>OY744604.1:88785124-89237624 GCA_963556255.1 Allolobophora icterica | reverse complement strand
ATTGTTCCACGCAGTGGGTCCAGCGACAGAGAAGGAACAGTCGCCGAATCTCGTAGAAGACCGCGGGCTTGTAGTTGATTTTTTAATGACGATCGTAGCTGACATCATTCTGTTCCGGTTGTCTGCCACACGAATGCAGAAATCGGAGATATAATCCGGCATGAGGTGATTCAATGCTTTATTGCTGATCAAGCACAATTTGTACGTAATCCGCTGAAGAACACGCAGCAGATCAGTGACATGATCGGATGGTATCGGGCCATAATATATTATACGCGCAGCAGTCTATTGAGCACTGACTGTATTCTATCTAGGAGACAAGTCGGCAGGCCCGCCAGTAGCATATTTCAGTAGTCAATCCTGGAAACTATGAAGCTGTTGACCAAGATGACGGAAGTTGAGGTTGGGATGAATCTGCGAATGGTTTTAATACGCCGCAGTTGATAATGGTCATACAGCTATCAAAGTGGACTCCAAGGTTGCGGTCTGATTTGAAAATAGTAGACGGGTTGAAAATCGATCGCGCTGGATCGAGTAGGCGAGCAACATACGGTCGACCTTGGGAGCCCTTGTGTACAGCCTATTTTGTGTATCGTATTCGTGATTTCTCGTATCGTTGCATGTAGTACTTATCTGTAGTAGACCTAGTCTCTTGAAGAGGCGCTATATAAATTCTCAGAATGAATGAATGAAGAAAATTAGAAACCTACCATTGACGTAAGATGACGTGTGACGGCTGATTTCATAACGTTGGTTGAGCCATCGGCATACGTTTAACACTCATTTTTAGCTTGACCTTTCAGCCGGCAATCCATTTGAATTTTATCGGCGTGCTTTCTGCAGAATTTGCAGTAAATTTTGTTCACAGTCCAACGGTTTTTTTATTTCCAATACATCGACATCGAACGAGTCACCTAATTTCCATGACAGTAACGTGCTCAACTGTACATTATTATTCGACTTGCTCATCTTCGCCGCCATTGTTGTTTAAAATAGCCTAATATCCGAAATTGGTGATGTAACGGATTATGTCACGCGGCGTGAGGTGTCGGCCGTGTTGTTATGGCCAATCATATTGAACGAAATTGGATTGATCAGTCAGCAGTAATTAGGACAGGACACGGAACGCATTCAACGCTGCCGCAAGTAAGTTAATTAAAGTGATCTCAATTAGGTAAATAAAATAATGGTCTGGCTCCAGGTTCGTCTATTGTCTTGGAGTATAACTCAAACTCAGAGACCGACGACCGGCTGTCACCGACGGTGAGAAGCCTTCGGCTAGGCGAGCAGAAAATCGCTCGCCGGTACCTTTGCTAGGCGAGCGACCAAAGAGAGCGATCAATCGCTCGCCTGAAATCAGACGCTCTGGTTGCGGATGGTGTCAGCTGGTTGAACTTCTACATCACCAATTTTGCCCGCAGGTAGATGGCGACGCCGGAGGGTGGTTCACCAAAAAAACTGCTGCTAGTAGTTGTTGTTGTAGTAGCAGTAGCAGTTGTAGTAGTAGTTGAGGTGGTAGTTATAATAGTAGTAGTACAGCTGATGATAGTGGTGGTGGTGATGGTGGGAGAGGTAGTGTCTACCTCTACCAATACCACTACCACAACTACCACTATTACTACTACTACTACTACTACTACTACTATTACTACTACTACTACTATTATTATACTAGTACTACTACTACTACTACTACTACTACTATTATTACTGTACTAGTACTAGTACTGCTATGCTAGTACTACTACTATGCTAGTACTACTACTACTATGCTAGTACTGCTGCTACTACTACTGCAATTACTACTGCTACGACTACGACCGCTCTACTACCTGCACATTAGCAACAGTACAAATGATATGCTTATAATAAATATATTTAGTTGATTATCCTACCTTTATGTCCAAGCAGAGGCCATAGAGCTTGCTATGGATAGTTCCTGTTCCTGTTCCTGGGTCCTCGAAGCGTTCCTGGGCGTCTGTGCCGTTATGTGGGTAGGGTGAAACCAGCGCGTCTGCCTTCTTATTGCCATGTTCCACATCCAGTAGGGCCTCCCATCCGGCTCAAATGGATTTTTATGAAACACTACTAGAAGATGAAATAGAACAGCATTCACTTCCTTGTCGTAACGACAAGTAAGTATTACTAAAAAAATGGGCGTATATCCCGGGAAAAGCAGCGCGTTTCTCAGACACCTGCTTATAGGTAACTACCGATTAAAATCAGTAGGCCTGTGCCTTGTGTTGAGAAGTCGGGAGCACACATGAGGAGTTTAATTGTTTTTTAAAATTCTGGATGTGGGCTGAATAGTTCTGGTTTAATAGTGTGGAGTCTGAAGAATGAGGACAGATTTCAAATGCTGTTATTGGCGAGAGTTCGATGTTTTATAAACTGGGAAAGAAACAAATTTGAAACATGTACACCTTTTCTGAGCATGATGCCACTGGAAATATTCAACAGAAGTGTTTAAACTTTCGTATTTTGAATTAGTATTTCTAGTTCAAGTCACAGAGTTATAAACTCCTTGAAGTTTCAGCATATTTGACTTAGTGATATCAAAATGGATCAAGATACAATAATCAAGACGGCAGGAAACCGATGCGTTTCACAGACATGGATATGCATTTATCACGAATGTGTATATGATTATGATGACTTGCAAAATACATTTGTATATTCTTTCAGCGATATGGTGGATTCAAAAACAATACCAAAGTCACTAGCAGCGTCTCAACAAGTGAGTTTCAAAGATTTGAGCCATTAGAATTTCCAAAGTTGCTGTAGATTGCCCAGCTGCAGAAGTTCAGTTTTCATTGTGTTAAGAAGACTATTGGCCGACATCCGCACAGCACATCCTCAAAGGCAGTAATTGTAATTGTAATTGTAACCGAAAACTTATATAGCGCCACTCAGATCAGCGGCGCTTTCAACCCGCATCAATGCCAGCACTGGCAAAAAGGCAAGTTTTCAGGCGTCTACGGAACTGAAGAGGAGAGAGGGCAAGAAGCACTTGGCGGAGAAACAAGGGGAGACAGTTCCAAGCAGAGGGGCCAACGTAGGCGAAACTCCTGGATTGTGCCGTGGAAGAGCGCATGCGAGGGACAACCATATGGCCGCGAACCGAAGATCGCAAGGAAACCCTCGCAGGCAGGGGAGAAACTGGGTTGCAAAAATTCATCAGGTAAGACGGAGCAGAGGCAGTAAGGCAGTTGCGCATGAGAGTGAGGGTTTTAAACTGAATTCGCTGTTGAGCAGGGAGCCAGTTGAGAGAATCACGGATAAAGGCAGAAATGTGGGCAAACTTAGGAGTGTCACCTATAAGCCTAGCAGAGGACAGCAGTGGACAGCAGTTGTACAGATGAATAGCTAAACTTAAAAATGAAATAATATAGAATTTGGTCTCACAAGCACTAAGAAATCCTAAATGTCTAAAGGTATCTAGATTACTTTTGCTTGGACAAAATAGACCCAATAACAGATTTCAGGAACATCTGGACTTTCGTCATCTTTAATACTTACCAGCTGTTGAAATAGGAGTACGAAATATCTGAATAAATCGTGATTAAACTACATAGTATTTATAATATAAAAATTTAATTAGATATTTCTGTAACAAAGTTTCACACATAATGTGAGAAAGCCAAAAATCGCGAGGCGTGTTTTCCTAAAACATCACGTGCTGGACATTTATAAGTATTATCATCAACCATTGTCAACAATAGAAAAGTACTCATGCATACATGCAGTAGACGAAGCTTCACACGTTAGAAATTTAACGGCAATTTATCATCGGAGGCAGTTAGACGTAGGTACGATGGGATAGAGCCACCGACATGAGCGAAAACAATTGCTTTCAAACAACATGTAAAATTGTATCCATGTGACTCTTAACCAGTTCAGCAATTGGGCCTCAGTTAATAATATCATTGGTGTTTTTCTCTAAATATGACGGCTATACAGATTTTAAAAAAGGCCTTGATCAAAAAGGAAGTGAGGATGGAAAAAGGAAATTGCTACAATCTTCCAAGACTTCTGATCAAGTCGGATCATACGATATGTCCAGCCCAATATGACCTCCCCTCTCCAGCATACTTTAAGTTTATAAAAGCGGTTAAATTGACAGCAGCCACTAGACTTGTTCATACAAAATTCAGGAAATGGTACGCTTACGCGATACTTAGGTTATATTTTTAATCGAACATGGTTTCGAGTTTTGGTTCACGTTATAAGACGAAGATGAGATAGAGGAGAAGGATGAGAAGGAACAGATGGATAATGATGATGACGACGACGATGATGATTTGAAATTATTTGCACATAGTCAGCAACATCAATAGGATTGTAGAGTAGAATAATGTAACCTTTCTAGAGTAAGGCAACCCTAGTAAACAATCATTCAGTCAACGGTACCTGCACTTAATTTCATTTATTTTTCATCCAGTTAGCACTTCACTTAACGACGAGCAACTTCCATGTATTCAACCCCAGTGTTGCGACTATTTAATTCAGCAGTCTGAATTTTATAAAATGCTCTAGACCTATGTCAAACGTATATTTAATGGTTTTCAGATTAAACTGCACGCTGTAACTGACCGAGGTTGGGAGACACTGGGCCGCAAATGATAACGGATGAATTAATAAGACCAACTGAGATACATGAGTATATTTATTTAAGCGCATGAGAATTATATACTGTGTATGCGGTAGTAAAATTGCAACTGGAGGAAGCGGATCTCTCCGAATCTAAAACACTAGCGTATCTCAAATCAAAGGTACTCGATCCCAGGCCCTGGGGGTTTCGGCTGAATTTAACCAATATGTGCAGACCACAAATAGGAGTTAGAAAGAGATGGAGTTGCAGACAGAGATAGAGAAACATAGAAAGAGACAGACAGAGACAGACAGAGAGACAGAGGTAGGGACGGACGGACGGACGGACGGACGAACGGACGGACGACGGACGGAGAGAGCGTAGGAATGTGGGAATGCACGAGGGTTGGCGTCCTAGCCAGTAGAACCTTACGCCGTGCTCAATGCCAGAAGGCCGTCTCCAAACGCTATAAAAAGCGGCAATATTTAACCTATAAATGAGTCGATACAAGGAGGTCTTGCCTGTTGTTCTGCTCTTCGACGAAGAAGCAACTCTGCGTCCGTTTGTATCTGCCATCGGTCGATTACTCCGACTTCATCCGGGCGACAACCACCATTACATCTGTTTCTCTCTCAACAGATATCTCGGTGTTGTTCCATTCGCACTTCACGATGTCTGCGGAAACTCAGGTACGTATGTATGGAAGCTATGGTTGGTTACACGCACATGCACTCAGCAATCTTCCGCTTGGAACCATAAGAGGTTGGAGCTGCTGTGGTTTGAGAATGAGAATGTGGGTCGAAAGCAATGGCAATATTGCGCACTGACAAGCTGTAGGGCAAAGTAAAAGATGAGGAGATAGTTGACAGGAGTATGGAGAGCTCAGGGGTTTTCCTGATCGGATCCACGAGACCAAAGAATTATGAGTTCTATTTCAGTTGGGTTGAGGCAGAGAGTTTTTTTTATAACTCTGTCGAGCTAAATGAGAAATTTGGGTTCTCTACTCACATCAAACACCTGATCATTAAGGCATGGCAGTCCTTCTACTCTTTTCGGGTTTTGAGGTTGCATGGGCTTCCGGGGACTGTTTATTTGACGTGGTACGCGCCATTACAATTGGCATGATGCTTTATTGCTCGCCTGTGTCGTGGGGTTTTGCGAGCGGGTGGCAGCGCGAGGCTATGAAGGGAATAATTCGGAAGTTGATGAGTCAGGGTACTTACCTTCATTAGGCACTTTGCAATAATGCTAACTCTAGTCTCTAGTCTCTTTGCTAGTATCTTGCACAATCCTTGCCATGTATTACATGCCTTGCTGCCGCCGATTAAGCACACTCGCTACTCTCTGCACCCACGACTTCACAACCTGAGCTTCCAAGGTAAGATAACTTGTCTTAGAAATGCTTCCTCGCTACGATGCTATACAAATAACTATTCTCTCCCAGGATCTGGCTACCTTACTCCTCTCATCTCCTCTCCTTATGTCTCACTTAATAACATCTCTTTTTTAATAATTTGTTATATTGCTTGATTGCATGACTGCATCATGTTTACCACGCACAGCGCTGTGCGTTTGCGAGTGCTTCTCAATAAACCCGTGCCTTCTCGGTGGTTGGCCCGACCATATGGAATGGCCTCCCTCCTGAGTTGCGCTTACTTCCTAGGTCTTCCTCTGACACTTTCTATGACCGCCTGAAAACTGTTCTTTTTGGCCGTGCTGGAGTCTGGAGCGCCTCCGAGTAGTTCTCTTGAAGATGCGCTATAGAAATCTATGAATGATAGAATTTACTTACTTGCTTGTTTATATACTTGAAGTCAGCCAAACTGCAACATTGTCAGCGGCCGTTAGATTAAGTCGTAACCGCAATCGTAATCACCAAACTTCTAAAGCGTCACTCGAAGGCCAAGCGCTGGGCACCAGCCTATTCACGAGCGCTACGTCAGATCAGAGGGGTTTCCAGAGAGCAGTCCAAAAGAGGTCCGAGTCCGGTTTCCAGAAGACCAAACCAAATCAGAGGGGGTTTCCAGAGAGTAGTCCAAAAGAGGTTCAAGTCCGATTTCCAGGAGGCGAAACCAAATCAGAGAGGGTTTCCAGAGAGTAGTCCAAAAGAGGTCCAAGTCCGATTTCCAGGAGGCCAAACCAAATCAAAGGGGGTTTCCAGAGAGCAGTCAAAAAGAGGTCCAAGTCCGATTTCCAGGGTACCAGATCAGGTGAGGCAGAGCAGCTGTCAAGGCGGGTGTCGTTTACGGCGAGAATAATTGGAAGGCGGAGGATCAGATTAGTCAGGGTAGGAGTACTTGAAAAGGTGAGACTTCAGTTTTGAGTGGAAAGCCCGAGGGGTGATATATAGAGGAAAATGAGGATGAGGATGAAGGACGGGTTGCAATGATGATGGAGGCACTGAGAAACTGCGGAATTCAGAGGGGGGGTGGAGATCATTACAGAGGCGTGGTGCTGTGTTGGATATGGCTCTGTTGGACAACTTGAGGTGAGTAGTGACTGGGGGTCGAGAAAGACTTAGATAGAACGATGATCGGGTGGAGCTGGTTGTCTGAATGGTGAAGAGATCACGAAGTTACTTGGGCTAGGAATATTGTAGGGAGTTGTAGGTTAGTGATAGGACTTTGTAGTGGATTCGCTCTGGGATTTTTAACCAATGGAGTGATTTGAGGATGGGAGTGATATGATGATGTTTGGGCGTTCTAGTGACAGCTCTGGCTAGTGAGTTTTGGATAAGCTGTAGACGCTTGATTTGAGTGAACTCAAGGTTGAGGAAAAGAGAATTGCAGTAATCAAGCTTTGAATGAACAATGGAGGTTGCAATGGTGGAGGCAGTTTTAAGGTCGAGCATGGGCCGAATGCGTCGGAGGTCACGAATGTGCATGATGTTGTACGTTCCACCACAGTGGCACGAATGTTGTACTCATCTCCAGTCTGGTGGGGATTTTCCAATGGTCTTGAGAGAGAACGTCTCTCTGCCTTGATACGTAAGCTTAAGCGACAAGGGTATCTGCCAACTGATACTCCTACATTTGACCTGTTGTGTTCTAAGGCGGACGATGCTCTCTTTGCAGCAATCCTTCAGAACCCAGGGCATGTCCTCCATGATTTGCTCCCTCCGATACGATCTACCGGATATTATCTTCGACCTCGCCGGCATAATCGCGAGATACCACGATGTGATCCTTTGACGGGGAAGGGTTACATTGCTAGATTACTGCATAAATGATAAGAAAACACCTGCTTTTTTAATTACTTATTTTATCATTTTTATTTCGATTTATTATTACTTCAATGTTTTACAATCAATGCTTCTAGCTTCTGTCCCATTGTGCGTTTGCTAATGGTGTAATAAAGAATATACTTACTTACTTACTTGAAGCAGGAGCGCGAGAGTTTGGAGATGTGGTTAGAGAAGAAGAGGTGTGGATCAAATATAACACCAGTATTGCGAAAAGGGAGTCAGAGGTGAAGGTGAGAGACGATGAGTTTATCGAAAGGTTAATAGAAGGATCAGGTATTTTCTTGATTTGATCAGGAAGGCCTAGGATGATAAATTCAGTTTTGGAAGGGTTAAGGCAGAGGAGATTGGATGACATCCACTGTGAAATAAGATTAACCACGTTGAGTAGTTGTGTGATGGCGGTGGAAAAAGAGCCTGGGGAGAAGGATATGAAGAGTTGGGTGTCCTCTGCATAGAGATGGTGGTCGACAGAGGAGGATTTTATGAGATGACTTAAAGGAGTGGTATAAAGGATGAAAAGCAACGGACCCAGGATGGAGCCTTGAGGGACACCACAGGAGAGAGGGGAGGGGTTGTGAGCAGTGGCTGGAGGCTTTAACAGGGAAGGATCGGGAAGACAAGTAGGACTGGAACCAGAGTAGAGCAGTGTCATAGACGCCAAACCAAGAAGATAGTCGTTGAAGAAGGAGGCTGTGATCGATGGTGTCAAATGCGGCGGATATGTCGAGAAGACAAAGGCAGGAGACTTGCTGATGGCGGACGGCATAGACCAGTTTATTGTACAGAGAGGCAAGTAAAGTTTCTGTGGGGTGGAGTTTAGTGAAGCCAGATTGGTGGGGGTTAAGAAGTGAATTCGAAGAGAGGTAGTCATTTAGCCGAGAAAGGACAATTCGTTCAGTTAATTTTGATAGAAAGGAAAGGTTGGAGATTGGGCGGGAGTTGGATAGGTTTTCCTTGTCAAGGTTTGCTTTTGTGAGAAGGGAGTGACAATAGAATCCTTAAAGGCCATAGGAATATTGCCGGTAGAGAGTGAGAGATTGATTATTTTGGTGATTACAGGAACCAGGACAGAAGCACCTTGAACCTATACCCACCTCTTTTAGAAGAGGTGGGTATAGGTTTTATAAAAATTAATCGGAGAAAATAATTAAAACGTAATTATTTAATTATTATTTAATTGGGGTGCGATTTATGATATTTGCATATTTCTCACAGTGCGAAATATGCAAATATCGCAAAACCGCCAAGCGATTTTTGCACAGCGTTTTTTATTTCAAATCGAAAGGGGTTCAAGGGGCCCATCATCGAACCTCTGCACAAGGGAAACCAAAAACCTTTTTACGCCACTGTCCCTCGGTCTGGAATTTGATCCCATTGGCGCTCCATCTGATCCCTATAGAGTTCACTCTGACACGTTCTAATATAATCTTAAGCCTGACCTCGGGAGCACTTCTGGTTTTAGCCTTGAAGGAGTGCTATAAAAATATCCGCAACGAATGGATGAATGTATCTTACAAAATGGTTTCCTTTCTAAGGTATACACGTATTTATTGCGTTGTGCTGGCTAGTTACAACGACGAAGACGTGAATGCTGTAATATTTCATCTTTCAGTATTATTTCATAAAAAGCCAATTGAACGGGATGGTACTGGATGTCGACAGTGGCAATCCGTCGCCAGGAACTCAAGTGTTTACATTTACACAACACGGCGGTGAAAACCAGCAATGGTACGACGACTGTGCAACAGGAACTATCCGTAGCAGAATCAATGACTTTTGCCTGGACATAGAGGGTAAGATATGCAACTCAGCAGTAGATTAGAAGCATATTTTGTACTACTGCTAATGTTAGTAGTAGTAGTAGTAGTAGTAGTAGTAGTAGTAGTAGTAGTAGTAGTAGTAGTAGTAGTAGTAGTAGTAGTAGTAGTAGTAGTAGTAGTAGTAGTAGGAATAATAATAATAGTAGTATAAAGTGTTATAGCAATTACAGTGTGGTGGTGGTGGTGGTGGCGGCGGCGGTGGTGGTGGTGGTGGTGGTGGTAGAAGTAGTAGTAGAAGTAGTAGTAGTAGTAGTCGTAGTCGTAGTAGTGGTAGTAGTAGTAGTAGTAGTAGTAGTAGTAGTAGTAGTAGTAGTAGTAGTAGTAGTAGTAGTAGTAGTAGTAGTAGTAGTAGTAGTAGTAGTAGTAGTAGGAATAATAATAATAGTAGTATAAAGTGTTATAGCAATTACAGTGTGGTGGTGGTGGTGGTGGCGGCGGCGGTGGTGGTGGTGGTGGTGGTGGTGGTGGTGGTGGTAGAAGTAGTAGTAGAAGTAGTAGTAGTAGTAGTCGTAGTAGTGGTAGTAGTAGTAGTAGTAGTAGTAGTAGTAGTTGTTGTAGTAGTAGTAGTTGAAGTAGTAGTAGTAGTAGTAGTAGTAGTAGTTGTTGTAGTAGTAGTAGTAGTTGAAGTAGTAGTAGTAGTAGTAGTAGTAGTAGTAGTAGTAGTAGTAGTAGTAGTAGCAGTAGCAGTAGCAGTAGCAGTAGCAGTAGTAGTAGTAGTAGTAGTAGTAGTAGTAGTAGCAGTAGTAGTAGTAGTAGTAGTAGTAGGAATAATAATAATAGTAGTATAAAGTGTTATAGCAATTACAGTGTGGTGGTGGTGGTGGTGGAGGCGGCGGTGGTGGTGGTGGTGGTGGTGGTGGTAGAAGTAGTAGTAGAAGTAGTAGTAGTAGTAGTAGTAGTAGTAGTAGTGGTAGTAGTAGTAGTAGTAGTAGTAGTAGTAGTAGTAGTAGCAGTAGTAGTAGTAGTAGTAGTAGTAGTAGTAGTAGTAGTAGTAGTAGTAGTAGTAGTAGTAGTAGTAGTAGTAGTAGTAGTAGGAATAATAATAATAGTAGTATAAAGTGTTATAGCAATTACAGTGTGGTGGTGGTGGTGGTGGCGGCGGCGGTGGTGGTGGTGGTAGAAGTAGTAGTAGAAGTAGTAGTAGTAGTAGTCGTAGTAGTGGTAGTAGTAGTAGTAGTAGTAGTAGTAGTAGCAGTAGTAGTAGTAGTAGTAGTAGTAGTTGTTGTAGTAGTAGTAGTTGAAGTAGTAGTAGTAGTAGTAGTAGTAGTAGCAGTAGTAGTAGTAGTAGTAGTAGTAGTAGTAGTAGTAGTAGCAGTAGCAGTAGCAGTAGCAGTAGCAGTAGTAGTAGTAGTAGTAGTAGTAGTAGTAGTAGTAGTAGTAGTAGTAGTAGTAGTAGTAGTAGTAGTAGTATGAATAATAATAATAGTAGTATAAAGTGTTATAGCAATTACAGTGTGGTGGTGGTGGTGGTGGTGGTGGTGGTGGCGGCGGCGGTGGTGGTTGTGGTGGTGGTGGTGGTAGAAGTAGTAGTAGAAGTAGTAGTAGTAGTAGTCGTAGTAGTGGTAGTAGTAGTAGTAGTAGTAGTAGTAGTAGTAGTAGTAGTAGTAGTAATAGTAGTTGTTGTAGTAGTAGTAGTTGTAGTAGTAGTAGTAGTAGTAGTAGTAGTAGTAGTAGTAGTAGTAGTAGTAGTAGTAGTAGTAGTAGTAGTAGTAGTTGTAGTAGTAGTAGTAGTAGTAGTAGTAGTAGTAGTAGTAGTAGTAGTAGTAGTAGTAGTAGTAGTAGTAGTAGTTGTTGTTGTTGTTGTCCCTCTCGTAGTAGATTATCTTCTTTTCCAAATGTTATTACTGATCGTGGTACAATTATCCTTTTCCACACCATCTTGTCTCACAGAGTACTATTATGTCCCATCTGTATGTTTCTAATTCTTTGACTGCTAAGGCGAGTGCTCCTATGTATGATAGCGTTCTGGTGCTCCATGTTTCTATTCCTATGTTGTCGAGCTTGAATTCTCTTGTTGTAATGTTTTTCACTGTGGCGGTAGTAGGCTAGAGGTGGTAGCTGCGGCGGTAGTTGGTGCTTCTATTGTCACTGACTTCTTTGTCGTTGTCTCTGTTGTTGCTGTTGGTGTTGGTGGTGATGGTGGTAGTGGTGGTGGTGGTAATGGTAATGGTGGTGGTGGTCTGGTAGCTAACTTTTGTATCCGAGCCCAGTCCCCTGACCGTATGCGCTGACCTTATCGAGCCGTCTTTTCGTGATTTGTATCATTTGTCATCGTTTTATCAGCCGCGTACCAAAGTGCGACGGTACGTTACTTACCCGAATAACGTATGCGTACCGTACGTGCGTTATCGAAAAAATAACGTACGCGTACCGTACGCATACGTTAAAAAAGCCACAAGTTTATCTGATCACTCACAAAGAACCTCAATATAACTATAGTCTTATTACGTACGCGTACCGTGCGCGTATCTCAAAATTGATCGATTGAGCTCTACAGTGTTAGTCTCTTCGTGCGCAGGCCTAATTATTTACGAATGGTACCGAAATTTAGCATTACCAATAAATTGACCACTGACACTGACCATCCTTTAAAGTGTGCTCTTTGAAATATACTCCTAAAAGATCTCCGCCAGTTTGCTCATCCTCCTATCTTCCCAGTTAATTTCTTGTTTGCACTCCATTCTACTGCTTTACACTCACGACTGAAAACCGAACTCTTCAAGCTATCCTATCTGATTCCATTCCTGCGTCACCACATGACCACCATCATCACCGATTACCACCGTAGCACCATGATGTCTCCTCCGATTGACCTCCCCGGATTGTGACCTGGTGACGGAACGTACAGCAGCTTAGCTGTTGCAGACTTGATTTGATGCAGCGCCGGTGAATAAGCTGGTCTCCCTGACGCCGTTTTTGTATAGCACAGAGAAATTTCTAAGATTTACATTATATTACATTACATTATAGGTGGTCAACTTGTTCTGAATCCCTACGAGGAGGGTAAGCAGAACCAACAGTGGGAACGCAACGGCGATCTGATTGCCAACCGCATCCACGTTCTCGACATTGCGTGTAAGTAAACTAGAATAAATTAATATCAAATATTAAAATTGGTTCGTTGCTGGAAATCTAATAAACATTATTCTGAAAATGTTACACTCTCATTGTTTAAGCTACGTAGTATACTTTAGTAAAGGGGTTCCCAACCAGGGGTGCCCGCACTCCCAGGGGGTGCGAGATGGCATTTCAGGGGGTGCGAGAAAGAGTAGGTAAACTTTTTTTTATCGGCTGATAGCAAATCCGTCATGTTTATACAAATGTCACGAAATTAACTCGTTAAAAAATTGTTTGCATTGAAGGTGAGGTCACATTTATTTTATTATAACAGAACTTGATATTAATAAATATAATAATTGTGTGTGCATGTATGTATACTTACTGAGCAGTATTTGTATCGTAGTGCAACCGGTGTCTTGCAGTGTACCAGCATTTGTAGGTCATTATTTTTGCTTTGAGTGCAATGTCATATTGACATTATATTTTGAAAGAAGCAATGAGCAGGACAAATTTGTCAAAACGGGCTTTATGAACTGGTAGATTAGTTCATATTTTTCTCTTGCTGCTTCGCAGATTAACCTTTCACTTTTTCATCATGTCAAAAAGAAGGAAATGGAATGATGAGCATGTGCGCTTTGGTTTCACTTGCACAACAGGAAATGATGACTTGCAAAAACCCCAGTGCATTCTTTGTAGCGTTATGAATTTATATGTGCATTTTTAGTTCAGTTTGTTCACCCACAGTACTGTTTGAGTGTATGTGGTTCAGTCTGTGGTTCAAAAAATAGAAATGGGACTTAGTCGTCTTCAAATATGATATGACTTTTGTAGGGGGTGCGAGCGCTAAGCAAATATTTCCAAGGGGTGCGAGGCATAGAAAAGGTTGGGAACCCCTGCTTTAGTGATACAGTTATTTCCTATTATTATGGGATTTTGTTATAATAAGCATAACAGGAGTTTTAGGTGGTTTAGAAGGATGCAATCTGTGGCTTAATCACTGAAAGTTAAACTGGATTATATGTATATTCGTTTATTATAAATCAACGAAGGATGACACACCGCATCACAGCTTACAACAGTCTAAAGCGATAGTAGTAATAATGATAATAATAAATTATAAAGTATATAATTATTTCCGGTGCCATGACAAAGAAATGTGTGTGCTAGCGAGATTTAAGTCCTGTATTGTCTCGATTGCTTAATAGCCATCCTTCCTAACTTCTTCTTGAAAACATTGATTGAGCCAATGATATTATTACCATCATACAAAGACAATTGAGTAGTGCAACTATATGAGGAAAAGGACTAAATCGATGATTCGAGAATGATCGTTTCAGAAGGCGGTTGGAACCTACACACTCTAAACTATATGGTTAAAACCATAGGCGTAGACTTTGGGGGGTCAGCCGGGGCACTTGCCCCCCCCCCCAATAATTGAGGAGCCGTGGCAATGCCCCCAAAAAAAATCGAGAGGAGAATTTCTTCAAATATTAAAATACTATGTTTCAATAAAGACAAATTTCTTCAGAAACATAAAATCAGAGACACAGAACTGAAATACTATAAGAAATTCATAATGAAAACTAAGATTTATTTTTATCTTTAATATCTTCAGTATGAAACAAATTTACATGCAAACAAAACGCCCCATTTCATACGCATTAACGTAAACCGGAAGCCTTTGCTGACTGTCCAGATCAGAGGTGAAAAAAGTTTTTTCGGTTTTTGGTTTTTGGTTTTAAACAAATCCAAAAGAAAAAACCACAAAATGTGTTTTAAAAAATTTCTTATTTTTTTAGAAGTTATTTTAATTACATTGATTTAATGATTTTTAATTTTCGGAAATCGCAACTGATTTAAACTGAGTTGGAGCTCTTGTTCATGCCATTTTTCTTGATTTTTTTCATCCGAAATCAGAAAATATTAAAAACAGCCAAAACAACAAAAACCATAAAAACAAAAAAAACACAAAAAAACAACTTTTCACATTGAAAAAACTTGTTTTTCTGGTCCAGACCCCATGTCTCCCCCCCCCCCAATATTTTGGAGAAGTTTACGCCAGTGGTTAAAACTCAGCCAATCAACCAACGTTTCATTTGTAAGCGCGTTTTAATACGCGACCTAAACGTTGATTATATTTCCTGTATGGGTAATATTATTGGGTATGTATTTATTTACATATGTAAACTGTAGGCTCTATATTTATAACTTAACGTGATCATTGTTTACAGACCGCGATACAAACGAAAAAGCGAAAGTGATCAGTTATCAAGTACACCATGGTGAAAATCAATCCTGGACCTTTGAAATGGTTTAAGGACGTAGTCTGCGTGCGCTGAGACGCCCACTTATTCTGACGATTTGTGGGTGCGAATATCCGGTGCCGGAATAAAGTTCGAATCGACTTCATTGAACGATTGAACTTGATTACAGAAAAACATACAAGTTTCGTTATGTTTACACCAATTAATAATAACTCTATCTAGCACTATTAAACAGACTTGCAGTAATATATGTCTTAATTTTAGCTCTTGGCCTATGTTATAAAACTCTTCAGAAAAACCGTAGACCATAAACCTTCCATTTAGAGACAACAATGTTCTAACATAACGATGGATTTGATTAAGAAATCTATTTTCTATAGCAGAATAACAGCATCACAACCAATAATCCACTCCAGAAAGTTTATCAGATCTGATTTTCTTGTGGCAGACTCACTCGTAGCCGTGTAATCGATGCGACGCTAAGCTACTCTGTCCTGGGTCTTTCTGCATGCTGCATGAAGGCCAAACTGTGGGGTTCATGTGAAATACTTTTCCGTCACTCTAGTAGGCCTACATATATAGTCCTTAGTCGGTCGCGTGTTCTTCCGCAGTACATCGGGTACTCGTTCATTTTAAAAGCTCCAGTTATTCCACTGAGAGTGTAGTGAATCATTCTCGCTGGCAGTTCCCACACGCAGATGTCAGGTAGCCGGGTCAATAGTAGACTCATGAAGATAACAGCACTAAATAATTTTGTATGCATTTGGAAAATATACACTGTAATATCATTAGCTTGATACGGAATCTGTTACTGAACATCATAGATGTTAAATTCAGCACTGTGGATTCGTTCTTCCAGCTTAGGCCTACTATTCATTATTTTACTGATGTAATACTTTCGTTCGTAATGACATTTAACATAATCTAGGCTAGCGCAGAGAGCGTCTCTGATTCGGTTTTCCCTTTGAACGGCGCTATATAAATATATAATTACATTACATACGCATAGGCTTGTGGCTGCATGATTAGTTTTATAAGTGGTTTTATTTAAAGTCTTTCAGTTACAATAACTAATGGGCGGTCATACTAAGAAACAGTTACACCGCCGTTGAATAAATCTTGTCATATTTTAAAGCCTCCTTGTGAATCTTTTAAATCATCGTTGAAAAGTTAAAAAATCCATTGTATATTAAAACGATTTGCTTGCAAGATTTTCAAATATATTCCTTTACAATTTCCGTTTCAATCACAAATGCGCGAATACATGAAATGTAGGGCATGTAGAAAGAAGACGAAGAAGAAGACTTAGAATAATGCAAACAATGAGAAGAGAGGCAGTTACTTAAGCTAACTCCAGGGACAGCCATGATTATGAAGTGCTAAGGTACTCGGTTTCCTTGACCCCGGCTTACGAGGAAGGGTGACCCGTCCTCTATCCCACTTTCTAGTCTCGAAATAAATATCTGCCCTGGTTGGGTTTTTAACCACTGACGTTTCGAATTACAGTCCAGCACCAAACACCTAGACTATCTCGCACCTCAACTGAATGAAAAGCAAGTTTCAGTGGTTAGTTTCCACCATACTAGAACTTGCAGCTCAGTTGGATTGTTATCGTTCTTAGCATCAGATTCTACTTATCTGGGTATTTTCAAACTAAGTTGTTCCTTGTATACCTCAGCCTCGACTCTACCTCCACCAACACATTCACTGCAAACTCTCCTGTCCGCAACTTAGGCGTGATTTTTGACCAGCACCTCAGCTTGTCCGACCACATCACCCATCTCTCCCGCTCTTGCTTCATGCACATCCGTGACCTTCGCAGAATTCGCCCAATGCTAGACTTCAAAACTGCATCCACAATATCTACTTCTATAGTCCACGCAAAATTAGATTACTGCAATGCACACTTCTTAAACATCGAATCCACCCAAATAAACCGCCTTCAAGCCATTCAAAATGCACTTGCCCGTCCTGTAACTAAAACCCCCAAGCACCACCACATCACCCCGTCCTCAAATCTCTCCACTGGCTTAAAATACCCGAACGAATTGAATATAAAGTCATATCACTCACCTACAATACACTCCAATCTTCCCAGCCCTCCTATCTCCGACAGCTGTTAACGGTCCAACCACTCCGCTCAACCCGCTCTTTTTCTGCCCTAACACTGTTCCGCCCTTCTGTCACCCCATCACTAAAATTTGCGAATCGCTCCATAGCCATAGCTGTCCCACCCCTCTGGAACAAACTCCCACCAGTACTGCGAGAAATTTTAGATCCATCCTACGAACTCACCAAAACCTCACCACTTGCTATATCTCCACAGGTCTTTCACTCAAAACTGAAAACACTGCTCTTTCACAAATCCTATCCCGATTTCTCCTCCTCTGTCTACCCCCTCGCCGTCTCGACCCTAAACACCACCCACCTTAGCCGTCTTACTGTCTTCCTGACTGACTCCTTTGGATCTTGACCTGGAACCGATTCGACCCACCCGCCTATCGATTTTGATTTGTCTAAGCACCTGTGAATAACCTGGTTCCCGCAACTTCGCTTTTTGGGCGCTGTAGAAATCCTGAGATTACGATTACAATTACGAGTCGTTTTTTGCAACAAGCTCCTATTCACAGGAAATAAATAAATCACTGGAATTTTATTGCGGAAAGGTTCGGGAAGTTAAGATAATCTAAATTGTCTTTCTATGAACTCGAGTTGATGTGCGGAAGCCTGGAACATGTATATGTATGTATATATATATATATATATATATATATATATATATATATATATATATATATATATATATATATATATATATATATATATATACACCTATGCTGGCCTAGTCATAGACGGACTGGATCTCACGCTACCGGAACTTTGGCAGGCGGGCAAGAATAGAATCGCAATAATGCAGGTGCGTCACGATGAATGACTGAACGAGGTTAACTATGGTTCAAACCTTTTCCCCTTTCTGCACCATGGGCGACATTATCACGCCAGTCTCTCAACCGGTTTATCGATTATTTTTACTCTACAAAGGCGTTGCCTTAAACTTCATGATCTTCGTGGTCTAAACTTGATCGTCCTGAATTGCGTCGTCGACTTTAGAGGTACTGTTGTCTCTGTCTAGTGGCTAGCGTGCTCTCATGTCAGCCCAGAGGTCGAGGTTCATATAATTCACGCCTGGGGGAAAAGATGTTTCGAAAAGTTCTATAAGATAGAGAATTATCTTTACAAATCCTCCTCAGACTAAGTGAATTGTTTGGTCATGGTGGAATGTAGCAATTCGTTTTAAATATAAAAGTAACTTAATGAATTAAATGAAACTCAGTAACACTGAAATGAAAAACAAGAACCAGATAAAACTCTGATACTGAAATCCAAATCAAATATTCATACTGAGAAAATGTCCACCAGCAACTCGGCGATACGAAGAAAACATGGTTCCCAGTTCGCATCCCGATAATCTTGACTCGAGAACCAGGCACTGGCGTAAACTTGTCCAAAAATCGGGGGCAGTTGGTTACTCATTCTACACTTGTTGCATTGTATATACACTTTACACAGTCCATCTCAATTATTGGGGAGGGGCACGTGTCCCGGCTGCCCCACCAGAGTCTACGCCTATAGTACCAGGCTTATATACCTCTTTCCGCTCGGGTATACATATGGTCGCGTGGTCTCTCTAGGACGTTAATCTCGATGCAAAGGATAGAACACCAATTTGGCAGAGCCCTATGGGATGGGCCGGTAGTTCCTGAACCTGTCAGGAAAGATCTATTTGTCTCTTCCGGTAACCGCGTCGACTTTATGAGGGGAGAGGGATAGAGTAATGGTAACACTCATGGCCAGGAGAGCAGCAGTACGCGGTTCAATTCCCGCAAGACAATCGGGCGGGCGCCTTTCATGGCTGCCATAACTTGTGTTTAGTTAAGATATTGATTATTCTACGGTCATGTCTCAATGTAATCTTACTGCGTTTGTCGGTTTGAATTAACAAAGAAAAAGATTATTATTATTATTTATCTGATAGGAGCCAAACACAACCGGGGATCAAATACAGGCAGCTCATAGGAAAGGAACCCTACCAACACTGAATACTAAAAACCATTTATGGCGCGCCAGCGGTGGATACTTCTACAGTATCGTGAGACCGCGTCCAGTGGAACGAACTTCCTCCCGAATTCCGCATTTTCTCAGTTCCTCCACCAATGCGGCCACTCACTCATCGTTATCTACCTCAGGCTCCTCTACTCATCACCCCACAGGCTTTCCACTCTAAATTGAAAACTCATCTCTTCAAGAATTCCTACCCTAATCCATCTGATCATCTGCCTTCCAAGCTTTCTCGTCCTCAACGGAGGGTTTCTCCGTAACAGCTGATCTGCCTTTCTCTGGTATATTTGGCAACCGAACTCGGACCACCAATGGACATCGATCTCTGGGCAATCCCTCTGATACGACACAGCGTTCGTGAATAAGCTGGTGCTCTGCGCTTGGCTATACAGTGGCGCTTTAGAAACTTGGAGATGACGATTACGATTACGGTGGAAAGCTGAAGCTTTTAAATGGAAGGTAGGATTACCGCTGTGAACAAGACCCCAAAAGACTGGGAACATGCGGCGGACCTAGACCTACATGGATTATAGGGATGCAGAAGGATCTCACAACTCCATAGCCCTTCATAAGCGTAGAAGAATTATTGTAATTATAATTAGTGACTTCTATTGCGCCGGTTTCTACTGCACAAGGCAGACAAAACTGCTGGCATATCAAAACCAAGCTGTAGTCAGGTTATCGAACAGATCAGTCCGTTGAGAGAAAGGCGGCCTCTGGTGGATAAGCAATTTGAAGAAGTGTTTTAAGTTGAGAACGACATAGGCTACACGTAATAGCGTGGCGTCGCATCGTTGATGCGGCTAAGTTCAGTTGAGTTTAACATCAGAAGAATAACAGGAATAAACTTTTATTGAGTGTAAATCATTCTGATCGATGAATGTTTTCTGAATCACTTAAATCAAACGCTAAAATATGTTACCTCTTCAACAGTTTCTCTGCAACATGTTTTCCGAATTTTTTATATAGTTCAAATAGTCAAAATTGAATCACGTCTGCTAATGAAAGCATTTTCATTTCCTTTGTTTTAAGCGTAAAGAAAAAGAGAGCTGATTAAATGATGATAAAATCAAGTTTAGTTCAAATTTTCATCCGTGCTTTATTCTATGGACTGATAGTGCGCACGGAATACTCGCACGTCCAAGCTTCCGAATAATCGTGCGGTTCAGCACGGGGAGTAGGCTTCTTCAAAGTGCCAGGACTGATTTGACCCACCGTGTGCTGGGTACTTCATCACTCTTGTTCGGGCGTCTTTATTTGCGCCTGTAATCAACAATTACGTTAAGTTATAAGTTTGCAGCACTTGTAGCTAGGGAGAAACATTTCCAATGAGCAAACTTAAGAGCAGAGTTGAAGATTGATCCGTTTGTTAATCATACAGTTAAGTGTCAGCCAGTGGTTCATTTGGCTATTTCGCATAGTTTTTTTTCTATTAGTGTGGAGTGTGCATGTATTGCATTGTATTGTATTTATGTGTTGATATGCATGGATACCATCTGAAACTATCATTTCAGAGCAACCGAATGTATCATTGTCATTAGAAAATGGCATTGTAAAGTTATGTCAAATGACTAAGGGAAGATCAGTCCCTTGCATTAGACACTTCAAGCCACCAAAACGTGAATTGCTACCGACTTCATTTTCTTAGCTCTGCATAACTTATATGCCGAGGTAAGGAAAATTATCAGGGCAGGTGGCAAGTCCTCTCCCCTACCTCCTGAACTCCCAACTAAGTGTACGGTTAGTATACTCATTCTAGCCGAAGTGGCTAGAGAGCGCAAGTGAAGCCAAAATCTCGATGAGAATTTCCTCTCTGGGGGGATTTGAACGCCCGACCTTTCGGTTGACAGTCCAACTCGCTAATCATAAGACTTTCGTACACGGTTGACTATATAAACTAAAAAATAAAATAACTAAATAGAGCAAGGTCAATAAAGTGTTTTGTCTGTATTTTAAAAAGAGCTACAGAATTTCACAATAAATTTGAGTAAAATCAACATGCACTCATTAAACAGCTGTTATCTCATTTCATGTTAACTGAAATTGGTTTATTCTCGATTTCTTACCGAAAATGTCGAGGACCATGTTACAGTCGCGGCGGTTAACAATCGCATTGCCTTTACGTTCCCACTGTTGGTCATCCTTTCCCGGGATGTAGGGATTCAAAACAAGTTTGCCTTCTTGAACACATATCAAAGAAGAGATTACAGTTTGGAAAATAACTAATTAACCAGTAAATTTATTTATACCAAAAATTGGATCTCTGGTTCAGATTAAATCGATTTCTACATGCGATGTTATTTAATGGACTTTGATTTGCAGATATAACAAGAGACCTTTAGAATTATAAAATCAGTATATATAATATATATACTGATTATTTAAGATTCAATTGACACGAGCAAATATTATTTGCTCGTGTCAATTAAATCTTAAATAATCAGTTCAACTTATTCATCTAGGACCTTTACCATAATTCACAAAGCATCAATTAAGGGTCGATTTAAATGAACTGGCAGTTGAATTCAAAAAGCCAGGTCGTAACCTAATGTGTCGCAGTAAGCAGAAGTTAAGCAAGACATGAATTTTAAGGCTAGTGATGAGGGACTTCAGGATCCAATGGAACTCACAGATCTGGACATGGAATTCCAAAGCCTTGGGCCAGCCACTGAGAAAATGCCAAACAGCCCAATTAAAGCTCCAAACTCAAATCAGTTATGAGAATAGGACATTAAGTTCTGGGATAATCGAAGGGACTGAGAGAGAGCCATGGATATGGTGTTAGCGACTTTGTTTTCTTAGCCTCGGTTTATGAGGGCTGGTGGTCAGTCCTCTTCGGCTCCTGATTTCCCCATTGACAATGCATGGTCAGTAACCCCGTCCGAGTTCAGATTTTATTCATCCAAACCTTAAACCATCTTAAGTTTATGATAAGGCGCTACATCATGTCATGTATCCGTGCTCAAAATGAGTCTTTTGGGTGTAATGATCTTATTTACGGAGGTAGTTTTTTTCTCTGTTTCATCCTCTGTTATTATTACACCCTTGATTTCCAACTATGAAGAAAACTTTACATTCCACAATGCATTTTTCCTAAAATTATAACAGAAGTATAAGGTGTCCGCAGAACTGATGTCGCGTAGTTAGGCTAAGATACTTGCCATTGAGATTGTTGTAAATTTGTTAATGCAATATCAGCCTTGTCGTTGTGTCGGTAAAAATATTTTCACGCTTTAAAATATATTATTTAGAAGGATGAATATCGGTATTGTTTGTCATTAATCATCTTTAAAAGTGACGGCGATTATGAAGACAATATTGATAAGAATAATGATAATGATATTCAAATTTATATTGATATTGAGCAAAAGAAAAGCAGTAGTAGTAGTAGTAATAATAAGTAAGTAAGTAGCCTTTATTAGCACATGACAAGCGCACATGCATTACATGTATGCAAAATGCAATGATTACATACATTTTAAAATAAACTATAACAGGCACTGGTAACAAAGTCACATATGCACTTCTAAATATAATTAGAGATACACCGATTAACAAAGCTGCTTTTAAACAATTTAGATTTAGCAAGAGGCAGCATGAAAGGATGTCCTCTCTTGCGAAGTGAGTACTTGTCCTCACGAGGAGGTGGCAAGAGCTGATGAATGCAGTGGCCAAAGAACTGCGATTTCTGGAAGAGCTTCCTGTCTGCTCGAGCAATCAGCTCTTCTGCAGTATAGATCTTCTCACATAATTGCCATCTGCGAGCCTTTTTAGGAGCTGCATTAATGCGCGCAATGTCATGCGAGGTGAGAAATCCAGCATAGGCAGGTAGTGCATACATGAATCTTGAAGTAACAATCGCTTGAAAAATGACGTCGAGCTTCGAGATATGTAAGCCCTGCTGCCTTAACTTACTGAGAAGGAAATATCGCAGGTTTATTAGACTAAGAATGTAGTTAATATGGTTTGAAAAAGAAAGGTTAGACTGTAGAGTGATTCTAAGCAGCTTGACACTATGCAGCTGCTCAATAGGCCTACCGGGTAGGGGCAGACAGTGGTCTAAAGGACGCTCAATAGCAGGCCGCCTGAAAATTATCTCCTTGGTAAGTAATAGTAATAGTAGCAGTAATAGTAGTAGTAATAATAATGATAATAATAATAATAGTGATAGTAGTAGTAGTAGTAGTAGTAGTAGTAGTAGTAGTAGTAGTAGTAGTAGTAGTAGTAGTAGTAGTAGCAGTAGTAGTAGTAGTAATAATGATAATAATAGTAGTAGTAGTAGTAGTAGTAGTAGTAGTAGTAGTAGTAGTAGTAGTAGTAGTAGTAGTAGTAGTAGTAGTAGTAGTAGTAGTAGTAGCAGTAGTAGTAGTAGTAGTAGTAGTAGTAGTAGTGACTCACGCTAAGAATAACAATCCAGAAGGATCATTGCTGTTTGATCATATCAATCAAACAAATCAGTCAAATCTTTTATTGCTCCCATAACGCAGTTAACAAAGGCAATACAGAATACATCGCAAATTGGTTAAATAGTGATAATAAGTCAACGCATATTGTAAACACGTAAACTGTTAAGGGAGGCAAACGGATACCCAGAAGGGACGAAAGTCCAGCTAACTTAGGATACCCGTGTACCATATTAAGCATTGAGATAGCGGTTGAGTTTTAATGTATAGCGATGTCAGGATAAATGGAGTTAATCTGATCATCTAGATTCTTCTAGATAACGAAAAGAGTTGGTAAAATGTAGAAACTGAAGAAACGAAGAAAACATGAGACAACAGAATGGAATATAAAACATCAGAATGTGAGACTAACTTAACTAATAATGCTCAACTAATTCACTTAACTAATAATGCTAAAGTAACTATCTTAACAAATAAAAGACACAATATAGAGTCACCATTTGATTAAATAGAACATCAAATATGAACAAAAAGGTAGGCTCGAACCTCTTATAGTCTTATCTTCAACTTATCTTCAACTTTTACTTTTCTTTACTATTATTACTGCTACTGCTGCTACTACTACTACCAGTCCTACTGCTTCTGTTACCGATAATGCTACTGCTGCTTCTGTCACTGCTACTGCTACTACTGCTACAACCGCCACCCGTGTTACTACTACAACTAGGCCTACCAATACTACCACTACTGCTACCAGAACCACTATGACAGCAACAACGAAACAAAAAATAGCATTCTAATAAAATGTAAGTCGAAAGTCTTACCTTGAATGTCCAAGCAAAAATCATTGAGCTTGCTACGGATAGTCCCTGTACATGGGTCATCGTACCAAAGCTGGTTTGGGCCGCCGTGTTTTGGAAATGGAAACACTTGGGTTCCAGGATTCACTATGGAATGGTCGACATCCAGTACCATCCCATGCAAATGGCTTTTTATGAAATAACACTGAAAGGTGAAACACAACAACATTTACGTAGGTCTTCATAGTAAACGACCTCGACGCATCATAACATGCAACAAAATGCACCTTTCAATCACAACTCAAGTCGCCAAGACTCTTGAGACATGCTTTCCTGTGCAACAGTGTTGATCAGGAGAGTGCTATTTTTCAGGCTTCTCAATGATCAGCTGCATTTTGTTCATGGTCGGATTTGCCAAACTCCAGGTTGTAGACCCAATGTCTTGCCGTCCATAATATTTACGCTCCAAAGTTTTAAATGTAACTAATATCATTACAACTGTATTTGTTTAGTGTCATCTCGCTCGCAGTTTTAAAGTTAATTTAACGTTTCTTTTTATTTGTTATTTTCTACTTTTACCACTCTAAGCCATGGCATGGTTTGCTTCCGTAGTAAGTCTGCCATTGACTGTTCTAACTGCTGCGATTCCTCTAATCGGCGGTATACCTAGTTTTGGACATACGTGCAGTTTCATGTGGGAGGACCTGCGCTGGTTACCTATGCAGTGACAAATTATATGTAAAATTTTAATAACTTTGCTTTATAATCTCGTGTTGCTGTTGCTGGACAACATCTTGTCTCAGAGACTGGTGTGCAGGCCCGGCCTTAGGGTGTGCGGGGCCCCAGGCAGCAAGCGATGAGCGGGGCCCCAAGCATAAACAGGCATTGCGGAGTTGATTTCCTGTCAATACGGTATTGGCAATACCATATATATTAAAATAATGCATAATGGAAATTAAATGGTTTAATCAATGCTTTTTCTGCCGGAACGATTTGGAACGGCGTTCCGGTACCTTTTTCAGCTATTAAAAATAATTTAGTTATTTTAATAAAAGAATATTTTAGTTATTTTAATTTAATGTGACGTCAAAAATTTCCTTGGAAAGGTCTAACCGAGATCCCTGCCCGAACCCCAAACCCCTTGTTTCTAGGACTTCGCCCTCGATTTTTCCCTCCCATAAATTTTCAGTTCCGGAACATTTTCTTTAGAAAAAGCGCTGGACTTAATGAACACAAAATGCAAATCAGGCTCTTAATACCAGCATTTTACTATGAAATCAAAACCGGGTTGTTTGTTTTACTGAATTATATAAACTGAAAAGGATGTTAATAATTAGATGTTTTAGCTCCTTCTAATTACAAGTTTGTCACAATAGACAATAGTGAGGGTTCTAGTTGTAACTTGCTCTATCTGCAGGCTCGCTTTTCCTAAATCACCGTATCACATTCACGGGGCAAATTACCCGCCCGTATTTTTGCTCAGAGACGTCGTGAGCGTCGTCAGCGTTCAATCTCATCACAGTAAACAAAATTATAGCAAGCAGCGCGGGACCCTTGAAAGCGCGTCGCCCAAGGCGGCTGCCTTGTTCGCCCTGCCCTAGGGCCGGGCCTGCTGGTGTGTTTCATCCATCCCTGGCGCTGACCCGTTCGTTCTGTTGTTGGAGGTGACCAGCTTGTCGCGCCGACACGAACTTTCACGGTGAAGCTCAGAGGCTTCAGAGTGATCAGTAAAATTTTCTTGAACACGTTCCCTAGCATCCTCCCTCAATAACTGATCTGCTAAGATTAATTTATGCTTACTTTTGGCTTTGTATTCGTGTAAACTGTGAACAAGAATATGTATGAATATATTATTCTAAACTTCTAATCCTATATTCAACGTAGTTTGTTTGGTGTTCTTAGATGCGACCTGCCTATAGTTAGGCTGAGAAAATGAAGTCGTAAAAATTAGTCTCATTTGCTAATTTTCGCTTTATTCTTATTTAGAATTCTGACCCAAAGTTCTTCTGTTTTGGTTCCTTCCAACTTGAAAGATGTTTTACATTAGGCCTTCCACCTTTTTTTCTATGCTTTACATGTTTTGCTGGGATAATTTATTATTATTATTATATCTAATATGATCTTTTGCTTAATTGCAAATTTTTGTTCCATGTTTAAGAAACCTTGTCCATCTACTTTATTTTCCGAAGCTTTACTCCTTTTTGACCGGACTAGAATATTAACATTTTGTTATTGCTAATTGCTGCGGTACTTGAGATTATTTGGTGAACTCATTTCTTTTTTCTGGCAGGTTTCGTAACCTTTTGCACAATAATCTAATGGTTAGCAAGCTAGACTGTCATTTGAAATTTTGCAGGTTCAAGTCCCCGCCAGACAGAAATTTGTTTCGAGATTTTGGCTCCATTTGCCCAGCCATCTCAACTTTCATGAGAACACTGCCCGTATACTGTGAATGAAAAGATCAATGGGTAAAAAAGAAGAGAAAGCTAGCTTAAAGGACTGTGCTGTTCTTCGCATTCTTGTTTTTCTTCATACTATTTGGCGGATATCTGTCGATTTTTACCTTCAGAATTCATAGTTGTTGTCTCTGTAAGCATTTAACATTCAGGAACCTTACAACTTAGGCTGTTATGGGTTTGTTAAACTCCAACGTGCGACAGAAGATTGACTGCGTTGAGTAACTGCGAACGAAGGACTTGTTCAATGATGTTCATAGTCCTCACGCAGTCACAGTCTCAAAGGTGGCTCAAACATGTACTCTCCACATCACATCTGAGCGCTCAAAGCAATCATTTGTTTTTTTTTGCTTTTTGAGACGTACATGTATAAAAATGTTCTACTGCATTTGGAATTTCTATTATTGATGTTCCACTTTTGTAATTGTTTTGGTCTAAAAATAAACCTGTCATCTTTGAATGGCATTGTTTTCTAAATTATTTTTGTAAAGGTGCAAATCTCAATTTCAGCATATATGTATTGATTCTATGGAACCCATTGTGAATTACAACATCAACATTCGCCATCAAATAAAGCGTGAGACGCAGAGAGGTCTGAAGTGTCTTGAGCTAATTATCGTAATCATGATGTCGAGATTTCTACAGTGCCCCCAAAAACAAGTAGCAAAAAACAGCTCTTCAGAGGCGCTCAATCAAAAGAAAATCGATTCTGTTCCATTATTCCATATCACTATCCAATAGGTCATCTAAGCTGAAAGTCATTGGTTGAAAATTTCTGAGCGCATCTACTTGAAAGTTTTATTGCTAACTTCAATCAATCCATCCTACAATACTCACAGCCAAAGTAACTGTTCACCACCTCTTTACCAACCGTCCACTCCGCTCTATTCGATCATCGTCATCATATCCTATCTCACCCTTTTCCGCCCCTATCATCACTCATCTCAAGTTCTCCAACCGATAACACACTCATCTAGACTTTGGAACGATCTCACTCCTGAGAAACCGAAAATTTCCAGATCCTCCACCAATATTGCCGCTTATCCACCACCATCTTCTTCACAATCCTTTATCAATCACGCTTCTCGCTTTCCACTCAAGATTAAAATCTGAACTTTCAAGAATTCCCACATTGACTCTTCTGCCTTTCAATCATTCGTCCTCCAATCTTTCTCGACCTCAGCAGTTTTCTTCCTCCTTTTCTTCATTGTCTTCTGGTTACCGGACTTGCATCTCCACTTGGTATCTCTTGACAACTCCTCTGACATGACGAAGCGTTCGTGAATAAAGTGGTGCCCTGCGCTTGGTTTTCAAGTAGCGCTTTAGAAGTTTTGAGATTACGATTACGTGTAAGACGAGAATGAAGGCTGGAGATTATGCTCGCCTTTGATGGAAAATTATTGAACGTATTGGTTCCTAGTATTTTCACAGAAAACTTATGTTTACACGTACTTTAAGAAAATGAAGAAAAAATGTGCGGTGCCATAGAAACGATTCAAAATTTCGATTCTGCAGTTACCTCTATCCACCAGTGAAGAAAGTTTTAAAAAGGAGTTGTTAATGTCCCAAACTTCCGGGTTCTAGGCTGAAGACCCAACTGGAAATGACTTTCAAGTACATAATATTATAAGTATTATGTAATATGTATGTTTGTGCTTGTGAGTGTGAATATCTATCTATAGCTTATATTAATACGCACCTTAGACATCGTGAAGTCTGAGTGGACCAACTGATAGAACCTATTCACAAAGAACTACTTGAAATGGTGGTGGTCGCTCGGATGAAGTCGGAGTAGTCGACCGATGGTGGAAACGAACGCTAGGATGTAGAGTTGTTTCTTCGTCGAAGAGCAGCACAACAAACACGACCTCCTTGTAGCGACTCTAATTATAGGCTCAACGTCAACGCTTTTATAGCGCTTCAACAGTCGGCTGTAGGTCTACATGTTAAGACATGCAGACTTTTAATGACCTTCTCTGGGGTATCTGCATTCGTTTCCCCCCTCTCTCTCTATGTCTCTCTCTTTTTCTGCTTCTGTTTCTATCTCTAGCTCCTCTCTAACGCTTACGCACCGCATAGTCATCTTTCATGTACTTGAACAGACTCGAGTGGTTTTGATTTAATCTGGTCTAATAATTTAATTCGTTATCGTTTTCGAAATAAATTAATGTTCTTAAGAATTTACTGAATGCCTATATAAATTACTGAGGATAGTATTTTCGCAAAAGGTCCCATGAAAGTCTACACGATATAAAAACAAACAAAATTCTCAAATACAATCAAATTTGTAACCCTCAAAAGCGTAGAGAAAGGATTCTGAAGTTGTGCTCAAAATATTTCTGAGAGGTAGGCCCTAATAAGTATTTTAAACTTGTTACAAGATGATAATTGCATTAGGTGTCGAGGCACAACGACAGTTCACAATTTCGATGATATAATACTGAGGTAGGCCCACGAAAGGACCTCAATAAATCCACCGACTTTCTACCGAGCACAGATAGAGTAGGTGACTTCCGATTACGATGTCACATGATATGACACGACATGATACTGCATTGCGGTAGGCCTACATTAAGTTACATGACGTCAAGTCGCATTGCGTTGCATTTCACTATTCTATGCAATTCTGTTTATATTGCAGACAATAAAATGGTTTGAGTAGGCCTAATTAAGTTCAAACCATCGTTGATTGATGTATTGCATTTTATGACAAAAGCGCTATAGAGAATATTAGCTCATCATCATCATCATCATCATCATCATCATCATCATCATCATCATCATCATCATCATCATCATCATCATCATCATCCTCATCAACTTCATCAACCTCATCCTCCTCCTCCTCCTTCTCATCATTATCATCATCATATTACGTGAATCAAAACTCAAAGACATGTTGGATTAAATTTAACTCAAGTGTCACAGTCGAGCGAATGCGTACCACTTCCTTTATTTTGTATGAAGTAGTCTAGTGATCGACAGGGGCGTCTATCCCCCCTAAGTCATTGGAGCAACGACCTTTTCCCCCCTCTTCTTCCCCCCTTCCTGTTCCTTTCCCTCCTAATATCGTGGCACACACACTGACAGATCTTCCCTCCTATTTCTTGGATTGAGCAGTTGCTCCAAGGTTTCTATGGTGGAGACGCCTCTGATCATCGATGGTAATGTCACCGCTTCGTTGACTTCAAGTATGCTTGAGAGAGGATTTCTTATATTCATCTGGAGATTCCGTGTGATCTGAATTGATCAGAAGTCGTGGAGGATTGTAGCAATTTCCTTTTCCATTCTCACGTTCTCTAGATCAAAGCCATTTTATTTTGAACCTGTGTAATCATACGTCACTTTCGGCGTGAAAACCCAGAAGCCACTAATTTAAATTGGCTCTGTGAGTTACCTAAAATGCGCTACATTAAGTGTCCTCATACATACATAAAATTTACTGAGGCCTAGTCTAGGGACGTCATTTCAGCTTTTTGGAGGGAGGTGCAAAAAGAACGTGCAAACTGTGAGCGCGAAAACAATTGTTTTGCTGAAAAATGTCTTCAAAATGTGGGCGACTGTACACTGAGTCTTTCCCACTGTTAAAGGTGGGGTCTTGTCCCTTCGACTCCTCGGGATCGCCGCCCATGTGCAAAACTGTAAGCCAATGCTGCAAATGAGTCTGAAAGACGTCCCTAAATTTGAGTATCATTTTTTCTTTCTTACCCCTTTCTGCTTCATCCTTTTCTTTCTTACATCCTTGTTTCTTCTTTTCCAAAAATCAGGGGGGCAAATGTGGATAAGCAACTTGAACGAGATAAGTGTTTTAAGTTGAGAACGACATAACAGCGTCAGTGGCGTGGCATCGTTGATACGGCTACGTTTAGTTAAGTTTAACATCAGAAGAATAGCAGGAATAAACTTTAATTGAGTGTAAATCATTCTGATCGATGAATGTTTTCTAAATCAAACGCTAAAATAGGTTACCTCTTCAACAGTTTCTCTACAGCATGTTTTCCGAATTTTTTATATATATAGTTCAAATAGTCAAAATTGAATCAAGTCTGCTAATGAAAGCATTTTCATTTCCTTTGTTTTAAGCGTAAAGAAAAAGAGAGCTGATTAAACGATGATAAAATCAAGTTTAGTTCAACTTTTCATCCGTGCTTTATTCTATGGACTGATAGTGCGCACGGAATACTTGCACTCCCAATCTTCCGAATAATCGGGCGATTCAGCACGGGGAGTAGGCTTCTTCAAAGTGCCAGGACTGATTTGACCCACCGTGTGCTGGGTACTTCATCACTCTTGTTCGGGCGTCTTTATTTGCGCCTGTAATCAACAATTACGTTAAGTTATAAGTTTGCAGCACTTGTAGCTAGGGAGAAACATTTCCAATGAGCAAACTTAAGAGCAGAGTTGAAGATTGATCCGTTTGTTAATCATACAGTTAAGTGTCAGCCAGTGGTTCATTTGGCTATTTCGCATAGTTTTTTTTCTATTAGTGTGGAGTGTGCATGTATTGCATTGTATTGTATTTATGTGTTGATATGCATGGATACCATCTGAAACTATCATTTCAGAGCAACCGAATGTATCATTGTCATTAGAAAATGGCATTGTAAAGTTATGTCAAATGACTAAGAGAAGATCAGTCCCTTGCATTAGACACTTCAAGCCACCAAAACGTGAATTGCTACCGACTTCATTTTCTTAGCTCTGTATATAACTTGTATGCCGAGGTAAGGAAAATTATCAGGGTAAGTGGCAAGTCCTCTCCCCTACCACCTAAACTCCCAACTAAGTGTACGGTTAGTATACTCATTCTAGCCGAAGTGGCTAGGAGAGCGCAAGTGAAGCCAAAATCTCGATGAGAAATTCCTCTCTGGTGGGGATTTGAACTCCCGACCTTTCGGTTGACAGTCCAACTCGCTAATCATAAGACTTTCGTACACGGTTGACTATATAAACTAAAAAATAAAATAACTAAATAGACCAATGTCAATAAAGTGTTTTTGTCTGTATTTAAGAAAGCGCTGCAGAATTTTACAATAAATTTTAGTAGAATCAATATGCACTCATTAAACAGCTGTGATCCCATTTCATGTTAACTGAAATTGGTTTATTCTCGATTTCTTACCGAAAATGTCGAGGACCATGTTACAGTCGCGGCGGTTGGCAACCACACTGCTTTTACGTTCCCACTTTTGGTCATTAGAGTGGGGGAAAAGGTAATTAAAACTTGAGTTCAGTTCCCGGACAAACCTAAATCAAAGGTCCATGTTAAAGTTGATATTGCACCAAAAATGGATTTGTAATATATATCACCGTTTTCTAGCAACTTTGACTGAAACACCAGCCCGAAAACGCAATATGTTGTAAAATGAGAGCTGGTCTTACATCAGCCGGTTTAATGGTTATGACTTTCAAATTTAGAACCCAAAGTTAGAGCTACAGACAACATTGAGTGGTAAAATAAATGAAAAGGCATCTGGCACAGTACTGCAGTGTCACAGTAAGTGTTTAAACTTAGTTCAGAAATCAGCTTTAGTTTCTATAGTTGGCAAGTCCAATTTTGATTTCTTCATTTGAATGATAACACCGTGGCGTGAGTCAAGCCCGTGTACTCGGCCACAGTCTGCAGAAACTCTACTTAAACTGTCTCCTTATCTCTCCTCTCTGGTAGCTGCACTGCGTTTGACAGATCTCAGATCTCGTTGCTTGCTCTATTTTAACGTTTCTGCTGCCTTTGACAGGGTTGACCATGAGATCCTCCTGCAACGTCTCGAGTCCTCATGTGGTCTCAGGGGCTCCTCTCTTCTTTGGTTCCGGTTCTATCTTACAGATCGCACACAGACGATAATCTTGGGTAACTCCAGAACACACTGGGTTACTGTCAAGTTTGGTGTCCCCCAGGGATCAGTACATGGCCCACTCCTTTACCTGCTTTATACAGCTGATATTTCCTCCATCCTTGTAACACATTAAACCACTGGACGCCTCTATGCTGATGACGCCCAGGTCTGCGTGCATGGGCCCCGTATGCTCAGCTGTTTCTTATTGCTCGCATTTATGCTCTCTCTCGTGGCCTTCAAGCATGGCTGTCCTTAAACGTGTTTTCTTTAAACCCAGCAAAGACCCAATTGATTTGGTTTGGCACTCGTCAACAACTGGCCAAGGTCGACAACCCTGTTTTATCTCAAAGCTTTCCTTCTTATACCTTCTCTGCATCTGTCCGTAACCTGGGTGTAATTCTTGATACTCCCTTTCTTTTTCTGACCATATCTCTAATCTCACCCGCTTGTGCTACTACCATCTCTGGCGTCTCCAGTCTTTACCTCCATTGTCTATGCCTCTACCTGCTCTCGCATTGATTACTGTAACGTCCTCTTTGTTGGCCTCCCCAAAGTCCATCTCTCCCCCTATAATCTGTTCTTAAAGCAGCTGCCAGACTAATCTCTCGTCTCCCACGATTCTCCCATATTTCCACATTCATGTTTGAACATCTTCACTGGATTCCTCTCACTGCCCGCATCCAACTAAGGTACTTATATGACTTATTTGTTCCCCGAGTGAGAACGGTGATGGTCCAATCTCGTTTCAACTAAAGGTATTTATCCATATTTGCCGATCTTACCTGGGACTTGCTCCTAAGTAACTCTGTGGCTCATTACGTCTTCCTACTTCAGCTAGCTCCCTTCGCCTTCGTGGTTCCTCTGATCGACTTGAGTTATTTGTTCCCAGAGTGAGAAGGGTGATGGCCCAGTCTCGTTCCTTTATTACTATTGGCGCTTCATTTTGGAATCAGCTTCCTCCTTTGGCCCGGGCTGCAGTACTATCCGGTGGTCCTGCCACAGCTTTTCGTTGTCTTTAAACTTGACTTTATTCCCGAGGACCTTCGCACTGGGAGCGCCTCTGATTGGTGGGCACTTGGTAAAGGCGCTTATAAGTTTTGAAATACAATACAATAGGGCCTACAATACAATATTGTAGTGTACTGTGTAGTGTGTAATTTGTGTATTAAAGTGATTGTGTAATATATTATAGTAGCAATTAATGAGTTTCTATGACCCTATTGTAGTAAGATTAATGAATTTGCTAAATTTTATAATGAAATATATTACCTCACATATCTTTTAAAGTTGCGACCCCTAGGCATGATACTGAATATGAAAATTAATTATTTCATTAACGAGTAGATGAGGGAGCTTCTATCCATCATTGTCTGGTTGAGGCAACCGCAATTTGCCCCACCCTATTGGTCATCCTTTCCCGGCTGGTAGGGATTCAAAACAAGTTTGCCTTGAAGAGATTACGGTTTTAAAATAACTAATTAACAAATTAATTTATTTATACCAACCATTAGATCTCTGGTTCAGATTAAATAGATTTCTACATGCGATGTAATTTAATGGACATTGATTTGCAAATATAACAAGATACCTTAGAATTATAAAATCCGTATATTAATTTGCTCGTGTCAATTAAATCTTATATATTAACTCATGCTAAAAATAACAATCCAGAAGGATTGCTGTCATGTCTGGTTATATATCAATGAGTTTATCTTAGACTTTTACTTTTCTTCTTTTCTATTATTACTGCTACTGCTACTAATGTTACCACTCTTACTGCTGATGCTACTGCTGCTTTTGTGACTGATACAGCTACTAGTACTACTACTGTAACAATTACCACTATGATAATCAGTTCAACGTATTCCTCTAGGACCTTTACCCAAATTCACAAAGCACCAATTAAGGGTCGATTTAAATGAACTGGCAGTTGAATTCAAAAAGCCAGGTCGTAACCCAATGTGTGGCAGTAAGCAGAGTTAAGCAAGACATGAATTTTAAGGCTAGTGATGAGGGACTTCAGGATCCAAAGGAACTCACAGACCTGGACAATGAATTCCAAAGCCTTGGGATAGCCACTGAGAATGCCAGACAGCCCAATTAAAGCTCCCAACTCAAATCAGTTATGAGAATAGGACATTAAGTTCAGGGATGGAGAGAGAGAGAGAGAGAGAGAGAGAGAGAGAGAGAGAGAGAGAGAGAGAGAGAGAGAGAGAGAGAGAGAGAGAGAGACAGACAGACAGACAGACAGACAGACAGACAGACAGACAGACAGACAGACAGACAGACAGACAGACAGACAGACAGAGACAGACAGAGACAGAGAGAACAATGGATATGGTGTTAGCGACTTTGTTTTCTTAGCCTCGGTTTATGAGGGCTGGTGGTCAGTCCTCTTCGTCTCCTGATTTCCCCATTGACAATGCATGGTCAATGCACTCATTAAACAGCTGCGTTCACTTTGTCGATAAGAATAATGATAACGATATTGAAATTTATGTTGATATTGAGCTAAAGAAAAGCAGTAGTATTGTCCTCTAGGGCCTACATACCAGGGCAGGAAGCCAAATCTCTACCTCGCCGCCTGATCTTCTCACCGACATGTAGCCTAATCATTCGTAGCCGAATTCGCTACGGGGCATAAAGTGGAACCGAAATTTTAGAAATATCATTTCGTCTCGGCGGGTATATGAATCTCGACCTCTCGACTGACAGCCAAGCACTCTAACCAGTAGACCACGTGTTTGCAGAAACCAGATAACATGCAGAATTAAGTCGACGTCGCGACATGAGACGATCAAGTTCAGACTTTGAAGGCCATGCATTTAAGGCAACGACTTTGTAGAATAAGAACAACAGACTGACCAACCAGTTGATAGGCTGACGTGTCAGTTAGTTCGTGGCACAGAAACAAGAAAAGAAAACGTTTCAACTGCAGTGACCCTCGTTTATTCATTCGTCAAGAGGCGACTGGATCATTGCAACTGGTGACCCGTCAAAATAGCCCCGTCAAAATAGCCCCGTCAAAACAGCCCCGTCAAAATCGCCCAGCGTTAAAATAGCCCCGTCTAAACAGCCCCGTCAAAACAGCCCCGTCTTAAACGACAGAAAACAAAGTGAAAATGTAGGCCCTATTCCACAAGATTTATTCATTTATAAGTAGATACTAATAAAAGATACTACTATAAAAAAAACAGACTACAAGAATGGAATGTTAAATGTTTTTCTACGAAACGCGAACAATAGTTTCTAGGTATTAGGTAATAATTGTGACCATCTAAAAAGAAAGTTAATGTCGATGTCTTAAGCAAGAGCCTAGATACTAAGATTATGCGCTATAGCACGAAGGTATTCCAGAATTGCAGTAGCGCCATAAGTTTCACTGACAGTTTGCAGCCGGCGGTTTAACTTAGCGTACATTTCTTGTAACATTCAACTTATTAGCCGTTGTGGAACTGCTTGCCTTTGGCGTTTTTATGGGGCTATTTTTACGGGGCTGTTTTGACGCAGGGCGATTTTGACGGGGCTGTTTTGACGGGGCTATTTTGACCGGGCTATTTTGACCGGGCTATTTTGACGGGATGCCATTGCAACTCACTCATTCATCGTGACGAATCTGAATTTTTGCAATTTATCCTTGTCGACCTGATAAAACAACTGTTCTGACTTTAAATCTGTGTATTTATTAATAATCGACGCAATCATTCGTCGTTTGTCATCAATCATTTTTTATTTATGATCGCGCAATACGAGGGTGTCTTTCAATATTACCTGCAAGAATGAGTTCTCAAGGAAATCTGACGTGACCATTTATCGTTTGTCATTATTTTATCGTTCAGTTATCACCGATCATTTTTGATTTATGATCGCGTGATGCGACGTTGTCACCTGCAAGAATGAGTTTTCGACATTAATCTGATTTTAAGTGCACATGTTTCTTATTGGCGAGATAATTAAGAGCGTCTCAAATCGGCTCACACATAATTGTTTTACACTGAATGTGCAGAAGAACGTGCGCTCTTACAATAGAAATAGCCTGTGTAAGTTCATGTAGGAATAACCACTATCGGACATTATTATCTAGGCCTATAAATCATTGATAATTGGATGAAAGAAGACATGATCGCCGTGGGAGTGGAGATGGCGAGGAGATTGGAATAATGGTAAGGAGGCTTAATTTCTTCTGTAGGATGGACAATACCAGACTGATTAAGCAGGTCATGTTCGGAGTGATAAACGGCACAGGGATTAGAGGAGGTAGTCCAAACAGAGGATGACTTGATCAACCAGAGATTGGTTCAAAGTGAATGTGAAAATGTTGAATCTGGTGGACAGGATCGAAACGAGAGGAAAAAGACAGTAAGACACGAAGACATGCGATCGACACCAGCGGCAACACTGGGGTCATCTCAAAACGTTCCTGCAGTCGTACAAGAGTCTAACACTACAGCTGTGTTCTTCAGTGTTTTCTGTACTGTTTGAAAGTGCCCCGAGGACAGAACAAGTTCTAGTACTGTGCACAATTTGTATTACTACACGTGGATGTGCGAGTTTGTGAGTCATGGGTATTTCCGTCAGAGCATATTTCGAGAGAGTTGATTTTCTGAGAGTGCATCACAATTATTTACTCATAAAAGATATAATGTTTATAGTTTTTTTTAAATATTGTAAAAATTAAAGATTTATTAGTTATTACAAGGTCAAAATAGGTTCTCTTATCATCTTCTTCAGGATGAGATTGCTAGTTTTTGCACACTTTCTGTATTGATACTTAAAGCTATTTTTCTGCTTGCCAGATCGACATAGGTGCTGATTTTGTTCCTTAACACTGACTGAATTTCGTGGAGACTGACCTACGTTTAGTTGAGTCAAGAGGTTTGCAGGTTGGACGTGCCTCTCAGACTGTTGTTTAATTGTGCGCTTTGCAGATTTTACAGTCTCTCCAACAGTGAGAATTGTATACGCTGATAAGTATACACTGCCTAGGTAGGCCTATATCATAGACTGACCAGACGTCCCGGTTTTCCCGGGACAGTCCCGATTTTCTGCAAGCTGTCCCGGCTGCCGGGAAAGGTAGGCCAAACCCTAAAAATGTCCCGGTTTTTAAGAACTGACCTGACTTATCAAAGTCTCCTTGATTTTACTAGGCCTACTGGCATCTGGCGAGTAAATTCATTTTTAACTTTACTTTTACGCACCATTCAAGCTGTTCAGTTGGTTGAACTTCAGAGGAACAATTACTTGGGATATGTTTGAAAAAAGCCTTGAGGATCTTATCAAAATTTGTAAGCCAGTTGGGTATGACATTGATGACAATGCACTGTTTGATGAAATGACATGCGTTTGTAATTTTGTTATTCGAGAAAAGGTGGAACAATGGAATGAAAACAATGTTGCGGTGGGTGCAGATTTTCAATGATCTGCAAGAAAGAGAGATAATTCTTCCAAATTTGAAAATTATTCTACAATTCTTGTTGGCAATTCCTGGAACTAATGCTCCAGTTGAGCGAGTTTTCTCACTGATAAACTCTTATTGGTCAGATCAAAAAAGTCGATTATCAGAAGAAACTCTTGAAGCTGTTAGGCCTATGATAGTGAAAGTGAATATGGAAGAAACATGTGTTGAATTTTATGACAGAATATTAGCAGACAAAAGTTTCTAAGAAGCATACATTCAAGCGCCAAATATGAGTGACTGATTTGATAAATTTATACTTAAATTTTAAATTCAAAAGCATGATTTGCAATAAAACCTTTCAGTCATACCAATATAATGTATATTGTATATTATTGTATAAGCATAAAATAGATATTTGTGCAAGTTATATTATAATTATTGACAAAACACAAATTGATTTTGTGATTGAAGTGTCCCGGTTTTTAGTTTCCAATATCTGGTCAGCCTACAATATATATCATGGGCATTTATTCTGCGGCTGTCTGTTTTACTTGAAATCAATTTCATCGACGTTGAAACGAATTTTTACGACTCGATCTTTAATGCAACGCTTATCACAATACAAGCCTTTTTGGTATTTTAAAATTCGTGTAAAGAATAGTCGACAGTAGGGCTATTGTTCCAAGTCTGGATGCTATTCAGAAATCAATAAACGCACAAGATATTTTCAATCGATCTGTGGCTAAAGATCTGTCAGTCACACAGGCGGTGCTCTTGAAAGTTCGAGTCGTAAAAATCCGCACTGCATCGATGAAATCGATTTCTAGTGACACAGGCAAGCCTGAGCCGCAGATTAAATGCCTTTTCGTTATTGAAGTTACTGTTTAAACGACCTGTAGAATATTTTATCAGGTACATGTAGGCCTATTATTTACCGGGTACGTAAAATTGTGTTAAAGCGAGCAGTTGCAGATGCCTAATTGAAACATTTCTGCTCATATAGGCCACCCGGCCCAAAACGTGACGTATTCTCAAATGAAATCGATCACTTACTCACTGAACTCTCAAAAGGCCATGACAGTTTAATATTGGCTAGAGTGACGGAGAAGGACCTGACAGGTCCATAGGCCTACAATGTGGGAATTGCAATTATAATTAGTGACTTCTATTGCGGCGGTGTCTAATACACAAGGCATCACATCGATGGCACACCAAAACGAAACCGTAATCAGGTTAAAATATCCACAAGATCAGTCCCTAAGGCACAAAGGCAGTCTTTGGTGGATAAGCAATATGAACGAGGCGAGTTTTAAGTTGAGTTTACCAGCAGTAAAATTGCAGAAGTAAACATTTTCTGAGTGCACAAATTCTATCATTCTTACATAGATGACTTTTTTAATAACTTTAAATCCAACGTCAGAGTATGTTACCTCTTTAGCAGTTTGTCTGCTACAAGATTTCTGAGGAGTTTTTTTTTATATAGTTCGGTAAATGGTAAAACTGAATCAAGTCTGGTAATGAAAGCGTTATCATTTGATTGATTTTAACCGAAAAAGTGCACACGATGACTAAACCAAGTTAATTTCAACTTTTCATCCGTGTTTTATTCTATCAACCAATTGTGCGCACTGAGTAATCGCACTCCCAAGCTTCCGAATAATCGGGCAGTTCAGCATGAGCAAGGAACCTATTCAAAGTGCCAGGACTGATTTGACCCACCGTGTGCAGGGTACTTGATCACTTTTGCTTGCGCTTTTTTTTATTTCCTTCTGTAAACAACAATTACGTTAAGTTAGAAGTTTACAACTTTTGTAGGTAAGGAGAGAGATATCCAATCAGCAAATTTAACAGCAGAGTTGCAGATTTATCCGTTTGTTAGTTAAGTGTCAGCCAGTGGTTCATTTGGCTATTTCGCAGAGTTTGTTCTATTAGTGTGGAGTGTTCATGTATTGCTTTGTATTGTATTTATGTTTTGATAAGCATGGCTATCACCTGAAACTATCATTTCAGAGCTATCCATTGTATCATTGTCATTAGAAAGTGGCACTATAAAATTATGTCAAATAACTAAAAGAAGACCAGTCCTTCGAGTTAGACACTTCGAGCAACCAATACATGAATTCTGCAGTCGGCTGCGCTTGGTTCGTGGTATCTTTCGGGTCGATCACGTATCTGAATTTATACGAGACGTCCTCCATTGGCTTCCTGTACGGCATCGAATTCACTACCGGGTCTCCTCCATGGTGTGGCACTGTGTCTTAGGGCGGGACCCGGCCTAACTCTGCGAGCTCTTCACTTTAACTTCCGCTTGCGCGGGGCGCGGCGCCTTGTACTCGGCGTCTCGGGGTGATTTTATTGTTCCCTATGTTCGTACTGCTATGGCGCATCATAGGGCATTCTCCGTGGTGAGTCCTACCGCCTGGAATGACCTCCCTCTCCCTTCGCTCCCTCCCTTTACTTTCAGATAAGATGGGGCAAAGAAAATTGAAGGCATTAACACATCACACCCATCGCTGCCTCTGAGATTTAGTTTAAGAAACTACTCTCCTTCTTCTTCTTCTTCTTCTTCTTCTTCTTCTTCTTCTTCTTCTTCTTCTTCTTCTTCTTCTTCTTCTCCTCCTCCTTCTCGTCCTCCTCCTTCTTCTCCTCCTCCTTCTGTTTCTTCTCCTTTGTAATCTTCTCTTTCTTCTTCTGCGCAATATTCTTCCTCTACTCCCTTCTGTTATCCGTTTAATTTAAGATGTCCCGCAGTTGTGATTACAACGGAAGATGGAAAAGTGAAGTTCAATTATCTTGGAGAGAAATTATTTGAATAAACAATGCATTTTACACTGCAACGAAGATTTAAAAAATCACAAGAACCACAAAAGCATAAAATTGAATTTATTTAGCGACAATACACAAGTTTCTTGGTGTGACCGTACATTTTTAATTCTACTTGGAAATTTATTTGACATAGGCTGAAAAAAATTAATGCAGATGCTCTCACTACGCTACCTAATTACGTGAACTCAAGTTACTGGATCTAACAGCTATTTGAACGATTAACAAGTTCAGTCATGAGTCTTAATCGTGCTAATGATATCAGTGTATATATTTTCCAAACAGATGCCAAATTGATGTCGCTATCTCAATGGGTCAAAATTATGACCTGGCAAACAAACAACTGTTCTAAGGTTTGTCAACGAGAATGATTCACTACTTTCTTAATTAAAATAATAAATAACTGAAGATTGTCAAAGCAAGGTAGGACGATCGCAGTGAAAGGCCCCGAAAAATTCAGTGGATCACGCGGCCGACCTAGAATCATATATGAACTACAGCGATGGAGAAGGACCTGGAAATGCTATAGTTTGGTCTCCGTATTGCATGGAAGATGACGCAGGACATAAGAGCGTGGCGTCGCATCGTTCACATAATAATAATTATAATTAATAATAATAATAATAATTATATTCTTTATTATTTCAAACTGACAAACGCAGTAAGACTACATTGAAACATGAAAGTACAATCAAGATCTTAATTAACACGCGGTTTAGCAGCCATGCAAGGCGCCGCCCTAGAGGGGGGTTACGGGAGTCGATCCGCGTACCTTATGCTTTCCTGGCCATGAGTGTTACCACTACTCTATCCCCCCTCCCACCTGTGGACAGGTAGGAGGGGGGATAGATTCGAAACATGGCTACGTTTCGTTGAGTTTACCACCAAAAAAGAGGAAAAGTGAACTTTTATGGAGTAAATAAAGTGTTGCGATTCTATCACTCTGATACAGACGATAGATTTCTTAATAAAATTCACTATTTTGTCAAAAAACGTTTTATCTGCATGTTACTGACGGTTTGCCTTCTATAGCCTTTCATCATATTATCACATGGGCCCCCAGTTAAAATTATATTAATTCTTGTAATAGTGCCATAAAACTATTATTATTTATCCATATACATATTTTATGTATATAATACGAAACTTGTATGCGTCTGCAAAATCAAGTTGAATTGAATTGTTCAATTAAAATGAAGCTGAATCGAATTGTTCAATCAACAAACTTTATTCCGGGGTATTGCTGTTGTGCAGTGCAGGACCTATATTTGCACCACCAATCGCCAGATTAAGCCGACGGCTCAGCACGTACTAGCATTCGTACTTATGGAACCAGTTCAAAGGTCCAGCACTGACATTCCCTATTGTGTACTGGGAAAACGCCAATTCTCGCTCTTGGTTTTGGATCCTCATCTGTAAACAACGATTAAGTTAAGAAATTAGTTTACGGCCTGCATATTTAAGTAGAGGTAGATCCAAACAGCAAATCTAAACAGGCACGCTCTTAAACCAACCTTTTGGATGATTGGCTGAGTTTAACACTCTTAATTTGGATGGTGTAGTTTCATTGTAAAACCTTCAATTTATGCATTGTCGTTTAGATGATGGTCAGTGGTCTCTGAAAGTTTTTAAAGAAAGAGTTTATGAAGCACAGGCTAGTCTATTAACCAATCCAGGTTCACTTTCAGGGACTCCAACACAGACTGCATGTCTTCCGAGCCAGTTAAACCTCCTGTTGTGCTAATTATGGCAAAGACTAAATAAATAAGAAATACGTGTTTCAGTGGGGTCTTCTGCGTACCCTAAAAAATGACACTAGATTACTGTTTATTAGAATCCCAATGACAACGACGATACAACCTAATTAGCAGATATTGGCTTTTTTTCGTTTTCTTACTGGTAATGTCAAGAACAAGGTTTTTCTCGATGCGGTTGGCAATCACTTTGCCTCTAGGTTCCCACTGTTGGTTCTGCTTACCCGCCACGTAGGGATTCAGAACAAGTCGGCCACCTGACATATAATAAAGATTAAAGATTCAATACAAACTGATTATTATACTAGTTAGCTGGTGACACGACAATACCTAATACTGCATGATATCATATAAACATGCTTTCGTTAACTGAGGCCTAGAGATAAAGTGTATTAAGTTGTTAGTGTAAAATCCTAATTACACTAAATAACCTAACCAGTGACCTCGGCCGAGAGAAGGGACCACTTGTCGCTTTCTAGATTAGCCGGAAAATGCGTGTTTATGCTAGACCATACATATTGATTTTTGCGTGTAATTTATCAATCTTCGGCTCGGACTCACTGTACACAACAAATCTTATGCTACTTGATGCGATAAGGCTAAATTTAGACATTAATGCATTGGGTAGAGACAGATTAAATATTTTATGCGATTTCCCGCCAAATGATATTTTAAATTTTTTTGAAAAAAGTGCATAAATTATGGGCAAAACGCTCTGAAATTTTTTCCTCATTTTATCAAAGGTGTAAGCTTGTTGAAACTGCTAATAAGTCCATTTGCGACAAGTGGTCCCTTCTCTCGGCCGAGGTCACAGTTATTGATGCCAATGAGTTGCTACAATAATATCCGAATTAACCTAATAGCCTAAGCGGTTGATAGTGCATTAGGCTTATACCCCTAAGCCGTAATTTTTCTGGTTAACGGCTGGCTTGAGCAAATTTACGTTTGGTTTTTAGTCTAACCGTAAAAGCGCGTAACTACCTTTTTCGGCTGTAATTATGTGCATAACTCATTAACATAGTAATACACTATACATTAGAGTCCTCTTTTAAATCGACAGGTGGGCAATATTCACTCAGTCTGAAAATAATGTAAGAAATAAATTCAAATATAATTATGTTAAGAAAACAAACGGACATATCATGTTTTCAGTTCGGATTCATTGCAGTGAGTTCAAATTCAATTACGAATTACGAATATGTAGGCCTGATACTGATGGGAGGTTAGAACCACAAATAGGGCTACCAGACTTACATTAATAGGTGCATGTAGGCCTAGCCGCATAGCGGGAGAAAAAAGAAACAGATACACAGAAACAAAAAAGTGAAAATTCTGGTAACAGACTGCTTATTATATACCTCAAGGCATAGGACAGCCTGGACAGAGACCTTACAATATACGACTAGACGGCCATATAACTCATGTCAACACTCACCGCTCATTACGCACTAAAATACAAGCTAGCAAGCCAGCGTGGAAACTTTATGATCACAACTGTGTGCAAATGTGCACACAGTTGTGATCGCTCGGCTAGCCGAACTTTTTGCCGGCGGCTAGCCGTTAAATAACTCTCGGCGGTTTTTCGGCTAAGCTGTAAATTTTCCGGCGGTTTATCGGCTTGCATAAATTTTTCGGCTCGGCGACTAACGGCGGCGGCTAAGGGGTATTATTAGGCTGGGACCATGTTTACCCATACATGAGAACTGAAGTAAATGACAGGAATCTTTGAGATTTCTTTTTCCATCCGTTTTATGTGTGGACGAGTCTGGGATCCAGGAACGTGTACGCAGTCTGCAGCCGGGTAAAATTTTTTTCGGCAAAGGAGAAGCTAGGCTGGTCTTTGGAGTCACATTGACCGTAAGTCACTGGTGGCTCTTCGACCTACAGATCGGCACGCGACGAGTGCCTGTTCTACTTGCACCTGGCGCCTCGACCAATAGCAGGACGAGCGTCATCTTCTACTAATGAGGGACTGATCGGAGCCTTGGTCATCGCATACTGCGAGTTCTACCACGAGTAATCGCTACAAACTATCTATGCAACTCGGACCATAATGCTATCTGTCAACTATGGACAAAATTCCGTTGGCTGTACTCCGTGTTTGTAGTAAAAAATGGTAGTAGCGATAGTAGTAGTAGTAGTAGTAGTAGTAGTAGTAGTAGTAGTAGTAGTAGTAGTAGTAGTAGTAGTAGTAGTAGTAGTAGTAGTAGTAGTAGTAGTAGTAGTAGTAGGAGTAGGAGTAGTAGTAGTATCAGTAGTGGTAACAGTGGTAAGTAGTAATGCAAGTAGTGGTAGCAGTAGCTGTTGAAATAGTAGCTTTACCCCAGTTCTGAAATCATTGCAATGGCTACATATGGAGAACTGAATTAAATTCAAGGTAGGTATAATTGTAATTGCTATGGAAAATGTTTTACAGCGCCATTTCAATAGAACACTAACCATAGTAACGGTATAAATTATGCTTTTTACGTACTGACGACTTTAATATTTTACCTTCAATATCCATGGAAAAGTCATTGAGCTTGCTACGGATAGTTCCTGTTTCTGAGTGGAAGCGCCATTTTTGGGCGTCTGTGCCGTTTCTTTCCCATGAAGAAATCCCAGTGCCAGGCAACTTAATGCCGTTTTCCACATCCAGGTAAAGCCCGTTCATATGGCTTTTTATGAAATAATACTGAAAGGTGAAATAGAGCAGCATTCACGTCTTTGTCGTAAACGACGAGACAACGTAAATCAATAAGTAGGCGTATACCTAAGTAATTCATTGCTTTCTTCTAAGATACTGAATAGGCGCTATAGTACTTGTACATACTTACAATTACGAAAATGCGATTCACGATTCGTTTATGTATTGTGAAAGCTAGAAAATGTAAATATTCGGCCTCTAAGTGAATGTTATCTCCTGTTGTCAGGTGGGGAGCATATCTGAACAGTTTTCTTTAAGGGCGCTATATAACTGTGCAATTACGATTACGAGCTGTGCTTCCTGGATCGTGGCCAACCTGTCAAAGGTCTCACAAATTAGAATGTGATTCCAGGATAGACATTCATGATCCTCTTCACATGGTTTTCTCTATATTCAGCAAAGTCCATGATACCACAGGGATCTCCGTGGTCCAGTCTCGAGGCAATCGCGTAGAAGAGCACTGTGCTGTTCAGCATTGGGCATCTGTTAATCCCGCTCTTCCATATGGCACAAAATGTAGCAACCGATGACGCATTAAAACCAAGCCGTAATCAGCCAGATTTCAGTCAACTAAGACAGAGATTCACCCTAAGGAGGCTGTTAAAGTCAAGGCTGAAGTTGGGAACGAAATGTAATGAGCTACTGCTCAGAACAAATAGAAAACCATTGCAAAGATTTAATCATATAGGTAAAATTTTATATTTTTTGGTATTAGTTATGGTTCAATCCAAAAGGTTCTAAACTCTGTGAAGTTTCAGCATGTTTGACCATGAGATAGCAAAAAGAAGCGAGTTATAGCAATTGGAGACCAATGCACTTGCCAGAAATATAATTGAAGACACGAGAATATAACAATTGAACAACTTTGCAGCCATCCTGATGTTGTCCTGTTTTCGGCAGTCCTTTGCAATCCAAGTCATGTCTTGCACGAGCTGCTTCCAGCTGTTAAGCCGAGGGTTTATGGTTTAAGGCCTAGACCCCATGACAGGGCTTTACCGCAAGCCGACAACAGCATGAGAAAAACCTTTATTGTCAGAATGCTGTATACGTACTAACCAACTGGACCTATGCTATATAGTAATATATATGGGGCCTATATATACATATTATGGTTAATGCTAGGTATATATATACCAATGTTTGTTTGTTTATTAACTTTAGACGATCTATTTAACAGATGTTGTTCACCAGAGTGCTGTTTGGCAGCTGGTTTAATAAAGAATATACTTACTTACTTAAAATTCCTCATGCGTCAAGAATGTGCCTATATGATTTTTTTAGTCATTCGAGTATTTATATAGCACCTCTGCTAGGGGGCTACTCAGAGGTGCTCCCGTCTCCAGCACGACAAATAGAACAGTTTTAAGTCTAGTGTAGAACTATCAAAGGGAGTTCTGGGGAACAGGCGCAAATCCGAAGGGAGCCCGTTTCATGCCGTCGGGTCCACCACTGATAAAGCACGACGACTTGCACATTTCAATTACAATTATGACATAGTCAGTTAGCGACAGAGTAAAGTCTAAAACAACACATACTCATGCAAGCGTATGCCATTAACGCGCTATTCATATATAATTACGTAAATATAAATGATTTTGAACAGTGACTGGACATTCTAAAGCGAGTGTCTGATACATACAAATTTTTAAAATAATGTTGCGAAGTTATGTGAAGAATGATCGAGAAGAACACACTGTTTAACCGGCCAGATCAAGCAGTGTCTAATCTAGACGTCTTTGGGGGAGTTCCCTCCAGGATTTATGTTTCCCCCAGAGGACAGCAGAGACCGTTTTGGGAAGGGAAATTCCCCCCAGGATACTTGGTTTCCCCCGAGAGGCGAGTGATATAATTTTTCTTAGACGTATTCCTAAAAAAGGTCATCAACCTTTTTGAGAGAGTAATTCCTATAGGAAAAAGTGTAAAAGTTGGACGAATGACTAAAAAAGGTCATCAGCTTTTTCGAAGATGAAAGTTGAAAAAGTCTGGGTGAAAATCGAGAAATTCAGAAAGATGGCTGAAATTTAGAAAAAATAGGTTGGCCCCCAGAAACCTTGTTTCCCCTCCCAGAAGAGGGGACTAGATTAAACACTGCAGATCAAGGTTAGTAACAATTTAGTAACAATATAATAATATCTATGCGTGATTGCGTGTATGTGTGTGACAAAAGATAACTTGCATACTTACATGTACGTCACACATCGTGAAGTGTGAAATAAACAACTGAGAGAACCCGTTCGCAGATAAATTATTGATAGTGTGGTTGTTGCTCGGATGAAGTCGGAGTAGTGTTTTTTTTCTCCGAAAAGCAGCGCAATAATCACGACCCCCTTGTATCGACTCACCTTACAGGCTTAATACTAACGCTTTCATCAAGTTCAAGCAGGCGAATGTAGGTCTGCATGGAGAAATACTATGACGTTGTTTGAGCTTGCCCACAGGGTAAGGTTCCATTGGCCGGGCTACCCAAGCTCGTGAATCGGCCACGCCCACGTACTGTAACAGCTCATGCCTCTGTATTTTCGCAGTCTCTCTTTTTCTGTCTCTATTTAATTCTCTCTCTAATTCCATGTGTGGTTGCAGGCTACATAAATATTTTAAATATTTTACTCGGGTACTTAAACATGCACTCATGTGCCTCAATATGGTATACTGATTCCTTCATTATCGTAAACGCAATAAAGTAATTTTCTTAAGACCTACTGAACGTCCCCATAAGTAACTGTTATTAATGATTCAAAAAATTCCACTGAGAGTCTATTTTATTAAAGAGCTATCCAAATTCTGGAATAAAAATATTAGTAACTTATAAAAATGAAGACGAAAGATCTAGAGGTTGTGCTTGTATTTTTTCGAGGACTGTTAAAATTTTCAGAACTTTAAAAGATGATAGTTATAATCGTGGACGAAGCCTAAAGAAAATCAACAAATTAAAAATTGGAAGATTCATGGAAGGCGTTTTATAAATGCTGAAATACTGTAATGCCATTATTAAATAATTATCTGGCTGCGTCGAACTTGAATAGAACATATTGCATTACATCAAATGGTATCGCTATTCTGTGAACTCCAGACATGTCTTTGTAACATATTTGCAATTGTGTTAAAAATCAGACAGTTCATCGTTCATAACATAAATAAACCTAATTACCTATGAGTGGCGTTATTTAATGTATATGATGTGTAATATTGGCTCAAAGCGCCCTTGTAACGGCATGTGTCGTGTTACGGCACTGTAGAAATCGTCGTATTCGTCATCATCATCATTGGCTTATCTGGATCTTTCGTGAGTAATCAAGTGACTGTTTCTCGTCCATGAATAGCAGAGGAATGCTTGTAGAATCCAAATTCAGTTCTCTTCACTTGCTTATGAGTTCAATTGCAGAAGGTTCGCAAGCTCCCCGAAGTAGGCAGGGCTGTAACTAGTGGTAAAATTAGAGGTGAGTACACGGTATACCGGTTAGTTTTCCAAAACAAATTAGAGGTGAGTATACGCTACAGTATTTTGTGATCATACACTACCGTTTTTTTAATATAAATACATATAAATATTTTGTGAGGTAAGTATACGGTCTCTAGGGGTGAGTACACGCTGTATACCCGTGTATACCCTCGACCACAGCCCTGGAAGTAGGTGATAGGTACGCAGACGCAGTCAACTCAACAAATGAACTGGGATAAAGTATTTTAATTTGTAATTGTTATTGTAATTGCAATCTAGAATTTATTTAGCGCCACTCAAAAATCAGAGACGCTCCCGACCCGAGTCAGTGTCTTCACTGACAAAGAGAAATGTTTTCAGGACAGGAGAGAGAGGAGGACAACCCTAAAGCCCTAAGGCAGGCTGTTCCAGCTAAAAGGGCCCACAATCGCAAAACTACAAGACTGGCGTTAGCAGTGCGCATCCGATGAACAATCAAGTGGCCACGGGCATATTAGCGGAGTGACCCCACCAGGCAAACTGGAAATCGGGGTACAGTAAGCCCTGAGATACAGCGGAGCTGAGCCAAGACAGCTACGCGTGAGGGAGAGAACCTTAAATAATTGGATGCGTTGATGACTGTTTGGGGGCGCGTGACCAGCTATAGCTTACACAGATACGTTAAAGTTGTATACCGCTCAAGGAGGCGGCCTTCTGGGATTGGTCTTGAACTAGTAGGCTGCCTCCGCTCGTGCTTTCGGCAAAGCCTACAAACAGCTCAGGTTTCTGCTTTTGGTCGTCATCCTCTCTTCTTCTGTCGCTCTGTCTCTGTCGCCGTTTTTCTGTAACCCCTGTGTTTGGTCTACACACATTGGTTAAATTCGGCCGAATCCCTCCGGGTTTGACATCCGGACCTCTGATTTGAGAAGCGCAGATGTTTTAGATTTGGATATAAAGTGAAAATTTATCCACTGCCGCAACATTACACAAATTATCTCTCATGACTTAAATTAAAATATACTCATGTGACTCAGTTGGCCATAATTTAATTAATTCGTTATCGTTTACGAGTCAGTGTCTCCTAATCTCGGTCCCCGGTACCCAAGGGTGCCGTGAATCTTCTCTAGGGGAACTGCGGCTGGATGATATGTGTGCAGCCTTATCTGTCACAAAATGTGAAAAACCAATGATTATTACTATTGACATAGGTCTAGAACTATTCCAGAAAACCGAAAGTGGTGTTGAAACAGTCGCAACACGGCGGTTGAATACATGGAACGTTGCTCGTCGCTAAAAACTAATTCGAAGAAAAATATATGAAATTAAGTCCTGATGCCGTTGAGTGAATGACGTTTCGTAAGAGTGCCTTGCTCTAGAAAGGTTGGGAACCCCTGGATTACGCAATAGACTAACGTTCTTAAGACTTACTTAACTTTTCCAAAAAACGTAGTTACTCTTTGAAAAATGTCAACTGAGTCTATTTGGTTTTAGAAACTATTCAAAAGGCATTAGGGGCCTATTAACCTAAAAAAGCGTTGATGAAAAATCCTCAAGTTGAGCTCGTTTGATTTCGAGGACAATTAAATATTTTCATTGTGTTAAAAGATGATGATTACAAAGTCTCACAAAGGCAAACTATAAGTGACAGAATCTTTGGAAGGCGCTATATAAATGCTGAGACACATAAGAACCAAAGTTTTCAAAGGACTTTCTACTGCGCACATATTAATTGAAAATGTTTATAGCGCCACTTCAGAGAGCAGCAGGATGTAAAAAAGAATAACATATCTCTTGTTTACCCAACTGAATATCGTTTTCCAGCCAGAAATGAAGATATGAAATGCAACCCAGTCCGTATGATCTGTAGCAGCAGGCTGAAAACAGCCTCGTCAGTGCAACACGTGTTGTTAACATGTGACTTAGGATGCACGATTTGTTGAATTGAGGTCACACGGCAGGATGCAAAAGAGTAATATATCTCTCGCTCAACAAGCATGCTAACTGAACATAACTTTCCGACCAAATACGAGAATGTGAAAACAGTTAAATATAATCCAGTCTGTGTGATCTGTAGCAGCAGGCTGAAAACAGCCTCGTCAGTGCAACACGTGTTGGAAACAATGTGACGTGACATAAGTAAGTAAGTAAGTAAGTAAGTAAGTAAGTAAGTAAGTAAGTAAGTAAGTAAGTAAGTAATAATAATAATAATAATAATAATAATAATAATAATAATAATAATAATAATAATAATAATAATAATAATAATAATAATAATAATAATAATAATAATAATAATAATAATAATAACAATGACAATTTATATGGCGCCGTAACACAGCCATGCCGTTACAAGGGCGCCTCACAATCAACTAACGGCAGGGTAGGCCTTGGAGAACAAGTAAGTCTTGAGTCCGGATTTGAAGGAGTCAGCCAGCCAGTAGGTAAGTAAGTATATTCTTTAATGTAACCAGTTTCCTAACAGCACTCTGGTGAACATGCATCAGCATACATACATCATGATAAATTAAAATACGAGAATACAGGCCCGGCCCTAGGGCAAGGCGAACGATGCAGCCGCCTTGGGCCCCGCGCTTTCAAGGGCCCCGCGCTGCTGGCTATAATTTTGTTTACTGTGATGAGATTGAACGCTGACAACTCTCACGTCTCTTAGCAATAATACTGGTAGTCAATTTGCCGCGTGAATGTGATAGGATGATTTAGGAAAAGCGAGCCTGCAGATAAAGCGAGTAACAAGAAGAACCCACGCTATTGTCTATTGTGACTAACGAACTTTCAGTTAGAAGGATGCTAAAATATCTAATTATTAACTTCCTTTTCAGTTGTTAGACATTTAAATAATTCAGTCAAACATAATAACCCGGTATTGCTTTCATAGTAAAATGCTGGTATTAAGAGCCTGATCTGCATTTTGTGTTCATTAAGCCCAGTGCCTTTTTTCTAGAAAAAAGGTTACGGAACTGAACAATTATGAAAGGGCTAAATCGAGGGCAAAGCCCTAGAAAAAAGGGGTTTGGGTTCGGGGAGGAATCTCGGTGAGACCTTTCCAAAGAAACATTTGACATCACATTAAATTAAAATAACTAAATTATTCTTTTATTAAAATAACTAAATTATTTTTTTAATAGCGGAAATAAAGGTGCCGGAACGCCTTTTTAGAGCGTTCTGGCGGAAAAAGCACTGATTAAGCCATTTAATTTCCATTTTGCATTATTTTTTACATTATGGTATTGCCAATACCGTATTGACAGGAAATCAACTCCGTATTGCCTTTTTATGCTTGAGGCTAGCTCATCGCTTCCTGCCTTGGGCCCCGCACACCCTAGGGCCGGGCCTGCGAGAATAATGTTTTCTTCATTTCATTGTCTGCTTTTGGCGGCACCCGGTCATGGCGTCTGGGGCGCAGGCTGTAAACCGATGGCTTAACTGGGGGGAGCAACCCATGAAGGACATGTCCCGGTTCTTCGAGAACCGCCGAAAACAGACGGGTATCGGCCAGACGGCACATGTCTTCGATCTTTGGGCAATCACCAGGGATGTACCTCTGTCGGATTAGCCTATTTACAACTGCCTGGAGCCTTCATTTTCTTGTTGTCCAGCATATACCCACCATACCGGGGCGGCATATAGCAGACGTGACAGCGTCGTGGCTCGTACCACATCATACAGCCTGGGGCCAGCAAGACCATGGGCAGTAAGCATTCGGAAGGCATACAGGAACTGCCTGGCCCCACAGCATATTCGATCGATATGCTCATCGAAACCAAGGGTGTCAGACATAATTACTCCAAGAACCCTAAAGCCCTTTTCCTCTGGAGGTCTGTCTCTCTGTAGCAATCTACCCAGACATAAAATGGCATCTTTAACAGTCTTAATACACGTTTCTTAGGGGATTCCTAGGTAACCGTGCCGGAGCACCATTCTGAGTCATTTAAAGAGTGAAATACAAGTCTCTGATGCGTACATAGGCCTACATACAAACATGCACACAGAGAGTTAAATTGAGGCCATATAACCACCTGCAGAATTAGACAATTTACCTGAGAAATATAGTACAAGCGCTCTAATAACCAATCGAATTTGCTATTGCCATTGTAATTGTAAATTTATCAAGAGTAACGTTGAAAAAAACACATAAGATAATTAATGGCGTCTGTCATCGATGAAATGCGGTTATGCATCCTGCGAGTCAGTGAATCTTCGGCAGTAAAGCCAGGAATGGGATCCAGGCTGGGGGATATTAAGACTTAGCCATTTTTAGGGTGGGGAAGTGGTTAGGATGTTACATTTTAATTAAACCGGAAATTGTACCTTGCAAACAACTGATCTACATGTATGTGTAATGTACACCATAGTGTGTTCTATCAACTGGTTAAAATAAAGAATATACTTACTTACTTACTTACTTAAAGGAAGACGAACAATGATCTAGCGACTTCACACGACTGTGATAGAACGATGGGCCTGAGTAAATGTGATCGCAGACACAAGAGACTCTCAAACTAAAGTGAACGCACTATGATAATTTTTCCACAAGTAAATCGCCTGTAGCCTGCGAAAATAGAAAACTTCTCCACTAGAACAAGGGAGAGAGAGAGAGAGAGAGAATAAAAGAGAGAAAAAGAGACAGAGGCAGAGACAGAGAAAGAGATGGAGGGTGAAACTCAATGAAAATACGATTAAGTCGCCTTACATTATGATGTGGCCTTATGCCAGCTATCTGCGCACTCATGAGGATGTGTGACTCAATGGGCGGCGACGTCGAAGCGAAGGGCTCAGAAGAAGAGAGTCTGATCTCACAAATGGTACGTGGGCGGGGAAATAATCATCTGAGATAACAATGAAGCGTCGTGAAAACTTATCTAAACTCAAGAACTGGTACAACCTGTTGCAGAGCTGAAAGTTTATGAAGAATAACGTCGCCTTTAAAATGGATACTTGCTTTCAGACTTTAGAAAATGAAAGGGAACGTACCATCACAGTTGAAGTAGAGCCCTGCGCCGACGTCATAGTGTCGGCGGCGGCGCGCCGGTCATTTTTGGTCGGCGGCGGCGCGCCGACGAACAAAAATCGGCGGCGGCGGCGCCCACAAAATGTCGGCGTCGGCGCGGCGCGGCGCGCCCTAGTCAGAAACATGAGTCACCATGGGCATCCGCAGGAATCCGCAGGAATTTGTCCGGAGGGGGGAAATTTTTTAAGGGGGCAAAATTGATGCTTTTACATGGAAAATCTATTCATAAATCCATGGGGCATTCCCCCTTCCCCTCCTCCGGACGCCCATGTGAGTCACTATGAGAGTTGAACAGCCGTTGGTCCTGTGACCAGTCAAAGGGCCAACTTCTTTAAAGCCGCTTCATCACACTGAAGCTCAACTATATATAAAGGGACTGAAACAGAAGACATCTTCAGACATTTGCCTTACAAATATGATCATCCTTAATTACACTGCTCGTCTGTATAGGTATTGGCAAATTGTAATCAGATGAAGCAACATGCATTTGCATATTGCATGAATACACTTGCATATGCACTGATACAGTATAGGCCTAATATACCAAGTCACGTGGCAGATGCTGGATAACAGCATCCTCCCAGTAAGAGAGGCTGCTGAAGCCATGAAGTGAAATATAAATATATACGTTTTCTTATGGTAATACACTGGTCGAGTTGCCTCACTCCTGGTAATTTTTCTATGAATTTACCAGGTGGTCTGCTGCCCGTTTGAATTGGTGCCATGCCATTTAAAGTTTCCACATATCAGACTAAACTGAAAAATACAATTCTTGATACTTATATGTACTAAGTCAAAAACTCTCACCCTTATACTGTTTACCTGAATAGATTCCAGCCAAAAGTATTAATCAATTATACCTTCCCTTCTGCAGAATTATTACTTAAATTGCATATCTTGATATTAATAGCACCCATAAACTCCTCTTATCTTGCAACATTAAGCCAAAAATTTACCCCATTGTAATAAGACCCCAGACATGAAAGACAACAATCAAGAAGTTATAGAAGCTATTCAACATGAAGGTAACGAATGAGGGAATACTGTAGTACTGTAGTACACATACAAACTACAAAGACATGCATTGCATATTGCCTTTGTTGTCAAGGTATTAAGGAAATGGCAAAAGGAATGGGTGTATCAAAACAACTGTTACGTGTAACAAGATATCGCTTTAAATGACTGTGTGCGTCATGGCACAAAGACAAGATCATCAAAGTCTAATGAAAACGAATTTAGTCAGGAAGACCATGCATTCTTGGTATCAAGATAAAGACCACAAACATTGTCATCAGCTATGTTCACTCTGTATCTTCTTCATTAACACACGAGTTCCTAACAATCAAAGTGCCATTTCTGAGAATAGTTTGCTTATCTTTGCAATATCGTGCAAAACATGAAAAATGTAACAATAACAATTAAGCATATCAAACTGGCATCGGCGGCGCGCCGACAGATTGTCGGCGGCGGCGGCGGCGGCGCGCCGACAAACAAAAATCGGCGGCGGCGGCGCCCACGAAATGTCGGCGGCGGCGGCGCGGCGCGGCCGGCGCAGGGCTCTAAGTTGAAGGCATATTTAAGAGTAGAGAGATGCAGTTAAACGTGGTTAAGGAAACGCAACCGACAGAAGAGGAAACAATTATTGCTGACGATGGGTTTTCCCGGTCAAAGTGACGTATGCCTAGACAGATTTGTTATAAAAAGCCCTGATGAAAAGGAAGTGAAGAAAAGGACATTGATACAATCTGTCCCGACTTCTGATCAAGACGGATCGCACGAGATCTCCAACTGAATACAAGAACTATTCGCTTGGAGCCAGCTAAGCGGTAAATTGGAGATCAATCACTAGACTAATTCGCAATAAATGCATGAAGTAGTATAATCTTTTTCTTTCTTTATTAATTCAAAGCGACAAAAGCAGTAAGATTACATTGAGACATGACAGTACAATTAGGCTATCTTAACTAACTATCGCGCTTTCGTGACACTTTGGTTACTTTCATTCAAACATGGCTTTAAGTTTTGGTTCATGGTGTGATGATGAGAAAGAGTAGGAGAACGTTGATGATGATGATGCTGTTATTTAAACGCCGAATTGAAAATGCGAATCATAGGCCTAATTTATAACAATAATTTATTTGTACATTTAGTAAGCTCTTTAAGAATATTAGTTAATGCATAACGGTAACGAATGAATTCATAGTTCTGAATAAGTCACAGGATTAGGCCTATATTTATTTAAGTACATCGATTGTTATACGTCCGTTTAACTAACAGCCTTATATGTAAACAGTAATGTGTGAGATAGTGTCCAACGATGATCGTCCACGATTGTGGGGACCAGTGAGTAATCTATACGTCTCTGGGGGGAAAGTTCCCCCCAGGATTTACGTTTCCCCCCAGAGGCCAGCAACATTACTATGTAGAGACCTTTTGGGGAGGGAAATTCGCCCCCCCCCAGGATAGATGGTTCCCCACTGATACTGAGAGGTGAGCAATATATTTTTAGTAATTCCTAATAGGAAAAGTGGGACGAATGACTAAAAAAGATCATCAACTTTTTTATGAAGGTGAAAGTAAAAAAAAGTCATGACGAAAGTTGGAAAAGTCTGGATGAAAGTTAAAAAGTTTAACAATTGGTTGGCTCCCCCAGATACCTTGTTTCCCCTCCCAGAAGAGGGGACTAGATTAAACACTGTGTGGGACCCTGAGGGATTGCGGAGTTGACGGCGTCATGGTAAACCGAAAAAAGCACAGAGAAAGTTTGGACAAAGAGGAGTCGGTAACTGAAGTCGTGAACGAGTGATTGGACGATGCTCAATCCCAGACGTACTCCTCTTGAAACACTGTAAAATGTTACTCTGGTAAGAAAGAGTAGATGCAAGAAGATCAGCGCTTATGTTTTTCTGTTATGCAGCAAGTAAACAACTCAACATCGTTTTGTCCGTTTCTGCCATCGATCGACTTCACGATGTGTTCGGTACCTGCCTATGTAAGCTATAGTTGGTCACAACATACATACATACACACACATACATATATATATATATATATATATATATATATATATATATATATATACACACATAATATATAATCATCATCATCCATGCGCCATCACTTGTTTCCTCAATACCCGATCCCACATTGCTATTCTCAAGCTATGCAAATCCTGTTTACACCAATCCCAGTTGAATATTTGCATGGCTTTATGGTCAGAAAAGGATTTATTTCAATTATTGGAATATAAACTCACCTGACGTGATCCCGACCTCACAATACAAGACCCCATTCCCTTAATGACCTAAAGTTTTAAATCTCTAGTGTATGGACAACCCCTTCCCGCTTTCCACAATTGAAAACAAAACCTGAAGTGACGTAATGAATTGTGAAGTGACCCAATGAATTTTACTAATTCTGTGTATGTATTAGTACAATTACACTAGTATTTGGGAAAACGTGCTGCTTTTCTTACATTTACGCCTATTTCTTGAGTTATGCTCACTGGTCTTTACGACGAAGGAGTGAATGTTGTTTTATTTCATCTTTTAGTATTATTGCATTAAAAGCCATTTGAATGGGATGGTGATTGATGTGGAAAGCAGCAATACTTCGCCTGGCGCATTGGTGTCCATGTATGAAAAAAACGACACAGACGCCCAGAAATGGTACGATCACCCAGCAACAGGAACAATCCGCAACAGGCTCAATGGCTACTGCATGGACATTGAAGGTAGGATATTCAACTCTACGGTATATTTATTGGAAGTACATTAATTGTACTGTTGCTAATGTCAATTATAGTAGCAAGAGTAGCAATAGCAGTAGTAGTTGTTGTAATAATAATAATAATAAAAAATAATACGCGGGTGACTTTCTCCCTTGGTATGAGCGGTATAATTATGTGCTTCATCACCGATAGAGTTGCGTCCTATCAGTTAAAGTCGTCGTGGTTTCCGGTTGAAGCAATCTGTCTTCCATGGTACAGGGATAGGGGTCCTCTTCGGTCGATTCTGCCAAATAGTTGCCCCATCTTTCGCATCCTTGTCTGGAAGCCTGGATGGACCACGTGGCCATATCCACGCTGGGAAAGTCTATATAAACCTGGAATTCGGGATTCGTGGCATTCAGGCATAAGATCGTGTCTTGCTCGAATCGCTGCGTGGCTGGTGACTGTTTCCTATGAATTTCAGTATGAGAAGTTAACTTCATTGCTGTATGTTCATGATGAGCTTCGCATTTATATTTAATTATTATGTTTTCAATTATCTGCATCTGAATTAATTTCCTCGAATAAATTACTTCTATATACTGATCGAGAAGTTCCCTTCTTCTTGTAGTTAGTTTCCCTGGATAAGTAGGGCAGTGACTCCTCGGTTTGAATCTCGTAGATGTCACATAATAAGACGATTTAGCCTCGTCATAATAAAATGAACAGAGCCAATAGGATAGTTTGTAGGCCTATTTTAAACAGTATTTCTTTAAACATACCAAAATTTCTTTGGCTGATACAATGACAACGCTGACTTACCAATTTCTAAATTTTAAACACGCTCCAAATCAAATAACTCGGTCTAACTAAGTGACATCAGACGCCTTATTCTTCTTGTGTAAATATATTGTAAACTACAGCTCTGCAATTGTGCAAAAACAGGAAAACTACCTAGGTAAGTAAGATTGTTCTATCCACAAAGCGCATTTTCGAACAGGGATATGTCAACAGTGCCGCATTAAGGCAGTCGTCAGGGTCCCACAATTCTAGGGGCCCCCAAATTTAAAAGGGCAAACGAAAATTAATGTGTGCATTCCTTTGCCCAGGGCCTACAATGTTAAAACAGCACAGTACATCATATAATGTGGCATCCATAAGTAAAACTTGCGATATTGAAGATTCAGTGGATTTTAAATTGACTTCAGACCAAACTTTCTGGTTTACATAAATGTACAGAATTTGTCGTTGCATAAAATCGCTATCTAACGGTCACTTGCGCCCCGCCCTCCCCCCCATTGCGAACTCAGATATTGAATGAGGACAATGAACGTTCGCTGTCAAAGAATAAGAAGACTGAAAAATGACAGCCGACCCTCATACGCAGATGCTAAAAAATAAAGTCGCTAACACTTCGTATCCATGTTGTCCCCATGGGCGTCCGGAGGAGGGCGCAAGAAGGCGCATTTGCGCCCCCTGGATTTGCAAATATTTTATAAAAATAAAATCTTTTGATTATTACGATTATTACAATAGTCCCAACACGATTTTCAATGCGCATAAACACTTAATTATTAAGGTAAAGTCCTTGATCATCATTTTTTAATAAAAAGTTTTTCTATGCCCCCAATTTTTTTTACCTCCTACGAATTTTTTTCGGCCTCAAAAAAAATTCCTGGGGACGCCCGGGTTTTCCCTAAGGTTCGGGTGAAGGAACTGCTTTTCCTTTCCTTAGCGCTCGTTAATAGGCTGATGCCCTGCGCTTGGCCTTCGAGTGGGCGATTTAGAAGTTTGGAGAGTACGATTACGATTCTTCAAAATAAGTTTGAGCGTCAGTGGATCCGCCGGGTATATTTTCAGTGACTGGTCCAAGACTTTGGAATTTGCTGCATGTACGCAGAACACCAGAAGCATCAAACAACAAATAATGGAAAGGAAGCTTAATTTCTTTGGCTGTATTTGTAGGATTGACAATATCAGATTTATTGAACAGGTAGTGTTTTAAATGATCGACGGCGCAGGGATTAGAGAAAGACATTGAGAAAGAAGGAGGAGGAGGAGGAAGAGGAGGAGGAGGGAAAAGTTGGCTTAATCTACACCAGACATCTAAATCTTAGATAGTAATCAATGAACTAGTTAATTAGTCATTATTCAACCTGTTTTCTAACCTGTGATATGTGTTACAGGTGGCCGACTTGTTCTGAATCCCTACCAAGCGGGTAAGGGGGACCAACTATGGGAGCGTAAAGGCAATTTAATTGTTGATCGCCGCGACAATAAGAAGGTTCTTGATATCTGTGGTAAGAAATCTACAATAAAAACCAATATCAATTAAATAAGATTGAACAACAGGATCGATCAATCAGTTTTATTTTAGTACAATATAAGGTAAGACATGCTAAGCAAGCGCCTTGATGCAGACTAGGCGCTTTATTGATATAGGCCCATATATTTATTATATTACTTGTTAGTTTATTTAGTCAGATGTGCGCGATGCTCTAAGGATTAACGCACTGTAACGTCAATCGATAGGTCGGGCGTTCAAATCTCCGCCACAGCAGACAGTCTTTTCGATATTTGATTTCGGCTGCACATGCGCTCTTTAGCCTCCTCGGCCATTATGAGTTCATTAACCGAAGACTCTGTTGGAAGACCAGGCAACATTGGAAAGGACGTGTCACCTGCCCTTATATGATAAACTAAGAAAAATTAAGTCAACAACAATTCATATATTGGTTGCCTCGACTGCCGATCTAGTTTAATGTACTTGTGCTTCTTTTAGTCATTTAACAGTTTTTATATTGCCTCTATCTAATGTAAAGGAAGCAATCGATAGTCCTACAATGACAGTTTCAGATAAAACGTACGCACATCAACAAATACTTAGAATATAATTACTACAATAACATCACACATAACATTTACAGAAAACGAAAACTCGTCCAGATAAACAACAGTTCATGTCGTCAACTTGTCGCATGGTCTTTGGTCTCGAAGCGGCTCGGATTGGGTGCTCGGACAGGTTGCTGCGCGCAGCGGCATGCCTTGCTGGTCGCATCCCGAGATCTGGCCATGTCGCTGAGTACATGCGAGATGTTTTGCATTGGCCTCCTGTCCCGCAGCGTATTGCTTTATGGGTCTCTGCCCTAGTGTGGCGCTGCCTTGAGAGAAAGGCCCCTGTGCATTTGCGAGGGTATAACCTTTCCACTCTGAACATCCAGCGCCGTGGTTCCATGCGCTCTTCTAAGCAGGCTGAGCTTCTGGTTCCCCGCTCACGGATCACCCTTAGGCAGCGCCGTACTTTTCCGTCTCTGGCCCTGCAATCTGGAATGCCCTCCCTGTGGCGCTTCGCTTGGTCCCTAGTACCCATACCACCACATTTTACTCAAGTCTCAAGACTGTACTTTTCAGCCGGGGTTGGGTCGGGAGTGCTTCTGAGTAGATAGCCTGGAAGAGACGCTATATACATGTAAATTCCCCATATGAATGAATGAACGAATGATTAACAACGTCTCAGTTGCTTATCCGTGAGGCTACATTTGGTGATTGAACTAAATGCTTAAATGTTTCAATTCTAAGTTTATAGCTGAACATAATTTTTGTTTACAGAAAGTGATAAAAGAGCTAGGGCAAAGTTGATTAAGTTTCCAGCACACGGTGGATCAAACCAGACCTGGACCTTTGAACTGGTGTAGGAACACCTGTCTGCAACTACGGTCCCACCAGTTTATTGGGAGTGTGAGTGAATAATGAATAGTGTACACCTTTGGTCGCTAGTATAGTACACGGAATTAAAATCGCAGTGACTCCTCGGTTTGAATCTCGTAGATGTCACATAATAAGACGATTTAGCCTCGTCATAATAAAATGAACAGAGCCAATAGGATAGTTTGTAGGCCTATTTTAAACAGTATTTCTTTAAACATACCAAAATTTCTTTGGCTGATACAATGACAACGCTGACTTACCAATTTCTAAATTTTAAACACGCTCCAAATCAAATAACTCGGTCTAACTAAGTGACATCAGACGCCTTATTCTTCTTGTGTAAATATATTGTAAACTACAGCTCTGCAATTGTGCAAAAACAGGAAAACTACCTAGGTAAGTAAGATTGTTCTATCCACAAAGCGCATTTTCGAACAGGGATATGTCAACAGTGCCGCATTAAGGCAGTCGTCAGGGTCCCACAATTCTAGGGGCCCCCAAATTTAAAAGGGCAAACGAAAATTAATGTGTGCATTCCTTTGCCCAGGGCCTACAATGTTAAAACAGCACAGTACATCATATAATGTGGCATCCATAAGTAAAACTTGCGATATTGAAGATTCAGTGGATTTTAAATTGACTTCAGACCAAACTTTCTGGTTTACATAAATGTACAGAATTTGTCGTTGCATAAAATCGCTATCTAACGGTCACTTGCGCCCCGCCCTCCCCCCCATTGCGAACTCAGATATTGAATGAGGACAATGAACGTTCGCTGTCAAAGAATAAGAAGACTGAAAAATGACAGCCGACCCTCATACGCAGATGCTAAAAAATAAAGTCGCTAACACTTCGTATCCATGTTGTCCCCATGGGCGTCCGGAGGAGGGCGCAAGAAGGCGCATTTGCGCCCCCTGGATTTGCAAATATTTTATAAAAATAAAATCTTTTGATTATTACGATTATTACAATAGTCCCAACACGATTTTCAATGCGCATAAACACTTAATTATTAAGGTAAAGTCCTTGATCATCATTTTTTAATAAAAAGTTTTTCTATGCCCCCAATTTTTTTTACCTCCTACGAATTTTTTTCGGCCTCAAAAAAAATTCCTGGGGACGCCCGGGTTTTCCCTAAGGTTCGGGTGAAGGAACTGCTTTTCCTTTCCTTAGCGCTCGTTAATAGGCTGATGCCCTGCGCTTGGCCTTCGAGTGGGCGATTTAGAAGTTTGGAGAGTACGATTACGATTCTTCAAAATAAGTTTGAGCGTCAGTGGATCCGCCGGGTATATTTTCAGTGACTGGTCCAAGACTTTGGAATTTGCTGCATGTACGCAGAACACCAGAAGCATCAAACAACAAATAATGGAAAGGAAGCTTAATTTCTTTGGCTGTATTTGTAGGATTGACAATATCAGATTTATTGAACAGGTAGTGTTTTAAATGATCGACGGCGCAGGGATTAGAGAAAGACATTGAGAAAGAAGGAGGAGGAGGAGGAAGAGGAGGAGGAGGGAAAAGTTGGCTTAATCTACACCAGACATCTAAATCTTAGATAGTAATCAATGAACTAGTTAATTAGTCATTATTCAACCTGTTTTCTAACCTGTGATATGTGTTACAGGTGGCCGACTTGTTCTGAATCCCTACCAAGCGGGTAAGGGGGACCAACTATGGGAGCGTAAAGGCAATTTAATTGTTGATCGCCGCGACAATAAGAAGGTTCTTGATATCTGTGGTAAGAAATCTACAATAAAAACCAATATCAATTAAATAAGATTGAACAACAGGATCGATCAATCAGTTTTATTTTAGTACAATATAAGGTAAGACATGCTAAGCAAGCGCCTTGATGCAGACTAGGCGCTTTATTGATATAGGCCCATATATTTATTATATTACTTGTTAGTTTATTTAGTCAGATGTGCGCGATGCTCTAAGGATTAACGCACTGTAACGTCAATCGATAGGTCGGGCGTTCAAATCTCCGCCACAGCAGACAGTCTTTTCGATATTTGATTTCGGCTGCACATGCGCTCTTTAGCCTCCTCGGCCATTATGAGTTCATTAACCGAAGACTCTGTTGGAAGACCAGGCAACATTGGAAAGGACGTGTCACCTGCCCTTATATGATAAACTAAGAAAAATTAAGTCAACAACAATTCATATATTGGTTGCCTCGACTGCCGATCTAGTTTAATGTACTTGTGCTTCTTTTAGTCATTTAACAGTTTTTATATTGCCTCTATCTAATGTAAAGGAAGCAATCGATAGTCCTACAATGACAGTTTCAGATAAAACGTACGCACATCAACAAATACTTAGAATATAATTACTACAATAACATCACACATAACATTTACAGAAAACGAAAACTCGTCCAGATAAACAACAGTTCATGTCGTCAACTTGTCGCATGGTCTTTGGTCTCGAAGCGGCTCGGATTGGGTGCTCGGACAGGTTGCTGCGCGCAGCGGCATGCCTTGCTGGTCGCATCCCGAGATCTGGCCATGTCGCTGAGTACATGCGAGATGTTTTGCATTGGCCTCCTGTCCCGCAGCGTATTGCTTTATGGGTCTCTGCCCTAGTGTGGCGCTGCCTTGAGAGAAAGGCCCCTGTGCATTTGCGAGGGTATAACCTTTCCACTCTGAACATCCAGCGCCGTGGTTCCATGCGCTCTTCTAAGCAGGCTGAGCTTCTGGTTCCCCGCTCACGGATCACCCTTAGGCAGCGCCGTACTTTTCCGTCTCTGGCCCTGCAATCTGGAATGCCCTCCCTGTGGCGCTTCGCTTGGTCCCTAGTACCCATACCACCACATTTTACTCAAGTCTCAAGACTGTACTTTTCAGCCGGGGTTGGGTCGGGAGTGCTTCTGAGTAGATAGCCTGGAAGAGACGCTATATACATGTAAATTCCCCATATGAATGAATGAACGAATGATTAACAACGTCTCAGTTGCTTATCCGTGAGGCTACATTTGGTGATTGAACTAAATGCTTAAATGTTTCAATTCTAAGTTTATAGCTGAACATAATTTTTGTTTACAGAAAGTGATAAAAGAGCTAGGGCAAAGTTGATTAAGTTTCCAGCACACGGTGGATCAAACCAGACCTGGACCTTTGAACTGGTGTAGGAACACCTGTCTGCAACTACGGTCCCACCAGTTTATTGGGAGTGTGAGTGAATAATGAATAGTGTACACCTTTGGTCGCTAGTATAGTACACGGAATTAAAATCGCAGTCTATTTTATCATCATCTGAGGTTTTCTTATGCCTTACATCAATCAAACAATAACGTCTTCATTAGGCGGCTTTATTATGATTTTAGCTATTAATTGGCATATTGAACAAAGTTCCTAAAACAGCGTGTAGAAGACAAACTGCTGGAGAGGTATGCCATATTAAATAGTGAAGAATTTAAAATGATTCAGAACACTTTTGTCTGTATTAGAATGACAGTTTTACTACACTTCATTTATTTCTCCAATTCTTCTAGTTGCAAATTCAGTGGAGCGCAGCCGTCCTCTTCTATCCGTGTCTTCTTCCTTGCTCTACGAAGGCCAAATTATGGGTTTGTCTAATCCTTCTCTAACACTTTAGTCCATGTGGTCCAAACTTGACCGTGTAGTCTTCTCCAGTCTTTCGGGGTTGTTCATTGCAGCCATCCTACATCCTACCTTCCTTTTAAACAGTGCTTTTTTCAGCCGCTACGCGCCGGAACGACGTTCCGGCACCTTTTTTCAGGTACTAAAAAATAATTTATTTATTTTAATAATAAACACAATAATTTAGTTATTTTATTTTAATTTAAGTGTTTTGAACTGTTTTCAGTGTTTATTGAGACCCCTCCGAACCCCCAATCCAGTTTTTCTCGGAGATTTTAGCCCGCCCATAATTTTTGCGTTCCGGAACCTATTGTTCCGCTCCGTAACCTTTTCTTCCAGAAAAAAGCACTGCTTTTAAATATACCAGCAATTCCACCGAGGAAGTAGCGAGTCATTCTCACTGGCTGTTCCCAAATGCAGTTACTAGTTAGCCAGATTAAAAGGCCTATTGTTTTAACAACGCCAGGCAGTTTCGTATGTATTTGGAAAATATATACTGTAATATTGTTAGCATGGACAAGGATCTATGACGGAATTTATATATCGTCAAATTCGCTGCTAAATCAGAGCCAGAGTAAATTAGTTAGATCCTCTGCATGATTGATTTCTTTCAAAGCGATGCTTCATAGATTTACAATTGCAATTACAAATGAACGCTCGTGCTAAGAAACTTGTTTTAAATCTATTTAAGGTCGTTTAAATGGTCGTTGCATTAGTGGAAAATGCATCGCTTATTAAAATTTCTTTGCAAGATTGTTAAGAGTTTTCTTTACAATTTCTGTTTACGCGAAAACTGACATTAAATGGATGGGAGGAGGAAGAAGAGGAAGGAGAAGAACTCGACGACGACGACGACGACGACGACGACGACGAAGAAGCAGAAGAAGGCTAGACCCGGAGAGGCAGCCTATGGCATGAAGTGTTAGCTACATCATTATTCTTAACCTCAGCATTTGAGGGCGGGTAGCTAGTCCTCTCTCTCGCCGTCTGATCTTTCCAGGGTCAGTGAACGGTCTGTGTACTCTGTATAGTTGATATGGTTAGAAGGTGCAGGTGGTGCCGAAATTTTAAAAATTCCGCCCTAGCCGAGATTCGTACCTCCGACCTCTTGACTGACAGTCAAGCACATTAACCACTAGGCCATTGCTCTCTATATATTCCACAGCCCATTCAAGTTAACACAGGTGTAACAAGTTCAATAAATGACGTCAACACAGTTTGACTCAGTTTACATTTTTTTCTCCTTTTCGGCCAACACCGGCCGCCAGGTTCCTAGAATACATATTAAACAGCGAAACCATACTATACTTTAAACTCCAGTTCACGTTTGAAATGTTTCAACATTCTCTTATACACAAACATAAAAGTCCTTTATTCGTCTGTTACCTTTATAATACGCCCTATTTAACGTTCGAAATACTATATAACTATCTCTTCTACACAAAGACACGTTTACTTTATTCAACAGTCCCTTCTACACAAATACACGTTTACTTTATTCAACAGTCTCTTCTACACAAATACACGTTTACTTTATTCAACAGTCTCTTCTACACAAATACACGTTTACTTCATTCAACAGTCTCTTCTACACAAATACACGTCTACTTTATTTAACAATCAACTTAAAACAACTTACTATCCACCTGGCCACAACTTCAACCTCAACCTTCGAAACTTCTTCTGTTTTGACCACTCCTTCTCGAATACGCCCACCCCGAGCTGTCCGGTCGATCGCCTTCTGTCGCACCAAAACTTCGCCCAAATTTGACCAGCCCAATCTTGGCTATCCTTATACTGTAGTGCGATAAACTCTCTATTCGATACAACAGGCCCGGGACATCAGAATCCGTAACCTGCAGTCGTTTTATGGCATCTATAATGGGAGTATTGTAACGTAAATGTAACAATCATGAGGCGGTGAGACGGGCTCAGAGAGGGGCAGTGTACTTTCGATGTGATGAGACCTCATATTTGACGCAGCACTTGATCTCCTCCCAGTTAAACTCCTGTTCTTCATGCCACATACGCTTTAATTGTGCCGACACAGAATCACAAACCGACGATAAACATTGGGTGCTAACAGATGTTTTCATTCCCACTTATTAACTTATTTAATTGAATACTTAATTACTTACTTATTTCTGACCTAAATTTGTTTATTTGTTTATATATTTATTTTACTTTGCTACTTGCTCATTTCCATACTTGCTACCTTCTGACTTACCTCGGACTCATTAATTTACTTTCTTACTAACACATTTATTTACTTATCTACTTACTTCTTACTTACTTGGTGACTCATCGACTGAATAACTTGCCTACGTATGTTTCATGAAGTACAAGAAATAAAGAAGTGTTATCTTTCTGTCATTCGCATTTTATTTGCCACTCTCTGTACAATTCATCTTCGATGTCGTTCAGTCAATTATTTTTATAGCGCCTCTTCAACTCCACCTCTGTTAAGACGTTCTTGGCCCCAATTGGATTACACTTGGAGGGGGATAGAGAAGTGGTAACACTCATGGCCAGTAGAGCATAAGGTACGCGGATCGATTCCCGTAACCCCTCTAGGGCGGCGCCTTGCATGGCTGCTAAACCGTGTGTTTAATTAAGATCTTGATTGTACTTTCATGTTTCAATGTAATCTTACTGCGTCTGTCGGTTTGAAATAATAAAGAATATGATTATGATTATGATTATGATTATTATGATTATTATTATTATTATTATTATTATTATTATTATTATTATTATTATTATTATTATTATTATTATTATTATTATTATTATTATTATTATTATTATTATTACTTGACCAATGGCATAATAGTTTCGAGACTAATGATAAGATATCGAAATGCAACAGCTGGGCGAAATTGCTGTCGTTTAAACCATTGCGACACATCGGAGACTGGATGCGTCAAAGGAATTTTAATCGCCTGAGGTATGGGGAGAAGCCTCAATTTAAAAATAAAGTTTCTTAGATAAAGCGCAATATTTGTAACGATAACTTCTGTTGAAAATCCTTTTATACAGGCATGTAGTGGCATGTTTTAACGAAGTTACGATTGTGATCTTTTCATGCAGTATATCCTTGTGTAGGATGTTATGTGCATGATAGGTAGTGTGATTTTACTTGTAATTACCACAGTTTCTATGGCATCGTTAGTATCAAACTACTCGTAGGATGCTTTACACGGTCAAGTTCAGTTTACACCGTTTCAATAAAGAATAAATGCTTTTGGCTTCCTCGATAGGTGCAGACAGACTGTTCTAGGCACGCGAGCCAGAGACCTGAAACGTCCGATCTTACATGTTAGTTTTAGTTACTGGCACATATGCATCAGCGGATATTGATGATTAGAGCCACGACCTATCAGGGTCGCGAGGTAGCGACCTGTTGATGTTGAGGTGGTTAACAAGTTGCCTGGATAATATAATGTGCTGTAATGTAAATTGTGTATGACTACTATATGCGACACCTCGCACTTTCAATACAGCATTTGATCCCCGTTCCGACTACACCCTCTGTTAATTTATGGAAAACCGAGGTATGAGCGTTTTCTTCGGTTCCTCGAGGCTACTGAAATGTTAGCTTACTGTCACGTTAGAAGTCTATATTTAGCTCGTAATCATAATCGTGAACTCCAAATTTATAAAGCGCTACTTCAAGCTAAGCCCCGGGCACCAGCTTATTCACGAGCGCTACTGTCAAGTCAAGGAGTTGTCCAGAGAGCGATGTCTGGTGGAGATCAGAGTCCGGTTGCCAGAGAGACCAGAGAGAAGAAGCAGAGCAGCCAAAACTAAAGAAAAAAGGCAGTTCCCACTCCACTAGTCTATGGATAGACAAGATAACGACCCACGCAAACTAGGCAATTGCCTAGAGCGTTCAATTTCCAGAGGCGCAACATTTTAAAGAAATAGGAAAACACAGGCGGCAAATCAAAGTATCCAGCTTACGAAACACACCAAACCCTATGCAACACACAGAGCTGTCTAGTTTCCAAAGTGGTTCGGAAGAGAGATCAGGTTCTTCACCAGCTGTAAGAGCGGCTTACAATCTTTTAAAACGTCTTGTCTTCCATTTGAAATTATTTTTGACGTATTAGGCATACACAAAACGCCACATTTATCACTGGCTTTGGGAAGGAGGCTGTCGCGAGTTCTTTTCGAAAACAATGTTTCACAAAACAAAAACCGGGTTAGAATACGAGCTAAATATAGACTTCTAACGTGACAGCAAGCTTACAAGCTTACATTTCAGCTTACATGTTATATCCCTGAGTTTTCCATAGCAAATAGACAAATTGTAGTATATTTGTCTTTTATTAATTCTATTATTCTTCTCTATATAAGGACTCCGAGTTTGATTCCTGCCTAGGACGCCAACTGACCTCAAACCGACCTTTGTCTGAACATTGATATAGAGTCTTTAAATTAAGACCCTCTCGAATGCACTGAAACGAAGCTATCTATGATTTTCTTTATAGAAACTTATAATAAAGAGAATGTTTGTATCTTGACTCATGTGAGCGAGTGTGCGGGCTGCGCATACAGATTCGCGTGGTTTACGACGCGAAGTTCCCGTTTCATCAATTTTCCGTATCAGACGATTCCACGTATTTTTTATTCCATCCTCTGTTAGGAAATTCTTTAATCCTTTGAAACGCATTAAATCCTTTATCAGTTCGCACAATTCGGATCAAAACTCGATCATCGTCTGTCAACGGCGCCATATTGCGTCACTAATGACAACAAAATATGGTAGCAGGGCTATTCCAAACATTTTCTTAAAATTTAAACAAGTACAAGTTCGACTTTTCAAAGCCAATACTAACGTGAAATATCTTTAATTTGACGCATTAAGTATAAATAACTTACAAAAATTTATGGAGTTATATGCATGCAAAGTCGGTTCATTTATGCTGGTCCACCCTGTAGGCTACTTCTGGTAAACCGCAGTCAGTTCATTATACGTTTTCCTCCTAGACATCATCACTCTTATAATAGCTCTTCGGTTTGTTTGTCTCTTCTAATACCTCGAGTGAATAATCTGATCTTATCGAAATGGTATTCGATCATCTCTTCGCTTTACAGCGGGGCTTTTTCTGTTCCTGGTCAACGGTTCTGGAGTGCGCATCCACAATCTGTTCCCTCTTCTGTGTCCTTGGCACCTTATCATTCTTGACTTACCGGCACCATGTTTCTGTTTTTCATCCTGATGTTGCCAATTTAGTCTATGAATTATTTTTCTCTTTCGATCACCTTAAATATGCATTAAATATAAGATTTAAGAACGAGAATGTAAAACAAAAGTTGGAACTTGTTATAAAATTATATATTTACATTGAAAGGAGCGCTTATTGTTCGGAAAACGTCACAAATGTAACTACAGTTCTATTATTTTATAAAACAAGTTTAAGGAATTAATGTTATTTGAAATAAAATCACAGTCACTAACAGTGACTAAAAGTCCCTAATTAATGCGAACATAAATTGGGTCAAAAAAGCGAAATTCTTTTTTAATAGTAGCGCCGGTATATAATTCAGTAGGGCCTACTATATATCAACTGAATACTTTGTACTGATCTGAAATGAATCAAAATTTGCATTTAATAAAATATTGATAAATATACTTGCTAGTGCTGTCTATTAACATATTTATTATTTTTAATCGTTAAAATTTAAAAATTATACTATATTATACTTAAAATATAGAATCTAAAAGCAGACGTGTTTATTTTCTATTGACGGAAGCAGTGACCGGATAATTAAAGACGAAAGAGATACGCTACATCCGGTTTCTAATTGCCGGTCAAAAACTGCAAATGATGCTATCAAAATTTATAGTAAAGGCGAACAACTTCTATTTGACCTGTCAGCAATTCGTCGAATAACAATTTCTTCGCCAGTTTTCGCTTACACTAGCTCAAATACATTTACTCCCAGAACAAATCTTTTTAATTTATATGAAAAATATGGTTTTGATTGCGAGACAATCGTGTTTTTTTAAAGATTTTTCTAAGCGAGACCCAATCGAGAAAACGTCTATGGTCTTTTTTTGTCCAGTTTCTTGACTCACTTTACGAACCGACAACTGAGGGCTCGAGGACCGGCACCGGTCCGCGAACCACAGTTTGGGAAGCACTGGTCTAGTCCATGTGTCGGTCCTATAGGTTGGCCGCGCGATTTTCTCCAGCCTTTCGGTGGCTTGTTCATTGCGGTCATCCTACTGTCCTTTTAAACTGTATGTTTGTCACCTTGTAAAGCGTGAACGTGAATCATATTGGACAGGAATTAGGCCTATTTGTGGTCCTTCCGGACGATACTCGCATGTGTCGTTGGATTCTACCAGCACCGGAACTATTACATTCCGTTGTCGGAATTTTATGCTGCCAAGTCAATGTCATCTCTTTCAGTTGTAAAGTGTGCACGTATGTGTGTCGGTATGTATCAAGATAATTTATATAGCGCCCTCATATATCTCACAAAAACACTGTAACTATGATTAACAGATATAACAGTTTGACCTCGGTGCGACATCGGTTTATGTCTCGCGCATTAGCTATCTGAGTGATAGAAATTAGAAATTAATAACAATAATTAGGAATCAACAAATGCGTTTTGAAACAATTTGCAAGCGCATGCTGCGCGAAATCAAAAGCAGAAGTGCGTGAATGTATGAATGTGTGTAGGCCCCTATATTTGTATCTATGTAGGGCCTATGTATTATAGTGTTCACTCTCGTTAGAAGGTAATCATAAAACCAAGATAAGTGACTAGACAAAAAACGTCTAAGAAGTTAGTGGATTGAAATAAGGTGAGATGTACTGACAATCTCCATGCGAAGCTTTACTGCCTCCGCCGGTTCTACATGTAAACAGTGCTGGTCTTCTGAGAAAGATAGCCTTTCAAAAGTATCAGATCACTCGAGGAATGATAATGACCAGATAATAGATTATTCCCAGATGTTAAATTCCAGAATCGAATGGAAAGGTTATCCAAATTAGAACGAGTTTTCCTATTCGTTAAGTATAATTGAGTAAGGTTTAACTGAGGCCACGCCTTTGCTAGGATTGTTGTGCCGTCAATCGCTGGTGTTCGTGGTTTGAAGGAACCAATCACGAATATTCCCTTACCTTGGAACCCTCCGTTGATTTAGCTTAGGTAAGTCAGTTAGAGTGCTGGAACAGTCTCCCATTAAATTTACGACTAAGTTTAGACAATGTAGGTCATACAGTTTAAGTTTACATACTCACTTAGTACATAGTCCTTCCGGTGCAGGTCTGCACATCGGGCGACGCATCTCCTCCACTCTCCTCTGTCCACCGCCAGCCTCTCCGCCTCCTCCCACGTCAGCTCGAGACATTTCAAGTTTACATACATACATACATACACATAAATAATTAAATACACAAGATTAGGCTTGACCTCCTTACTCTCCCTCCTGCCCAGTTCCGCCACGCCTGAAAGCTTCCTCGGACCTAACAGGGGTCCTGGGTTCACTGGGTGTTTCGTCCCTCCAATATGTCGATGACACGCAGGCCTACCTCCATGGCCCGGCCACCTCAGTTGCTCTTATGGTTGAACGCATACTGGAGGCATCCTGTGCCCTCGATCTCTGATTGTCCTCAAATCGCCTTCGCCTTAACCATGATTAGAAACAGTACACTTGGCTCGGTAGTCCTGTCCAGCTCGCCAGGACCGATGATGACTCCCTCCTCAATTTTCCCAATGTGCACTTCTCCTCTGTCCGTGATGTAGGATTCGTTCTAGATCCTGTCCTCTCTATCTCATCACGTCAATTGTGTATCGCGCTCTTGCTTCTACGACTTACGCCAACTCCGAGCCATTCCCAGTCCCTTCCGCTGCATGCGATCACGCCTTGGTTCATGCCCTGATCTGCACTAGGACGGACTACGGGAACGCGGTCTATATTACTTTCTCCTCTACTAATGCATCTAAGCTTCAGTTCGTCCTTAATGCCACTGCCCGTCTCGGAGAGGCATCATGAAGTTTGCCAATATCTCTTCCTTCATCCGAAGCACCCTTCACTGGCTTCCCATTCAGCAACGCATCCAATTTAAGGTCCTTTCCCACAGGCGTAACTGTCTTGCTGGCTCTGCACCGCTGTATATCACGGCCTACAATACTCCGGTTTCCAGTTTGCCTGGTCGGGTCTCCCTCCGGTCATCTGCACGTGGCCACTTGGTGGTTCCTCGGATGCGCACTGCTATGCAGTCCTGTAATTTTGCTGTCGTGGACCCTTCCAGCTGGAACCGCTTGCCTCAGGTTCTTTGGCTTGACAGTGAGTGAAGATACTGAACCGGGTCGGGGCGCCTCTGACTTTGAGTGGCGCTATGTAAATTTTCGATTACAATTACAATTAGAGTATAATGATAATGGTAATTGCAAATTTATATAGCGCCACTTCTGAGAAACACACAATCACAGCAGGATGTAAAATAATAATATATCTCTCGATCACGCCGGAGCGAGCTGAACATTATTTATCAACCAGATACATTATTTATCAACCAGATACATTATTTATCAACCAGATGCGAGACTGTGAAAACAGGGAAATACAACCCGGACTATGTAATCTGTAGCATCAGGCTGAGAAACAGACTTATCAGTGTTTGCCTCCAAATAGTTGTGGTGACATATCCCTCCTCCCAATCCTTCCCGGGTGCGTTCTGCTTCCCATGTCCCATGCTCATTTTCCCACGATCGATCACGTCGGCGCGTGCTGTGTGCGCCTTTTCCTCTGTGGGTCTGTCTCTCTAGAATAATCTGCCACCGGACATACTGTGGCACCTTTAACAGTTCAAGGAACGTTTTCTGTCCGTGTTAAGACACATTTTTTTGGTTACTCCTAGGTAGCCGTGCAAGAACCGTCTTGTGAGTTACACAAAGAGCGTTAGACAAGCGCTCTGATACATAAATTGGCCTACATACAAACAACTCAAACACACACACACACACATAAAGTCAATTTGCAACCATATAATCACTTGCAGAATTACACAACATATCTTAGCAATGATACCCGCACTTAAACAATTAATCGAATTTGCAATTAGATTGTAATTACAAATCTATCTTCGGCCGCGTTTAAACAACACATTTTTTGTGTGTTGTATATTATTGTATAATATTTATGGATTTATGAGCTGCCTCTCGCAGTACAACCTAATCAGAAGCGCTACCAGTGCGAGGAGCTCCAGTTATCGAGAATTAATGGCTTCTGTCATAAGTGCAGTGGTACTACGAAATATGCATCCTGCGAGTCAGTGAATCTTCGGCAGCGAAACCAGGATTCGAATCCAGGCACGGGATATTGAAACTTAGCGACTTCTGAGATGGGGAAGTGGCAAGCAAACGCAAAATGACCTAGCGACATATACGACAATGATAGAATATTCGGTCTAAGTAAAAACGATTGCAGGCGCAGGAGGCCATGAGATTTGAATGAACGCGCTGTAATAATGTTTTCAAGATTAATTAATCGCCTTTCTGTACGAAAATAGGAAATTTCTCCACTAGGCTAAGAGACAGAGAAACAGAGACAGAGACAGAGACAAAAAGAGAGATGGAGGTTACAACTCAAGGAAAATACGATACTGTCGCCTTATATCATAATGTGGCCTTGTGCCAGCTATCTGCGCATTCCGTAGGCGTGACAAATGGGTTTTTTCGGTGATGGTGACGTATGCCTAGACAGATTTGTTATAAAAAAGGTCTGGACGAAAAGGAAGTGAGTGTGGAAAAGGGACATTGATGATATCTGCCACGACTTCCGATCAAGACGGGTCGCACGAGATCTGCAGCTTGAAGGCAACTAAGAGGTAAACTAGATATCAATCGCTGAACTAATTCCTAATAAATGCAAGAAGCGGTAGGCTACGCATTCGCGCTTTAGTGACACGTTGGTTACATTTATTCATGATGGCTTCGATTTTTCTTTCATGGGATGATGACGAGGAGGAGGGTACGACGACGGTGATGATGATGTCGTTGTTGTTATCATATGACACAAGGCAATAATCGATGATCATTTAAAATTAAAATTTCACAAACCATTTGCAAGTCAGCATCATGAGAAGGATCGTAGAGTAGGGCAATGTAATGCACCGTGATTTGACGTAATCTAAAATAATGTATCATATTGTCATGCCATTTCGTGTCACGTCATGTCATGACGTTTTATTTTGTGTCCTGTGATGTCGTGTCGTGCAAGTGACATCCTTGAAGAAAATTATCTACTCCAATCTGGGCTCATATATCTCATCATTTATATATCGCCTTTCTAAGTACCTCTCGAATTCTATTTCTATATCGTATCTGGCCAGCGATCGTTATGCATCCATTTTACTAACAGCCTGCTACACATACATGTATATGTACAATGCATATAGACACTATGTGTGAGATATTGAACATCGATGTTGTCCATGGTCGTGGGGACTCTGAAGGACTGTCGAGGTCACGGGGTCACGATGTCGTCGGAATCCAAGAAAGCCTAAGGAGGATGGGAGAAAGAGGAGACGGTGAATGAAGTCGTGTACGTGTGACCAGACGATAGTCGATAACTGTCGAAAGACGATGTAAATCTACGGACGCTGCCAGACAAAGGTCTAGTTAGTGTGGGACGAGGCATAACTCGCCATCCCAACGAACCCTTGACACAACGAGACAGAGAAAGAGGGAGAACGGAGGGCGTGGGCATACCCTATAGCCAGTGGAATCTGACGCTGTGCTCAACCCCAAACGGCCTCCTCTTGAAACAATGTAAAATGTTACGCTGTTATGAAGAGTCGATAACAGAATGTTGTGCTTGTTTGTTTTTCTGCTGTGCAGCAAATAAACAACTCTCCATCGTGTAATTCGTTTCTGCCATCGGTTGACTTCACGATGTGTGCGGCACCTGCCTATGTAAGCTATAGTTGGTCACAACATACATACATACATACATACATACATACATACATACATACATACATACATACATACATACATACATACATACATACATACATACATACATACATACATACCACGCACACATGCACACATATACATATACAGTGTACATACATATAATCATCATCGTTCATGCGCTGAAGCCCCGTAGGTATCCAATGCACGCATCATCACTTGTTTCCACAATACCCGATCCTGCGCTGCTATAGGTCACTCAACCTATACAGGTCCTGTCTGCACCAATCCTTGATGTCATCAGTCCACTCCTTGTTCGTATTTTGGCTATATTTGAACTGGTCTGGTTAAGACAGTTTGCTGTTCTCGTAAGCATTGTGACAGATCTAAAACTTTGCAATTTAACGTAGGCAGAAAATACTCTTACCTTATATGTGAAGGAATAGTTATAATATTCAGTGTTGTTGTTGACATGTAGACTTCCAGGCGGTTCGTTGTATATTCCTATTTTCCCTTAAATATACTCTGCAACCATTAGGAACGCTTCTCGCCACTGGGATATCATATCTATGCTTGTGATACCAAAATCTATATATTTCGTTTTTAAATTTGTCTATTTACTTGTCTGCAAAACTGCTGTCCACTGCCTTTTAGGATGTGCTGTGTTGATGGTGCGGATAATCTTCTTAACACACTGAAAACTGAACTTCTGCAACTGGGCAGTGGGCATTCTACAGCAACTTCAGAAATTGAAATGGCTTAAATCTTTGAAACTGGCTAAATCACTTGTTGAGTTGACTGATTCTACTCGTAAAAGGATTTGTTTTAATTTTGGGCTCCCAGTTTATAAAACATCGAACTATATAGCCAACAACATATTTAAAATCGTTCCTCATTCCTCAGACTCCACAATATTCAACCAGAAATATTCAGCCTACATCCAGGATTTAAAAAAAAATATTTATCACTTTAAAGACGAGAGTGTACTAAAAGTGACTGGGAAAGAAATCCAGCTTGTTGCTAAAGTGTAAACTCCTTAGATGTGCTTCCGACCTCACAGCACAAAGCACAGGCCTAATGTTGTTAATCGGTAGTTACCTGGAAGCAGGCTTCATGGACAACATTTTCCAGTAGAGTCTATTTTTTAGTTATGCTGACTATTCGTTACGAGGAAGGAATGAATGTTGCTCTATTTCATCTTTTAGTATTACTTCATTAAAAGCCAGTTTAACGGGATGGTACTTGATGTGGAAGGCAGTAATCCTGGGGCTTCGGTGTCCCTGTCGGAAAACAAAGGCACAGACGCCTACAAATGGTTCGACGACCCAGCAACAGGAACTATCCGTAGCAGGCTCAATGGCTATTGCTTGGACATTAAGGGTAGGATAACTAACTCTACTGTATATTTATTAGAAGCGTGTTATTTGTACTACTTGTAATGTTAATAGTAGTACTAGAACTCGTACTACTAGTACTACTACTAGTGTTAACAGTAGTACTACTACTACTACTACTGCTGCTGCTGCTACTACTACTACTACTACTACTACTACTACTACTACTACTACTAGTACTACTACTACAACTACTACTATTACTACTACAACTACTACTAGTAGTAGTAGTAGTAGTAGTAGTAGTAGTAGTAGTAGTAGTAGTAGTAGCAGTAGTAGTAGTAGTAGTAGTAGTAGTAGTTGTTGTTGTTGTTGTTGTTGTTGTTGTTGTAATAGTACGCTTAATAGTAGTAGTAGGTGCATTAGTAGTAGTAGGTTCAGTAGTAGTGTTAGTGGTAGTGGTTATTGTAGTGGTTGTGACTAGTACCACACCTTGGTGGAATAAAAATTGACCTCATACCAAATTTCTGCTGTACACAAATGTACAGAATTTGTTGTTGTATAAAATCGCTATCTAACGGCCACTTGCACCCCACTGCGAACTCAGATATTGGTCGAGTACACCGAACGTACCCTGTCGATAGGAAGATAAGCGGACGAAGAAGAGGAGAGCATCGACCCTAGTAGACCAAGGCTAAAAAATGAAAACACTGCGTATCCATGCTGTCTCTAAGGTTCAGGTAATTGCTTTTCTTCTTCTTCTTCTTCTTCTTCTTCTTCTTCTTCTTCTTCTTCTTCTTCTTCTTCTTCTTCTTCTTCTTTTTCTTCTTCTTCTTCAACTACTACTACTACTACTACTACTACTACTGCTACTACTACTACTACTACTACTACTACTACTACTACTACTACTACTACTACTACTACTACTACTTCTTCTTCTTCTTTTTCTTCTTCTTATTTTTCTTCTTCTTCTTCTTCTTCTACTACTACTACTACTTCTTCTTCTTCTTCTTCTTCTTCTTCTGCTTCTTCTTCTTCTTCTTCTTCTTCTTCTTCTTCTTCTTCTTCTTCTTCTTCTTCTTCTTCTTCTTCTTCTTCTTCTTCTTCATAAACGGCACGACTACTACTACTGCAAACGAAGCTGTCGGGCGAATTCGCACTCTGTTGAAAGTGCGTTCAAAGTGTCGTTCAAAGCTAAGCTTGAAACTTGTTCTGTAGCTCACTTACCCTGCGTAGCCTCTGTGAGGCACAGTAAAGGCGCTGTTATAAGTGTATAATGTGTATTGACACATGCATAATGCATATAATACATAGGCCCATATAGGCCTATATCGTACATACATATGTACAAGGCCTTACCCACTGGGAGCGCCTCTGAACGGTTCAGCCTACTAGGTGCGCTTTATGAATGTTTAAATACAATACAATACATGCACACACAGACAGCTTAACTTGCGGATTCTCAGACTTGCTGGATTTTGATCTGGCTATTTGAATTTGAATGCGAGTTCACTTCAAGCGCCCATTTAATTGATGCTCTAATTTTATTAACCTCTGACTAATTAAGCTTGCATGAATTTTTCAAATTATCCTAAATGTCTGAGAAAAACGAAGTCAGCAGTCAGTGTACAGGGAAAGAACGGGTGAGGCGTTCAACATCTAAAGCGGCACCCAATCTCACCAACATTATTCATGTCTTGTCTCGAAAGAGTTCTGAACAAAACCCAGTGCAATGGAACGGGAATTGTGGTCCCTGGCAGCAAGATCAACAACCTTAGACTTGATAATGACGTAGACCTGGTCAAAAAACAACTTAACACCATCCAGGAAAAACGTGGATCGAAAAACAGAGAAGAGAATCCTGCAGGACTAATAATTAACATCACTAATACTAAATAACTGATACAATTTAGGATGAAAGAAAACATGATCCCAGTGGAGTTGAATTGCGAGAAGAACGTGAATGCTGTGAAATTTGTATATCTGGGAAGCCTGCTGACTTGGGACAATGACTGCTGCAATCAGGTGAAGAAAACAAGAGCAAAGGCATCTGGAGGAATGGTAGGTTTCGGGAACATTCAGAGGAGCTGGGAGATTAGTGTGCGTGTCGAGGTGAAGATCATCAAGACATGTGTATCCAGCGTTTTACAATTTGCGTGTAAATCATGGATGATACACAAACACGACAAGGAGAGATTTCTGGCATATTGAGATTAGATGCTCCAGGAGGATCCCTGGCATTTGGTGACGGCAGAAAATATCAAGTCAAGAAGTCCGAAGAATTCTGCAGTACGTCAGAAGCATCCTGCAACAAATAATGGGATGAAAGCTTAATTTCTTTGGATGGACAATACCAGATTGATCAAATAGGTCGTGTTTGAAATGATCGACGGCACAGGGATTATGGGAAGCCAGTGAGACATGTGATCAGCACGAGGGCGATGAGCAATGTTCCCTCTAAGCTGGGTGCGTTCGCGCGCGCGCCCGGCATTTCAAAGTAGCGCGCACAGCATTTCCTCCTAGCGCACAAATTTCGTGAGCTTTTCTTTTCATTTCGAAGTTAAATTTTGCCCATTGTTCCAGCTGATGACATATTTAGCCTCCGATGTTCGAAAGGCCACAACAAGGCTTGTGTTAAGAAATGTCTTCCCGTGTACAGTAGATCTCGGCCTCTCTGTTCTATAGCCTGTATAATGTATATATATATATAGGGCGGACGCTTTATGATACACGATACACGCGGCCACAGGTGTACGTATGTTTGGTTGTCTATCTGATCCGATGTGCAATTCATCTTCTTGAAATCTGTGGTCATTATGTAGTGTGTATAGGCCACATGGCTTTGAAGAGAGATGCATAGACAGACTGATACAGTATAGTGGACTCACAGAAGAAGTGACACTCCGTTGTACACGAAGAGACGTTTATTCCGATACACACCAATAAAACATCTGACAACAGCTGCATACTCTTTAACGGTAGATCACTCATCTCTGGCCTGTGACCGACGTGGGTCAGCGTCTGACCGAAATAATATCTGCCTTGTCCTCTCTTTCGCTCTCTCACTCGCTAGTAGTGAATATACTACGTCTGACAGCATGATCGCCCAGGAGAGACTACGTCTGACAGCATGATCGCCCAGGAGAGACTACGGCTGACAGCATGATCGCCCAGGAGAGACTACGGCTGACAGCATGATCGCCCAGGAGAGACTACGGCTGACAGCATGATCGCCCAGGAGAGACTACGTCTGACAGCACTATCGGTCAGAATAGAGGACAGCTGACAACACACATTTTTTTAAAACAGTTATGAGAGTTATCATATCAAAGAGAGTATGAATTATGACTATGAGTTATGATTTATTAATTATCAACATAAGTTAAGAAAGACTTCAACCCTCCACTTTAATATCATTTAGCCATACACAAACACACACACATCAAACCAAACATATACACACACGTACATCAAACCAAACAAACACACACACACATCAAACCAAATACACACACACAAACATCAAACCAATTACACACACACACACTCAACAAACCAAATACACACACACACACTCAACAAACCAAACACACACACATACACACATTCAAAATCTGCTATCAGAAATGGACTCTGCACTTTAGACACATCTTGCATTCCACAGATGGGCTCTAAGAGGTGTTTATCCAAAAAAGACAATGGAACTATACCCATGCTTGGCCACGCACACAACTCATAGGTCATGTTTAAGCAATCATTCCAACTAGAATATTATTACCAATTAGCCTGCTAGTATATTTCAAGTTTGTATATTCAGTTGGATTGAGAGTTTACATATAAAACTTAGGACTTCCAAGTTGCATGACGGATTTCAACAGTAAAATGTCCACCTTTAGCGTGTGATAATGCACGATGTGTAAGCTTACAAGCTAAAATGACAACGGATATGTTACAAAGATGCGCAAGACATTGCAAACAGGCATCTCTTGACGTCTAAGGACTGCTGGAAAGAGAGAGTTTATGCAGCAAAATTACAAGTTTTGAGAATGCAGAAACGCATATGAGGAGAGATACGTATGTCTTTTAGGTTGTGAGGAGAGCTAGCATGAAGGTTTGCACAGTAAAATGTGAGCTTTTGAGTTGCATGAGTGCTTGTGATGGTGATTTCTATACTAAAATTACACCTTCTTCGTTTCAAGTTTCGCAAACTAACCACTCTTATGTTGTAAAGTCAGCTGGAGAGAGAGCTTTTGCAGCAAAATTGCAAGTTTTGAGAATGCAGAGACGCATATGAGGAGAGAAACGTATGTCTTTTCGGTTGTGAGGAGAGCTAGCATGAAGGTTTGCATAGTAAAATGTGAGCTTTTGAGCTGCATGAGTGCTTGTGATGGTGATTTCTGTACTAAAATTACAACTTCTTCGTTTCAAGATTCGCAAACTAACCACTCTTATGTTGTAAAGTCAGCTGGAGAGAGAGCTTTTGCAACAAACTTACAATTTTGAGGTTGTAGCGACACATGTGAGGTGAGAAACTTAGGTCTTTTAGGGAGTGAGGAGAGCTAGAATGAAGGTTTGGGAAGACGGTTGAAGCGCATGCTTTCAGAGTAGAAGTCCAACTTTCTAGGGTTGAAAGACACGCGAATGTTTGGTTCTACACTAAAATGGTAACGTTTAAGTTGAAAACATGCATGCGATGATGACTTGCATATTGGAATTACAACATTCTACTCTGTAAAGACGGCTGCAGTGAGGGTTTTTACAACAGTTGGCAAATTTTAAGTTCATAAAATGGTTGAGACGAAGGTTTTTAGATTGAAAAGCTGGTTTACATTATAAAATGTTGTCTTTCTTTAGATGCAAAGAAGTATGAGACCAAGGTTTTCATGATAAAATTGTTACTCATAGGGTAGAAAGACAGCTTGAGTGCACGTTCCTACAGTAAAATTATACATTTTAGGTGTAAGGAGTGCTGCTAAGATTAAGTCTTTCCACATTGTGCAGACAAATGGAATGCTTATTTCCACAGTAAAATGGCAACTTTTAGCGTGCGAAAACGCAGAACACGAGAGCTTACTTGCTAAATGACAAGTTTTTGCTACAAAGATGCATGCGTTGAAGGTTTGTGTAGGAGGCTGACGTCTTTCGTGTTTGCATATGCAGTTGGATTGAGAGTTTACTTATAAAACTTAGAACTTGCAAGTTACATGAAGGATTTCTACATGTACAGTAAAATGTCGACTTTTAGCGTGCGAAGATGCAGTATGTGAGAGCTTACAGGCTAAAATGACATCGTTTATATTACCAAGATGTGCAAACGAACATCTCTTGTGGTGTAAAGCCTGCTGCGAAGAGAGTTTATGTAGCAAACTTACAATTTTTGTGGGTGTAGCGACACATGTGAGGTGATAAACTTAAGTCTTTTAGACTGTGAGGAGAGCTGTCATGAAGGTTTGCAAAGTAAAATGTGAACTTTTGAGTTGCATGAGAGCTTGCAAGCCCGATTTCTATACTAAAATTTAAAACTTTCATCGTTTCAACGAAAGATTTGCATGAGCATTTGCATGTTTTAGCTGATCAACTTATACAAAAAGGTGAAATATGATAGGAACGTGTGCAGTGTCCATCGTTTTACATATACATGCTTGGATGGGGACGTGCTGGGTTAACGAACTCTTTCACAAAGTTTGAGATTGAGAGTTAAAATAATTAAACTTTTGACAAAGAATGTGCAGTTCTATACGATTGGATGGTAAGTTTGTTAAAGGTTTGAATGTTTGAAAGTAAGGCTAATTGATAAGCTGAGCCCGAGTTTGCATGAGGTTTGAATGTGTAGACGCTATTGTAGAACGGTTGTATAAGTGGATTTGTGGAAATGAAGTGATTTTGAATGAAAAGACATGCAAAAGTTGCTGTCTTGTAGCGTTTGAGTGACGTAGTTTACTTCAGAGGTTCACGCATGTACATGACGTTTGTGTGAAAGGTTGATTTTAGATTGAAGTGTATGTGTAAAATGATACATTTCAGGTCATTTTGGCTGAAGAAACTGTTACGCATGGTAGTTCGAGCTGGAAATGTGTGAAGTCTGAACATGCAATTTACGGAAACTTAAGATTTTTGTTTGAAATATAGTTGAAGCTGCACATCTTTTGTAAATTCTTGGTGATGGAACTGAAGCATATGAGAGTTCTAACGAATAAAGTATGAGACATGTGGTTGCAATTTGTGTGAACAGAGTGTTTTCCTTTGGAAAGCATGTTGCATTTTTAGTGAATTCTGGTGTTGTCACATTATTTCTAGCTGAAGTTCTTTCCTAGAGGCGATTTGTACACATACAATTTGTAGAAAAAAGGTTTGACTCAATTGAAGCACAATTGTAAAACACCTAAATTGTAAATTTTTGAAGAGTGTTGCAGTTTGGAAAAATTTGGTTGACTAGGTGTGGTGGTTCTAGCAAAGCGATGGAGCTGCAATGTGATAGAAAACGCTCCTCTGCAAGATCGTTGAGACGGCCTAGTTTCCGTACAACTTCTTTTCTAGTTACAAATACTTGTAAATCTGACATTAACACTTTAACAGCGAGCGTGCACTGAAAGTGATTTGGAAACCAATGAGTCTCGTTGTTAAAGTGTTGAATGGATGACGGGAGAAAGAAGAGGAAGGAGAAGAATGCGGCGAAGAAGAAGATCAGTCCCTAGAGTCGCCGTGGGAGCAGCGAAGGGCCAGAAGTGTTAGCGACATCGTTGTTCTTAGCCTCAACATATGTATGTATGTACGTATGTATGTATGTATGTATATATTCGTTTAATTCTTGAAATCAAGCTTTGCTGGCAATAACGCAGCAAATTACAGATAGGGATAGCGAAGATGCTAAGTGTCTTGGCTGGGCCTACGGGAGCTCCTAAGTGTCTTCAAGTGTCTTCTAGAGTTTAAATATGACGATAGCAAGTCGTCTGTGTCGCCGAGACACCAGATATACATCCGTTACCTGCTGTCATTTTTAACATCTATATGGGCTTGTAATGTAGGCCTACCGTGTTATGACCATGAGGCAATGAGGCGGCAATGTTGCAACAAGACCCATACTTGACACGAGTGTCTCCTCCCAATTAAACTGATGTTCTCCATACCGGACACGCTTCAATTGTACCGACGCAGCGCCGCAATCCTACGATTTCTGGTTCTGTTGATGGACATTTGACGATAACAGATTGCTAACAGATATGTGCTTACTCACTTACTTATTTAATTGCATGTTTATAAACTTACTTATTTCTGACTTATATATACCTATTTATTTACTTTGCTACCTGCTTTCTTACTTTCATACTCACTTCTGACATACTTCTAACATTGTTACTTAGTTAACAGTTAACTTCCTGACTTAAACATTTATTTACTTATTTACTTAATGCTTACATACTTGCTGACTCAAGGCTGAATTACTTACTTACTAATGTTTCATAAGGTACAAGAAACAAAATAGGTCTTATACGCACCTGACCACACGTGGATCACACGCTACCAACTGCATTTATATTCTCAAGATAAATATATATTGTGTAGAACAACTAGGTCATTTGCGACACTTGGCGCTTTCAATACGGCTTGTGATCTACGTCCAGTTGCACTTTCAGTTCATTTATGCAGAATCGATATATGAAGCGGTTGCTTTGACTCCTCTGAGGCTATTGAAAGGTTGATTTACTGCCACATTGAAGAGTCTATATTTAACTCGTAGCCGTAATCGTCAACTCCAAATTTCCACAGCGCTACTCTGTCGATAAGTAGAGTTATTCTGCGATTACAGGAGTAACTGGCTGAAGCACATTTCAGCAAAAAAACATATTTAGGTATGTATGGAACTCAGATTCCATTTATGCTGTCTCTTTCGGCCCGAACACATCATCCCTGTGTCTGACCTTGAACCAAATACGACCAAAGTCACCAAACAACATAGCGCTTGTAGAGCTACTTTTACATGCGATCGACCAAAAATCTATTGGGACTAGAGATGCCGGATTGTATCTACAGCTGGATCTTAAACTATCTAACAGGAAGAAGCCATGTTACGCAGTTTGGTGGTCAATTGTCAACCCTCATAAAAATAAATGTAAGTGTGGTCCAAGGATCCGTGTTTGGTCCAGTTGGCTTCATAATGGGCACATCAGACCTTCACTTGGTTAATACTCAAAACCGTCTCCTTAAATATGCCGACGATACATATTTACTTATTGTATCTCGATCCATCGGAACGGCTCGGGTTGAACTGGACCACATCATCCAATGGGCTGCAAACAAGAACCTAAAAATAAACCATTCAGAAACCAGGGAAATGGTCGTCGTTGGCACTCGGAGTGCCTCTCTCGCATCTCAGCCTTCAGTGACTGGAGTTAAAACAGCAACAACAATTTAGATTTTGGGAGTAACAATAGGAGAGAAACTCTCTGTTGCTGCGGCTGAAGATCATGTTAGGGATGTCTTGGCCTCTTGCAGGGGATCCTTATAGACTCTTCGTATCCTGAAATCGTACGGCCTCCCGCCTGCATCCGTACACCTGGTCGCCTCTGCCACCACCGTCTCAAGGATGCTGTATGCGGCCCCTGGCTGGTGGGGGGAGACGTCGGCGTCGGATCGCAGCAGCCTGGAGCGGTTTCTCCAAAGAGCGAAAAGAGCCGGCTACCTGAGTGACTCTGCACCTGGCGTGGAGCAACTGGTCCTTCGAGCCGACTGTGCCTTGCTCTCATCCGTGCTGCGTAATCCTTTCCATGTGCTCGGTGTTCTGTTCCCACCTAAAGTCAGTAGACTGTACAATTTGCGTCCTCGACCGCATGATTTTACCCTCCCCCCTAAGGACGATTCCAATTTTCTCCCAAGAGTTCTCTATGCCACATTAAAATAACTCTTTCTTTACTTTAATTTATCCAAAATTTTCACATTTTCAATACTAAGCTTGTTAAGTTTTCGGCCTCACCTAAATCCTCCAACATTACATTACTATTACTCAGCATCACAAATGTATTTGTAACATATTGCGGTTTGTCAATGTGAGTCGATAATAAACGAATAATAATAATAATAATAGATGGAATTCTAAGATCTTTTTCATCTTCACTATACGCACTAAGAATGCTTCGGGATCATGGGATGCAGAAAAGAGCCTTACATGCGGTCTCGCGTGCCACCACTGTAGCCAAATCAATGCTTGCGTCACCGGTATGGTGGAAACTTCTGAGTTCTACTGAGCATTCCCGATTGGAGCGGTTCCTTGGTCGGATGGTGCGGGCTGGGTTTCTTCCTACTGATGCCCTTTTGCTGGACAGAATGGCTGACGCAGCAGACGAAACTCCGTTTAGGGCATTTATTATAATATCTAACAAGCAGCATGTTTTGCGATCGCTATGCACTGAAAGGGAGGACACAGGGCACACTTTGAGACCTAGATTGCATCCGTTTGCCCTTCCTATCAAAGACAAATAGGAACTTTCTGGCTCGGATGACGTATAAAAACAGTTACTGATAGTAGTTATTTTGACTTGCATGACGTTTTAAAAACGTGTTAATTGGCATATAATCAGAACCCAAGTGAATTGTTCCTCATTGCGTTCTGTAAGTGGGAATTTATGAATAAACGAAGATATAATAATAATAATCGATAAATAAGCTGAACTCCGAGACACAGCTTTTGTGTCGCTGCGAAATTGAGCGATTTGTATGACGTAACAACACAACATAACTTGACATCACCTAGTATTAAATTACATTACAGTGAATTGTTAACAGAACGTGATGCAACGCGATTCAAGACCTGTACAGATACGTTAAGACTGATCATTGCACAGTCAGCTAACCAAAAGTACAGGGCAATTTGTACCACTGTGGTCTAAGCCTAACACAGATTTTACAAGCGGAGTCAAAAAGTTCACAATTTTACGGAGAAATACAGAACATGAATTACCTACGGATAAAGATATATAGTGTATGACTTACACAAGGAATACAGGTGACACCGGTTGAAAGAATTTGTGGCAGTATGGACAACTAATAAATAAGTAATTATAAATCATGACCTAGGCTAATGTACAGTATGATCTGGGATTTTCCTTCAGCCAAATTCATGTAATGGCGACACTTAGTGTCAGTTTTTTCATTGTTTTCTCATTTGCCGTTCGTTGTCCTTCCTTCAAAGCAGTTGCAAATAGGACCATTATCACTGGGTGTCGCTAGCATATAAAGCGATATAACATTGAGATCAAACCGTTATTATCACATTTAAAGAGTCCACATCCGCAGTTGTTGTTGTTGTGAAATGAAGCACGGTTTAAATTATTTTCAGCTTAGGTACTTGAGAAGTATTCTCTATTGCAGATGCACATTCACTGGATCTACATCGGGTCCATAGTTGGCTACCAGTGGCAGTGGTGCCATTCAAGCTGCGTATGAGCCCTCAGTGAACGTGGCTTTCTGGTAGATCACACGATTTATGGCTGTGAGTGTTGTATACCGCGACCTTATTGAGTAGAGGGTTTTGCCTCCTGACCAATCAATTGCGATGAGTTCGAGCTCACTGAATGGACGGACTCTGGGTAACGAATATGGATAGGTCTTTGACGCAAGATTATCTTTTACACCAATCAGTAGAATTAGGACTGGCTTTGGCTGGAGTCAGGTCCTTCTGTAGCTCCAGAAGCATTGATATGGGCAGATCGTAGGTCTGGTTAATCGCCAGATGGCCGCAGTGACTCTCTGACTCAAGTGTTAACCTCTAGCTATCTATCCATCCATACCTCCATCTATCTGTCTGTCTGTCTATGTGTATTTATGTATGTATGTATGTGTATATGTATGTATGTCTGTCTGCCTGTCTATCTATCTATCTATAATTAACTTATATAGCGCCCCTTCAAGATATCTAGGCTACTCAGTGGCGCTCCCGACCCAGACCCGGTCAAAGAAAAAGGTTTTAAGAAGACCACAGAAAGTACCTGAGAGGTCCATAGGGAGGGAGCGAAGCGAAAGAGGGAGGTCATTCCAGACGGTAGTACCCACCACGGAGAATGATAGGGGACAACAAAATCACTCCGAGAGGCCGAGCGCAAGACACGGCGTCCCGCACAAGCGGAAGTTAAAGAGCTCGCAGAGGTAGGCCGGGGATCGCCCTATGGCACAATGCCACGCATGTATTCATTCATTCATTCGAAGATTTATATAGCGCCCCTTCAAGGGAACTACTCAGAGGCGCTCCCGACACCAGCACGTTCACATAAGACAGTTTTAAGTTTTGCAAGAAATGTGCCAGGGGTGACCCCAGGGCAAATGCGGAGCTCTAAGGGAAGTCTATTCCAGACTACCGGCCCCGGGCCCACCACTGAAAAAGCTCGACTTTGCATAGTCGTGGAACGAGCAAATAGAACTAAAAGTACCCCTTTTCCCTCTGAGCGGAGGGAACGTCGGCCTTGGACACCTGAAACTGTGCAGCAAAGCTCTCGAAGGTAATTATAAGCAGAGCGAAAAATGATCTAGCGTCTTTATACTACTATGATAGATTGATAGAGCTGAGTAATAGTGATCGCAGAGACGTGGGGCGTGGTGGCTCAGTGGTAAGTTCGGCGCCTTGTGACCTGACGGTTGCAGGTTCGAATCCCACTCTAGCCGCTGCGTACGGACCTTGGGCAAGTCCTTCACTCGCGATTGCTCGTGGCGCTTCGGCGTGAAAACTCCGACACAGTATCAAATGCTGTAGTCGGGAGCGCCTCTGAGTAGTAGTAGACTTGAGGAGGCGCTATAGAAATATCCGAAATAAATAAATAAAAATTAAAATGTCATCTGTTCAGTCTCGTGTTTCCAAGTCATGATTATCATCTAATCTCCCATTTCTGTTTTCGCCCATTTACGAGACGTTCAGTAAGATCTTAAGAATATTAGCTTATGGTTTAAAAGAAAAAAATTAATTAATAGACCTAATTAGGTTGCCTAAATATATTTACTTAAGAATATTAGAGACAATTGTGTGGTGTGTAGGCGTTAGAGACGAGCTAAAGAGAGACGGAGACAGAGACAGAATTTGATTAGTTTAGAGAGACAGAGAGAGAAAAAGAGAGGCAAGGTCAAAGGCAGAGACGTCAGCTGTGCTCAGACTTGGCCCGAATGCACGAGCGTGGGTGTCCTAGCCACTTGGAATATTAAGGCATCCCAGACAAGGTCATGAAACACCTGCATGCCTGAACATCTCTGGGAACGCTATAAAAGCGTTCACGTTAAGCCTACAATTCCAACGGATCCGATCACAGTTGGCAGATAGCATTCTGTTCATAGTCTCTGCACAAAGTTTTTTCGTCAGTAGGCTGGAGTGTCGACAGTTGAAAGGAAGAAATGTGGCTATATACAGTACACTCGAGAAACTTTTAATGCAACATACTGGCCAATACAAGAATTGCCAGCTGAAATTAAACTGCTGTGGACAAATGCATTTAACCTGACCACCATTGGTGCACTATACCACCCCTAAACCCAATATACCCGCTTAGCACTCTACTTTATGAGAGTGACAGATCAGTAGAAGAAATATCTCATAAACAAAACAATGCTCTAATTATTACGGGCGGTGACTTCAATCGTCTCAACATCGACGAAATTACGGAACTAAAAGGTCTATCTCCTACAGTCTTTGAACCCACCTGTGGTAACGGCGTTCTAGATCAGTTTATGGTTTCCGTTCCTGATTTGTTCATGATCAAAATAATCTCTTCAACTATCCGTTCTGACCATAAAGGTATGATCGACACCACGGGAAATCCAATCACTGACAGAGGAAAGAAGGATACCTACCTCACCTTCAAGAAAGATCCTGCACAACACTTCTTGACTCTGCGTGGATTGGAAACCCTGGATCCGGACCTTATCTCCTCATCATCCTACCTTCAAGATGCCTGGGCCATTTTCTACAGCGATGCCGTTGCCCGATTAGAACAAAACTACCCTCTTCGATCAATCACCATCACATCAAAAGATCCTCCTTTCATAACCAGGGAAATGAAACGTATGCTTCGCCTAAAAACCGATTAAGGTGAAATGGAAAATTCAGAAAGCCGACGCTTTATCCATCCGGATCGCTAAGATCATCTCGAGGAATAACGCTACACTTGTAAAAAATTAAACCATCTTGAAGGAACTAAAATCCTCGGAAGAAAGTCAATCAACTCACTAAGAAGACCACTCATGACAACCTTTCATCTTCCATCAGTGCTGACGACCTTAATAACTATTTCGCCGACGCCTCTAATGACCCTAATTACTTTGCACCATTCTTCAAATCCACCGCTTCTTCCCCCCCCCCACCCCCCCCAACGGATACTCATCATTTTTCCAACTGCTTGATCATCTTAAATCGACCTTCCAGCATGGTATCTAAGGCTCACCTGGCTACTCTAGAATACTCGCAACACTAATCAATCAATCAGTAATATTTTCCTTTGTCCCGAAATAAGGGGAAACTGCAATTATTCATCCTAAGGCTAAGATACTCCACCCTCCACAACCAACTTACTGCCGTCCAATCTCAGTCTTTCTTGTACAGTAACTGTCTAGGCTTACATCTATTCCAGTTTTGATCTGTTGCCTAAACACATTTCCCTCCATGATCAGCTTGCTTTCAGGCCCAACGGCTCTACCACTGTTGCCCTCTCTTCCACTATACATCATGCTGCTGATCTCTTAAAAGCAAAGAAAATGTGGTAATCATTTCAATGGACTTTCCTAAAGCCTTTGACTCTATCAGTCACTCTGCAATAGCTCAATTACCTGCTTCGCTTTCTCTCCCAGACAGCACCTATAGCTGGTTAATTAATTATCTACTTGGTATAAATTTATTTTTTCCAGGATATTTCTATAGCGCCTCTCGAAATCAACTACTACTCAGAGGCGCTCCCGACTACAGCATTTGATACTGTGCCGGAATTTTCACGCCGAAGCGCCACGAGCAATTGCGAGTAAAGGACTTGCCCAAGGTCCGTACGCAGCGGCTACAGTGGGATTTGAACCTGCAACCCTCCGGTCACAAGGCGCCGAGTTTACCACTAAGCCACCACACCCCACCACGCCCCATTAAACCTGCGAGCTAATATACGACATATTACTAAACCATCTACAAAGGAATTAAATCCCGCAATGCAAGTATTATTCAAGGCTTAGTTTTCGGCCCTACCGGATTTATCGTTGGCATCTCTGACCTCCATTCCATTCACTGCCAAAATCACATATATGCTGATGACTCCTACCTAGACCTGGGAGTCGACCCCAATATGTCAACTTGGGTCGACTTGGTCATCCCAAGTCGAGTCGAGTCGTTTCTGCTTAGCGCAACTGACCCCAAGTCGAATTTGTAGAAGAAAAGTCACTTGAAGTTGTTTTTTTCCACAAGTCGACTTAAACTGACTTGAGACACAAACAAATCTAATTTATCACATCGTCACACTAATAATCGTAAGGCCAGGGTAGCATTTAAGCAGTTTTGTAGTGTTTTGGCAAAAATGAATAAAGCATAGACCTACCAGTTCTAACTTCTACCGCATACTTAGGCTGCGATATTATTATATACAATGTTACCAGCCATACGCTCATACGAATACCCAGTTAGTCTCCATACGATACATTGGGCCTTCATATGGAATAAAATACCACCATGAATAAGCAACTACCCAGCCTACGTTCGTTCAAGCAAAAGTTACGGTCTTCCGTGTTCGAGGAACACTAATTGACGGCCCGCAGCTTAATCAACTGAAATTCAATGAGCATGCACAGGTATAGCCTCAAGATGTGCATTCGAGTCCTTAGTAAGTATTATGTTACTATTACATACCAATGATATATGCTATCGAGTCTTTAGTTGAGTATAATGTTTTCCATCAAACTGTATTACTACCCAGGTGGCCCTGGTAGCGGGGTCTACGACCCCTATGGGTCTCCTGTGTAGCCAGATTATGGTAACTGATTATTTATTTTATTAGCAAGATGCTTGCCCGTCATATATGACGGGGAGGGAGAGGGAAGGTACGGAGGGCCTCGAACGCAGTGATAGAGGAAGAGGGATGGAAGGACGAGTGAGAGGGAGGGAGAGGTAGGGAGGGAGGGTGGCACAGACAGGCTTAGTAGCCGCTGTCTGTCCATGTGTCAGTCCGTCCGCCGGTCCGTCCGTGCAGGTGTGCGCCCGCACGTCCACCCGCCCAGCGTCGAGTGTCGGCGGGCCGGGTCAACTTCGCTCGCCCACGTGATATGCCGGTCTTAGGGAGGTCGTTGCAGTCACATTCCAGATATTCCATAGCGTTTTTCGTAGGACACACGGATCTGGAAAACTATTATAGAGATTATCGACGCCGGTTGGGCTAGACAGTTACTTACTTATTTTTTATCGGTTTCATGCAGATTTATTTATATAATTTGTTTTTCTATGTTAAAACGTCACATGTACGTTTCATCAAAAAAATGGCGAATCGAAATGTTAACAATTATATTCATCAGGTGTTGGGGTCTCATTACTCATTAGTAGGCCCTATATGAATGTAAAGCTTGCCAGGCAAAATAGGCTTGCCAATTGTATTATTAGCCGTACGTGATCGTTATTACAATGTCAGAAGTCGACTTCAAGTCGGAAGTTGGTTGTTTTTCTGCCAAGTCGGATTAAGTCGTTTTGGCAACAAGTCGTCGACTTCAAGTCGACTGCAAGTCACTTTTGGGTCAAGTGGGGTCAGATTGGCTGACCAAAGTCACTCCCAGATCTACTCCTACCTCTTCATCGGATCCAACTCTCTGCACACAACAGTGCTGATATTGAACTTAAACATATCTACAACTGGTCAAAATTAAAGCACCTGAAAATAAACTCAGCTATAACTCGTGAAATCGCTGTCATCAGACCTAACCAACCTCACACTCTGGCAAACCATCTATCACCGGAGTGCCTCGTTCTACCTCCATCAAAGATCTTGGTGTAACCATTGGAGGAGAACTGTCTGTATCAGAATCAATCAATCAATCAATCAATAGCTTTATTGCATCAACTGACAAACGACAACATATTTTTACAGTTCAGTTCCTTATGAGAATACAACATTTGTCTAACAGCAAAACTTAGCAAATAGGTAGTGATTCAAAATTCATTTATCCTGAACGAGAACATCTTAAAGCATATACCTCTTAGACGTTGCCAGGAGAGGCAAAGGGTGCCCCCAAAGGGACTGACGTCCCGCTGAACGGGGATACCCAACTAGTTCAGGCAATAAGTTCTTTAATGGTTCTCAATTTATAACCCTCTCATGTGTCAAACAAGAGGTTATTTAACTTATTTTTTAATGTATGCTATTTAGTTTGAGAAGGTCAAACAAGATTCTGGACCTTAATTAATCTTAACTAACCTTAACTACCAAAGGGCAAAATAAGCCCCACGGGTGCTGGGCTCCAGTGACTCTCCATCCCCAAACCAGACCTTGCAGTAGAGTCAGGGTCAGTCAGTCCTACTTTGTCTTTACGTGTTCAAGAGGAACTCCTTCATTAACATTTTAAATTGACGTCTGTTCTGCGCAGTCTGAACTTGAGGTGGGACCGAGTTCCATATCTGTGGTCCCATTGATTTAACATTGAAAGTCCTGATATTAGTACGGGCTTTAATTGGCCTATATGATGATGCTCCTCTGGTGTCGTAGCTGTGTATAATCGATGCCTTTGAGAAATAATTAGCGAAGGAGTCGGGGAGAAGGTTATGCTCATAACAGTAGAACAGGTCCGCTATTTGATAATTTCTAATTTGGTTAATATTTAACAGTTTTAAGCTGGCGAAAATTGGACGTGAACTTGCACTAGTTTCTACTCCTTCAACCATTCTAATGGCTTTTTTTTGTAGTATTAAACCATAAACATAAACCACGTTATAAAAAAGTGACACTGCTTCCATCTTCGCACTAAAAACACTTAAAAATCATGGCGCATCAATGGATTCTCTTCAACTGATCACCAGAGCAACCATCATAGCTAGAACTATGTAAGTTGCATCTGCCTAGTGGGGATTAGCTGACGAAAGGGACAAATCCCGCCTTGAACGCCTGATGAACAGACTTAAACGCTCCCGTTACATTCACCCAAAGTTTCTCTCTACATTATATATACTTTATTTCGCTCAAAGCAGAAACATAAAGAATAGAACAACGCTAAACGAAAAAGGAAATAAACGAAACTACAGAAAACAGAAAAAAATTCACAAACACTTAAGCTGCATCTCCCCCCGAAGGCATAAACAATATAAACCTGCTAGCTAATATACGACATATTGTGACACACCAAGACCATTAACTAGATAATTGAATTCGTTTCCATAACTGTATGTCAACGTCAACATGTTGAGTGTACTATTACCGTTACACAGCATTTTTTAAGTAGTTTAAACATGGCAATAACTCTCATAGATTTAAAGTTCAAACTGCCTAGACCTGCAATAAATTCTCGTACTGATTCCAATTTATGGAAACCAAATAGTTTACGATACACATTATTCCAGCAAGCATTTAGTTTACTGAGCTGAGATTGGGAAAACCTCACTGCTATTGAGCCATATCTTAGAACTGGAAGGCAGTGTCAGCTGCAGGTGAAGCTGCATTAGCTCCGACAAACCCGAAGAGTTATTGAAAATATTGTTGCTAGCTGCGTAAAAATTGCACATTATATATGCTATCCACATCGCATCTCAATTTACTGCCAGCACAAAAAACAACTCCCAAATATTTGACCTGCTCGGTCCACAAAGCCTTTTTTTGACATAAAAACATATCAGGCAGGGAGGCCTTACGTTATTTTTTAAAGCTATCTTGAGTAATGAAACCATTCACTCAGATACCTCTTCCCTAACAAACATTTTACTCCCTATTTCCTTATGGATAGACCTCATAATTGTAACCTCCCAGATGAAGACGAAACTTTATATCTCGTATGTTATTCGCTAACTCTTACTAAGCTACTACTCCCTTCGGTTTTGTTTTTGTACACTCACAGCGTGCTGGCTGTTGTTCTATTTAAATTAATAAACGAATATAAACGTAAACACATGCTGCCAAACAGTCACTCATTGGAGAAGGTGACGCTGTTCCAACTTTGGGACCGAGGTAACTCCAGACTCGATGGCACTTCAAAAGATGACTACCTGTTTCCAGGCACATCTTTCTGTTCCTCGAGTGAATAATCTAATCTAGTAGTTTATTTAGCGCCGTTTTTAACATTCCCAAGACATTACTAACATTAGTGTTGATGGTCGCGTCAATTAGCAGCAGGGTTTTTAATGTTCATCTTATCATTCTTGACTTATCATGTTTCTGTTTCATTTCACGAAGGCATACTACTTTGATACCACGCCGTATCTGTTATATGTACATCAACAATTATCTAGTATAATAATCATTTCGTTTTTAATAATTATATGTCAGGTGGCCGACTTGTTGTGAATCCCTACCAGGAGGGTAAGCAGAACCAACAGTGGGAACGCAAAGGCAAAGTGATTGCCAACCGCATCCACAAAAACATTGTTCTTGACATTGCCGGTAAGAAAACTAGAATAAAGGAATATTAAAATTGTACCTCCATTGATATTCTAATAAACATTATTCTAAAAAATACCACAATATCATTGTTTAACCCGTTAATGACCACTTTTTATTCAGTGGCCAAATTTTGATGTTCTTTTGCACATTGAGTCCTTGTAATAAAAGTACACTAGGGCCAAAAATTTGAAAACATATCTTTGTTGGTTCCAGAGATATCTAGGTGTCCTTTTAAAAGGACGCTGAGCACATACGGGTCAAAACGCTACTAAGAATCAACTGTGTTGTTATATAGCATTTCATAGTAATAGAAAGAGCTGTACAATGACAAAGCAAAAATAATACATATCGCAGTGACTTAGTATCATAGTGCCAATGTCGTTTGATGTAAAAAAAAATAAGTAAGCAAGCATATTCTTTATTACCCAGTTGCGAACAGCATTCTGGGAACACACGTTATGCGACAAAATCATAAAGCATACGAATTGTCAGGATCTAACGGCAGTGAATACTGGCAAAGTACAATGTCTCAGCTTTCATCATGGTGTGATGGTGATATTTTAGTTCATTGACTGTGGAAGGCAGCAAAGCAGTCAACATGTAAAGAAGACATTTACTACACGTCTGTAAACTTTCTTGCCACAATGTTCACACCTCCTCTGCTTTGGAATGCTTTCAACGGTGTAATCCATGTGGTCATATCTCACCTCTGGCAGCACTCACTTCCTCTGCAGTATACAGGCTCCATGCTCCGTTCTGAGCGGGTTGAGTATTTCAGAAGATATGCATTGACAGTGCGCCGTGTGTAACATTCCAAGAGATCAAGTTCCTCAGTTGCACTGGAATGACCATGTCTATAGAGCATCCAAGCGTTGCTAACGGATGCACTGACCAAGAAGTTGAAGACATGGCCACCACGTCTTAGTGCGGATAGAGATCAGGTAGGTTGCAATGTTTTGGTCAGCACGGTCGACGCCAACCATGAATCTGTTAATATTTATATAGCGCCCCTTCTGTAGGCACTGACCACATTTAGCTGAGGGACAGATATGGCCTTCTTGTCCTTGTTTGACCAACGCCGTGCTTGACCTAGTGGTGCTGCAGAATGACAGTTTGATGCCAGTGTAACAATGTTCCCGTCGTGCCACTGAACTAAGGTGACCTCGACAAAGCAATGTGGGGCCGTCTCGGTGGCTGGGCTTCTATCTAGAATGGACACTCCTCGAAGCTGCGTGTCCAGCATAGGGATAATTCATGTACTTTTTATCAGCGTTTGAAAACTTTTCTTTTTCGCCGGGGCTGGGCTGGGAGCGCTTCTGAGTAGATACCTTGAAGGGGCGCTATATAAATTTATTGAATAAATTAATGAATGAAAATAAGATTCAAAATTTGGGACATAAATAAGGATGAGTAACTAAAACGTAAGCCTGTCAGTGATGATTTGCACACTGAACCAAAACCGAAATTACGGTACCATATGTGCTCAGCGTCCTTTTAAAAGGACGGCAAGTTTTCATCAAAAATTTCCAAAATGAAAAAACTGTTTTTGGGAAAAATGAAATGGTAAAGGAATGCAGTCATATAATAGCTACTTAAAACTACAAAGAAAAATATTTTATATAATAGTTGAATAGTAAAAATAAATTTCTATTTCTTTTTGATGGGCGGCATTTCTGGATCCCAAAATTTCACAACTTTGAGTGTTAAAAACACAAACAAAATCTAAAACTTTTGTAAATTTTTGCAAGGATATTTGTTTAACAACATCAGTGGGAGGCCAGAAAACAAAAATTATGAAATTATTTGATGTGATCTAAAAAATAAGTAAGTAAATATAACTGTCCTTTTAAAAGGACGTGGTCATTAACGGGTTAAGGTACGCAGTATACTTTTATGATAGCTGGTTGTTTCTTATTTATATGGTCCTTGGTTATAATTAGCATAACAGACGTTTGAAGAGGTTTCGACGGATGTAATCTGTGTTGGAATCACTGAAAGTTAATTTGGATTGCTTATTAACCCAGCCTTATTAACACATCCTCATTTCTTCTCGAAAGCTGTGATAGAGTCCACTGATAAAGACCTACCATCATAAAGGCTAATTGACTAGCGAAACCACATGACGAAAATGTCTAAATCGATGATTCGACAATGATCGTTTCAGAAGGCGGTTGGAACCTACACACTCCAAAATTGAAGGGTAAAACTTATCCAATCAACCAGCGGGTCACATGTAAGCGCGTTTTAATACACGAACTAAACATTGATTATATTTTCCGTTTGGATATATCTTTACTTACATATGTAAACTGTAGGCCCTATAGTAATTACTTAACAGACAGCGATACATTGTTTACAGACAGCGATACAAACGAAAAAGCGAAAGTGATCAGTTATCAAGTACACCATGGTAAAAATCAGTCCTGGACCTTTGAATAGGCTTAAGGACGATGACTGCGTAATAGTGCGTATGCTAGTACCCGGAGTCAGTCGCTAAGAAGTTACCGACTGACTTGATGAATTAGCGACTGACTCAGTCGACTAAGTCGCATGCTTATCGACTGACTAAGTCACTTAGACTTATCGACTGACTTAGCGACTTGCTATTGACTTCTCATGTAATCAGGTATGTCTATTGCACATACCTGATTACCTACCAATATAGTAATGCATTTTACCGTATGCTGTACTGACCGTGCCGTCATTTCTGTGAGCATTTAGATGGGACCCAAATCGGCTCTATATGGGTTCAATATGGGAATATGGTCCTATATGGGCTCTGCCCCATGTGGACATGCTGACAGAGGACAGACCGATGAATTTGTAAATTAATGTTAATGCAAATTTGTGGCGCATTCAGTGTTTATAAAAGGAATAAACCACACCACCAGGTCCAAGGTTGCATCGCAGCGCTTGCTCACTGCTCAGCCTATATCTAAAACAGTTTTTAGGTTGAAGAGGCACAAGGGATTAAAAAATTTAGCAACTTACATGAATGTCACGGTTTCTGTCGTTAAAACACGACGATAAGAATCGATTTTAATTGAAGCAGTAATTGGCGATATTTTGTAATAAGAAACTAAAGCATGCAACATGAAAGTCTCTGCCTACAGTAACTAGTAGGCCTACTGCATGTCTCACCCATCAATTAATCAATCAACTAGACATTTATGTAGCGCGCTCTTCAAGGCAACTATTCAGAGGCGCTCCCAACCCAACCTCGACGAAAGAGAACAGCTTTAAGAGCAGAGAAGAAAGAGGTGGACGAGTCTCTAGGGAGAGACCGCAGTCCAACAGGAAGGCCATTCCAGATAGTGGGACCGGCAACGGAGAATGCCGGCTGTTGCATGGTTGCAGTGCGAGCGAAAGGAACATGTAAGTCACCGCGGGCAGTGGAACGGAGTGAACGGTGACCAAGAAGTGCGGACGCTGGAAAGCAGAGCTCACGTAGATAGAAAGTAGCGCGGCCAAGCTGACACTGCCAGACCCATGGTAGCATAGTTCGCCAAAAAAGACCCAAACTCCGGATTTCTCTCGGGAACACAGATATCCTCCAATTTTCCCCAATTTTACAAATATGCTATCAATTTTCCTGGCTTCATCTGCAAGTCGTTGAAACAGCGTATTTTCGACGAGACGTTTGAATAGATGCATGAAACGGATATTGTATTGTATTAAGCGTTGTTCGTGACCTGCTGCTGATGTCTTCGTCAGACCGAAACTTGGAAACCGCGATTAAAACAAGCAAGATATTAAGTGAACGAAGTCGCTAGCAGTCGATAGCTTAGCGACTGGTTTCGACTTGAGGGCCTAGCGGCGGCGGCGGTGGCGGATGGCGGCGGCGCCGGGGACTATAGCGTGTGCTGAACCGCCCACATATTCTGACGATTTGGGGTGCGAATATCCAGTTCCGGAATAAAGTTCTAATCGTCTTTATTGAACGATTGAACTTGATTATAAAAGTACATGCAAGTTTCGTTACAGTTAGACGAATTAATAATAACTCTATCTAGCAATATTAAAAAGACTTAATATAGGACTTAACTTTAGCTGTTGGCCTATATAATAAAACTCTTCAGAAAAACTGTAGACCATAAACCTTCCATGCAGAGACAACTATGTTATAGCAAAACGATGGATTTGATTAAGAAATCTATTTTCTATAGCAGAATAACAGAATCACACCCAATGATCCACTCCAGAAAGTTTATTTGATCTAATTTTATTGTGGCAAACTCACTCGTAGCCGTATAAACGATGCCACGCTAAGCTACTCTGTCCTGCGTCTTTCTGCATGCTGCATGAAGGCGAAACTGTGGGGTTCATGTGAAATGCTTTCCATCACTCTAGTACACGTGGTCCTTAGCCGGACGCGTGTTCTTCCGCAGTACTTCGGGTACTCGTTCATTTTAAAGGCTCCAGTTATTCCACTGAGGTGTAGTGAATCATTCTCACTGGCAGTTCCCACACGCAGATGTCAGGTACGCGGGTTAGTAGACTCATCAAGATAACAGCAGTAAATAATTTTTTATGCATTTAGAAAATATACACTGTAGTATCATTAGCTTGATATGGAATCTATTACTGAACATCATAGATGTTAAATCCAGCATTATGGATTCGTTCTTCCAGCTTACTATTTATTATTTTGGTAACTGATGTAACACTTTCGTTCGTAATGACATTTAACATAATCTAGGCTAGCGCAGAGATTTGGTTTTCCCTTAGAACGGCGCCATATAAATATACAATTACATTTCATTCGCATAGGCTTCTGGCGTACTTAGTTCAGCTGCATGATTAGTTTTATTAGCGGTTTTATTTAAAGTTTTTCAGTTACAATTACAAATGGGCGGTCACATTAAGAAGCAGTGACACAGTCGCTAAATAAATCTTGTCATATTTTAAAGCCTCCTTGTGAACCGTTTAAATCACCAGTGAAAAGTTGAAAAGATCCACTGTATAATAAAACGATTTGCTTGCAAGTTCTTCGAATATATTCCTTTACAATTTCCGTTTGAATCACAAATGCGCGAATATATGAAATGGAGGACATGTAGGAAAAAGACGAAGAAGAATACTATGAATAACACAAACAATAAGAAGAACAGAGGCAGTTACTTAAGCTAACTCCCATGGACAGCCATGATTATGAAGTGCTAAGGTCTTCGGTTTCCTTGACTTCGGCATACGATGAAGGGTGACCCGTCTTCTCTCCCTCCTTCTAGTCTCGAACGAAATTTCTGCCCTGGTGGGGTTTTTAATTACTGACGTTTCGAATGAATTACAGTCCAGCACGCTAGCATCTAGACTGCCTCGCAACTCAAGTGAATGTAGAGCAAGTTTCAGTGATCCGTTTTCGCCATACTAGTACTTGCAGCTCAGTTGGATAGTTGTCGTTCTTAGAATCAGAGTCTTCTTGGATATTTTCAAATTAATTTGTTCCTCATATGCTTCGTTCTTTTGCAACAAACTGCTACTCACAGGAAATTAATAAATCACTGTAATTCTGTTACGGAAAGGTTTAGAAAGTTAAGGTAATCTAAATTGTCTTTCTATGAACTCGAGTTGATGTGCGGAAGCCTGGCACATGCATACACAGCGAGACTGGAATACGGAGCTACTTAATGTATGTCAGGCACTGCCGATAATTGAGGCACGAGCCAGCATCATGATCTAGTATGCGACACGCTCAACAGCAGGAATCCAGTGTAGCGTTTCAGGCATAATATATTTCATAATTATGTAGCCTCTATTTAGGCTTGTGAACAGCATAAGCCTAGACTTGGTCTCGCGCTACCGGACCTTTGGCAGGCCGACAAGTATAGAATTGCAATAATCCAGGAGCATCACGATGAATGACTGAACGAGGTTTACTACGGTTCAAACCTTTTTTGCCTTTCTGTACCATGGACGACAACAACACGCCAGTCTGACAACCTCGTTTATCGATTATTTTTACCCTACGAAGGCGTTGCCTTAAACTTCATGACCTTCATGGTCTAGTCTTAATCGTCCTACATTGCATCGCCCACTCAAGCATCTATGGATAGGTCTACTTTTGTTTCTGCGAACTTATGGTCTAGTGGCTAGCGTGCTCTAATGTCAGTCCAGAGGTCGAGGCTCATAATCATAATTCATGCATTTGCGCAAAGATGTTTCGAGAAGTTCTATAAGATAGAGAATTATCTCTACAGATCCTCCTCTAGACTAAGTTCATTGTTTGTCTTGGAAGAATGGAACAATTCGTTCAAATTATACAAGCAATCTAATGAATTAAATTAAACAGTAAAAGTGAAATGAAACTGTAATAAAAAAATATTGAAACGAAACTCTGAATAAACATACCAAGAACCAGATCAAAATTCTGATACTGACATCCAAATAAAATATTCATACTGAGAAAATATCCACCAGCAACGTAGCGATACGAAGAAAACATGGTTCCCAGTTCGCATCCCGATAATCTGTAGTTCCAGGCTTGTATACTTCTTTCCGCACGGATATGGTCGCGTGGTCTGTTACAGTATAGAACGCTAAACCCGGATGCAAAAGATAGAACACCAGTTTGACAGAGCCTTTTTGGAGATGGGCCTGTGGTTCAATAACCTATAAGGGATGATCTATTTGACTCTTCCGGAAACGGTGTCGACTTTATCTGATAAATACGATCCAAACTATATCGGGGATCAAATACAAGCAGCTCATACCAAAAGAACCCTGCCAACACTGAATGCCAAAAACCATTTTTGCAGCACCAGCGGTGGATGCTTCTACAGCATCGTGATAGCGCGTCCAGTCGAGGGAAACGAAACCTTCGCGACAATTCCCATGAAAAGGTTCGAATCATGCGTAACTGGTGTAAACACAACTGATACTCAAACACCACTAAAGGAAAACAATTAGCGACGATGCAACAGCGAACAAAAAGGGTAATAATGTCAGATAACAAAAGCGGAAAACAGAACAACGTGAACCAATGATAGTATACCAAGTACGGGTATCAAAGGTGTAACAATGGTTAAGAAAATCAATGATCAATAAAAAATTACAAAAGACTTGTAACTCGAAAACAAATAATTATTCTACACACGAAAGATAAACACTGGCCTTTGAGAGAAAATGTTATAGGAAGATTATAAGAATAGGATGGACACAACAATGCACAACTATATAGACAAATACATCTCAAAGAGAACATGATACAGAAGATAACTAAGAGGAAGCTGGGATTGTTTGGCCACATATGCAGAATGAGTAATGATAGGAAGATCGAGACATTAGTGTTCGGAATGATGGATGGTACAAACAAGAGAGGACGACCCCATAAAGAATGGCTCGACGACATCGACGAATGTTGTAAGTAAGTATTCGTTAATTATTACAAGTTTAGTTTGACACACCGCAAACCATTACGGTAAAAGCAGAAGCATATTATAACAAGGATACAACAGTATAAAGCTATATACAATTTAATCAATAGCAATCAATAATTATAAAAGTTTAAACTAGACCTAGAAAAGAGAATAATCATGGCAATAATAGTGAAACAACATGTATAAAAAACAATAATAGGATTAAGCAAAATAATTAGCAAATTACACTTATCAGTCCACTAAAGTTTTAGTGTTTTTATACAAGACCCTGAAGATAAAATTTCTATTATCCTTAAGAGGCAATAAGAAATCATGTTGCCTAGGTCTTAAGCTGTGAGAACGTTCAACCATAGGACGGAAAATGGGTCTAAGCACATGTATTGAAGACCGGATGACAGACCGAAGTAGGTTTAAATCAGCATCATTAACTAATTCATCTACACCCCGAACATCAGGCGAAAGGTATCCCATTCTACACATACGGCAAAAAATCTCTTCAATCTGGCACAATCGTCAGAAGTAGCATTACCACACCAAGCCGGAGCACCATACAGAAGTCGAGCAATAGTAGTCATAAAGGAAACCATATGTAATGCACTATCAGAAAGACCATGAAATCTTAACACTTTCAAAGCATAAAGAGAACTAGAACATGATCTTAAAGTCTCACTAACATGAGTGGAAGCGCGTAGATCTTCAGTAAGAATAACCCCTAAGATTTTCAGAGAGGTAACTCTGAGGACACCACTAGGCGGAGAAGGTAAATCTAAAAACCCACTTCTAGCAATAAGTAGCTCTTTAGACGTAGAATGGTTAAGGCGAAGGTTGTTATTTAAAGCCCATAAAGATACATTTTCTAGTTCCTTTTCAACAGTATCTCTCATAGATAACCCAATGATAAGATAGGTATCATCAGCAAACTTGGGCATTTTATTAACACTATAAACAGGATGAAGATCAGTAGTATTAACATCAAACAGGGGTGGGCCAACTGTTACACCAGACCCTTGAACAATACTTGCATTAATAGCAGCAACATTAGACATCTTACCCCAAAACTTGGTGACACGAGTTCAACCCTTGAAAAAATTAACCAACCAAGTGTAAATATTATCAGGTATATCTTAGTAAGAGAACTATGCCGAACAGTATCAAAAGCTTTGGAAAGATCCAAAGATATAATGGCAACATACTCAATACTCATTCGTCTGCAGAAGAGTTGTGACATGATGCAAGATAGATATTAAAGCAGCTGTAGTGGACCCTGTTGGTCTAAAAGCAAATTGATATTCCAGAAGATGAAAAATATGTTGTTCCTCAAAAGCTGGATAGATGAATCTCTGCACGAGTTCCCTTTCTACAACTCTAGATAGGATTGGAGTAACAGAGATTGGGCGAAAGTCAGCAGAAGATGCAGGGGAAATAACCTTAGCGACTGGACGAATAATAGCTTTTTTCCATTGTGTAGAGGAAGAAATCGAAAGATTGATGAGAATAGCAAGAACATCCGAGTAAAATGGAGCAGTACGCCTAAGATACCAAGCAGGAAGGAGGTCTGCACCCTCAGCCGTATGAGACAGACTATCAAGAATCTGAAAAATTCTATACTCTGCGGTAAATGTTTTATCTTGACTAACAGTAGATTTATAATCAGGAGCAACATAGTCCTGATCAGTAGGCACTTCAGCATAATGATTGTTAAAAGAATCGGGCGTAAATGTATCATCATCCGTTGTGGAACATCACTGCAGGAGCTGAGCCACACCGCATTGGACAGACTACAGTGGAAAAACACTGTGAAAACGGCATCGGACACCTACGGGCATTGAGCCCACGGTTGTTGATGATGATGATGATCGTGTAATTGTAATAGTATATATTAATTGCAATATTATATAACAGCAATATTATATATATATATATATATAAATTATATATATATAATATTGCTGCATATGGCCACGTGCCATGGGGTTTCTTAACACGTAACAGACTGCTTTGCAGTTTAGGCGGGAGTTCTCTTTATGCTAAGGAGTGGCTTCTGCTATAAAAAGCGCGATACTGCGTAGATCGAGAGCCCTTGTGTCTTTGGTTGTCATTAATTTGATCGACCGGTTGTAGGTTGACTTTAGAGTATGTTTTTGGTGCTCGTCGACTTTGAATAGTTGACCGTAGCTCTCGTCCCATTTATGGGTGACAAGTTGTAACAGTTAAGGCATTTCTCGGCGTTAGAATACTTCATAGAAGCGTTGCTGAGTTGTTCTTTCGATGTTCTACACTGGTGATTGTGTTCCGCTGGCGTTTCTTCCGTGTTTCGTTGTGAAATCGCAAGTGCATTTAGAATAAATCATATTGCATAGAAACCGAGGTTGTGCATTCTTTAGTAAGCGTAGAATCATCCTTTAGACAACATGCCACAATATATGAGCGAGAGATATGTACCTCGGCTTGACTTCCCCGGGTTATGACCTGGCACCGGAACGGACTATCTATTGTGGAATTGACTTTATATGGCGCTGGCGAATAAGCTGGTCTCCCTGACGTGGTTTTTGTGTGGCGCTGAGAAATTTCGGAGATTTACATTTACATTTACATAACTCTTTTGCGGATGCCGACGAAAGTCAGCATCAGGCAGTGGCGTACGGAGCTGAAATGCCGCCCGGGGCGAGGGCCCAAAATGCCGCCCTTGGCCACTTAATTTTCTATTTGCTATTTTCTCTAAGATATTACATAACGAACGTATTACACATTCAATTTTATATTATGCAGTTTATAGCCTTTCTGGATTTTTCACTTTTCACTGTATTCATCTTGTAATTATCCGTTTAGCTATACATTTCAACTTACTGAAATTTATTTTATTAGATAATTAAAAACATTTTATTGCATGACTTGCGACTGTCGCTGACTCACTGTGATGTGTACAGTACAGTACATACATGCATACATACATACATACAACATATATCATAATTATTATGTTGTAATTGCCATAATTTCATGAAAGCAGCGTAATGATTGTGTGCGCTATGAAAAAGGCAAACACAGTGCTGCCTGATAAAAAGATTATTAATAACCGTGTAAACACAGCTTATTGTGCGCAGTAGGATATAGGCCTTAAGTTTAATTACAATCAAATTAAGCAATGTATTTTATTTACTGGATAATACGATAATATTCTCCTATTTTAGTAAACATTGCCAAACAACTGCAGTCTGCAGCATCAATGCAAAACCGCCAGAGGAAAAATTAAGAACGAGTAACCGAGTTTCGAAAATAACTGAATACTATTACTAAACTCTTTTGAAAGAATAAGACTTCAATAAGTGCTCATTTCAAATGACAAAATAATGTAGTCAATTTCAGTTAAAACTAGAAAAAAAATTAAACATTAATTTTAAAAAGAGGTGTAAACTAAGTGGTAAAATGCTGTGGTGGCGATAATGATAGATTATGATTAAATTTTTTTTCTAAGTAATAATTCGTGTAGAGACCTATACATATAATATATAGACAAGGGTGGTCCACGAGACAATGGTAAAAATTCACCTTTAGCAGAACTAGTCTCCACAAGTTTAAATCTGTTCTACCTCACCTAAGTAAGATGTGGTCCAAATCTGAAGCAGATTGGAGCACTTTTAGAGGTCGCTCAAGGCCCCCAACATTTTCTACCTAATACCACGTACGGCCTAGTGGAAATCATTTACTGTTATTTACTAGTCTAGCCAATTTACAATTAGACCTGAGCCAAATTGCTTCTGAAGCTTTTTAAACGGTTTCCTGCTCAGAAAACAATTGCTGAATAACATCCAAAATGCAACAAAATCTGACCGCGGGAACACCCCAAAAATGAATTTCAAAATGGCGGATTGGCTGTGTCCTAAGAAATACCAGTAATAATACCAATACTTTGCAGCCAGACCTGGACAATATTGCTTCTGAAGCTTTTTAAATGGCTTCCTGCTCAGGAAGCGTTGCTGAATAACATATCCAGAATCCGACAAAATCGGATACAGGAACACCCCCAAAAATGAATTTCAAAATGGCAGATTGGCTGTTTCCTAAGAAATACCAGTAATACCACAAATAATTTGCAGTTAGACCTGGACAATATCGCTACTGAGACTTTTTAAACGGTTTCCTGCTCAGGAAACATTGCTGAATAAGATGTCCAGAATTCGACAATATCGGACCACAGGAACACCCCCAAAAATGAATTTCAAAATGGCGGATTGGCTGTTTCCTAAGAAACACCAGTGATACCACGAATAATTTGGAGTTAGACCTGGACAATATTGCTACTGAGACTTTTTAAACGGTTTCCTGCTCAGGAAGCATTGCTGAATAACATATATAGAATCCGACAAAATCTGACCACAGGAACACCCCCCAAAATTAATTTCAAAATGGCGGATTGGCTGTTTCCTAAGAAATACCAGAAATAATACCAATAATTTGCAGTTAGACCTGGACAATATTGCTACTGAGACCTTTTAAAAGGTTTCCTACTCATGAAGCATTGCTGAATAACATATCCAGAATCCGACAAAATTGGACCACAGGAACACCCCCAAAATGAATTTATAAATTTAGGCCCCTTGAAAAAGTTCAATGTCATTCGTTTTTTCTTATTTCTATTTTAAATTTATGAAATGCTATTAAGCCTTTTCAAAAATAATGTGAAAAAAGTACTCCGCGATGTCCATAAGCGTAGGCTCTGGGGCAGCCGGCCAAAATATGTGTTTTAATTCAACTCAAATTATGTTTTCTGCTCCTCAGTGCAGTTTACCGATTTCATGCTTAAATGGTGAAAACCACCTGACCTTGAGCCACCTCTAAATACTCATCAATCTCCCTCAAATTTGGTAGAAGTAATAGTGGGCAGCCATAGAACAAAAAAGCGGGTTTTGGAGTGCAACTCTGAGACACTTCATTTTTTTTGACCACCCTAATATAGACGTATGTATATATATATATTATGATTATAAAGGGCGGCATTACAAGAATATGCTTTAAAGTATGCTCTATGTGCGTAGACTGTTACTCTGTTTACTAGATAATGGGATTTCGCTTCCTTTACTGCAATCCTGTTTAGAGTTTAATGTAGACCTCTGAGAGTGATGCCGCACCTAACGATCAACAGTCAACAGAAACCGTCACTTTAGTCAAGTCAGCTTGACTTGACTAAAGTGACGGTTTCTTTCTTTCCTTCTTTTTCTTTCTTTCTTTCTCTCCTATTTTTTCCTTTTCTATCCAAAATTCATTCTTTTTTCTATTTCTTTTACCCTATATTGCAGCCCCTGGAAAAGTGCCGCCCGGGGCGACTCGTTCCCTCTGACCGCCCCCCTTCGGTACGCCTCTGGCATCAGATGGTAAAGAGCTGCAATCAGTGCTTCTGTCGACGAAAGTATATGGTTTTGTTTAAGACATGCACTACGTAACAACACTGGACACGCGATGACACGAGTTTGACATTCTGCAACAGAAGCCGGATGCGTTTTAGACAATCATTTACTTGCAGTAATGATATAACTAAAGCGTAGAGACGACACAGTGTTAGTGTTTGTTGATGACATTGTGACGCTATCACAGCAGGATGTAAAAAGTAATAATGTATGTCTTGATTACCAAACACGCCAACTGAACATTTCCAACCAGATACGAGGTTATGAAATACCACCCAGTCTATGCGATGTGTGGAAGCAGGATGAAAACACCCTAATCAGTGCAACACATGTTGCAAAGAATGGAGGATTGTTGACGATGACGAATCGAAAGCAACTCTAATGGTTATTTGCCGACTTCATTGCCAAATCCGATGAAAATAACCATCGGAGTTGTCAACGAAGCGCCGTGCGAAAACTCCTACATGTATCTCTTATATAATCTTTTATATAATATCCATATAGTGTCCGTCCGACAATAAACGCTACGTCACAAACGGTTTCTGTTCTATTGTGAAACAGAAACCGTTTGTGACGTCAGTCTTGACGACGGCGATCAGAGCATTTTAACCAACGATATACACTGCCGTCATAATTATGACGGGCAAATACACTAGTATCCATATAGTGTCCGTCCGACGACAAACGCTACGTCACAAACGGTTTCTGTTCTATAATTGTGAAACAGATACCGTTTGTGACGTCAGTCTTGACGACGCCGATCAAAGCATTTTAACCAACGATATACACTCCCGTCATAATTATGACGGGCAAATACAGTAGTATAAAAGTAAACAACTGGTACCTAATTGTTGTCGAATTAAAGCCTGTGAAAAATAACGTCGACTTTTACAGTCGACATTATTTTTCACAGGCGTACGCGAGTCTGTGAAATTTTAAACTGCGCTTGCGGGTCTAATCCAATCAGATAATTTGTATTGCGCCCTATTTTAATTCTCGATCCCACCATCATCAAACTCGACGAAGCTAAAGCGGAAATCTGAGAAGATATTAGAATGACTAGCTAGCTAACATTAATGTCAACGATGACTGGTGTCTTAGAAAGATTTGATTAACACCGGATTATTAACTCGGTCACTTCGTCGACTTCTATCTGTGATCAGATACAGGCCGCTCATATCAAGAGGACCCTGCACGCCTGCATGCCCACGCTGAATACCAAAACCCATTTATGCGGTGCCATCGTAGCTACTTCTACAGCACCGTGATAGTTATCATGGGCGGCGATCTAGGGGGGAACGGGGGACATGTAAGGTGGGGGGGGCGCGCCATGCATTTGTCCCCCTCACATTTTGAAGAAACACCAAAATGGCCGAAAAATGATGTTCTGCGTGAGGGTTTTCACAGGGTTTTTGACCAGATGAGGTAAAAAAAAATTTTTTTTAGGAGAAGTGCCCACCTGAAAATTCTGAGAGTGGAAGAAGAATAGGAAAAAAGGCAACGACATATAGGCCTACTATATTACAACTATATATATAAATATATATATATATATATATACACGGTGAGTCATAAAAAACGTGTCCCTGCATATTTTGCAATAACTTCCTCAGATATAAGTTTATGTCAAAGAAATTTTAAGTAAAGGTAGAGGAGTTATTATACAGCATTAAGAAACTTAAAGTTTAAGTTCAAATTGACATCCTTGGGCATCCACGCATGCGCAAAGATGAATACACCGCTGCTTGACTGTCTTCAATGATGCGCTGATCCAATTCGTCCCATTCCTCCAAAACTCGATGACGCAACTCGTTGACATCATGTATTCGATATCTGTACACCTTTTCTTGCACGACACTTCATACTCTACCGGATTTAAATCAGGTATGTTAGGTGGCCACAAAGTAGGCGGAATGAAATCAGGTGTTTCAGTTTGCAGTTAACTCAAAAGTCTCATTGTCAACCGTTCTGGCCGTTAGCGGGCGGCCTCTAGGCCTACCTGGTCGACGATAAAAAAGATCCAGTTTTATCGATCTTTGAAAGGAGAACATCAAATCTACCATGAATCAACCCTCTATCTGAAAATTCCTTTAAAAACGTTTCGCACCGTCATTTTTTTTATTCTTTTGGGGTTATGAAATGTTTATCTTCCTCGGTAAACACCATTTTTCCGAGGGTTGTCGTGACATAATTATAGTTTAGGCGGGTTCAGCTTTTTATAAAAAATAACTTATACAGCACTTGGCTGAACTATCAAGCTTCATTATTATGAAGTTTCATTAAAATTGATGGTTATATGCATGAATTATTTTAAGTTATTTAGGGACACGTTTTTTAATGACTCACCGTGTATATATATATATACATATCGGTGGGAGATGGAGACGCGAAAAAGATGTAAAAAGAGGCAATGACTAAAAAAAAGGTCATCAACTTTTTAGGGAGATGAAATAAAGAAATTTCTGGGAAGTCAGGGAAAGAAATATTTTTGGACATGAATTCCTAAAAAAGGTCGTCGAGTATATGATGGCCACTTCTCAGACAAGATCATCGCCACTGATAGTTATATTCCACTTACGCCCCCACTACGAACTGATCTACCAAACGAGTCTGTGGGAGTTGAAGAGGCGGTGAAGAGGGCTGGAAATGTGCCCTCTTATGCGTAGGCCAAGAAAATATGAAGTCGCTAGCACTTCAACCCATGGTTGCTACTCAGGATTGCTCTTCTCTCTTCCTTGTTACCACAAACGATTCACGCCCTCATTGTGAACCATTCGCAAGTAACACTGCCGCAAGTGTTGCTACAGAACAACTTTATTACATTCAATACGACTTATACAAGGTCCAAAATTCATGAATCATCTGTGATCTTTAACAGTTTCCAGAAGCAATTAAGCATTTACCTGGCCAAACCAGGCATAGTGAGAGATGTCAAACACATTTGGAGTTTAGTCAGTCTCAGGGCTTAGTAGCCCTTGAAATAGAAAGTCGAGATCTTAAGGGGCATTCAGGAGCGTCTATCCCCCTAGGTCATTGGAGCAACGCCCCTTCCCCCTCTTCTTCCCAGTTCCCGTTCCTTCCCCCACCTAAACTGGTGGCACACACTGACAGATCCCCCCCCCTATTTCTTGGATGGAGCATTTGCTCCAAGATTTCTATGGTGTAGACGCCCCTGGGGGCATTTAATAAGACCTACATAATATTTGTAACTTAAGAATTTAATTAGACACTGGTGTAATGGTTTCACTCTTAACCTTTAAACCGCAGCTTCACCGCCTAGCTGAGTAGCCCTCTTGAAGAGACGCTATATAAATGTCCTAATGAATGAATGAATGAATGAACTCATAACCTGATAAAAAAAACAACGTCGTAGGTCAATAATCATAACATAAGCTCCTGTGTTTTCCTAAAGCATCACGTGCTGACCATATACAGGTATATGGCCAGCACGTGGGGCGTGGTGGCTCAGTGGTAAGTTCGGCGCCTTGTGACCGGAGGGTTGCAGGTTCGAATCCCACTGTAGCCGCTGCGTACGGACCTTGGGCAAGTCCTTCACTCGCAATTGCTCGTGGCGCTTCGGCGTGAAAATTCCGGCACAGTATCAAATGCTGTAGTCGGGAGCGCCTCTGAGTAGTAGTTGACTTCGAGAGGCGCTATAGAAACATCCGGAATAAAAAATTATCATCAACCGCTGCCAGCAACAGAAAAGTAATTATGCTGTCGGGTCACAGACGAAGCTCAAGTGAACAATCACACGAGCATATATACTTAAGAGAAATAATTATGTAGTTTGCAGGCAATGGAAAAACTTTAAATAGAGGAAAAGGATCTCCAAAACTAAAACATTTTCCTCCATCTTTGTAACAAATTTAACCACTGGCCACCTCTATGCTGATGATGCCCAGGCCTGCGTGCATGGGCTCCCGTCTGCTCAGCTCTCCATTATCTCTGTCTCTGTCTGTCTGTCTCTGTCTCTGTCTCTGTCTGTTTGTCTGTCTGTCTGTCTATCTGTCTGTCTGTCTCTCTCTGTCTCTCTCTGTCTCTGTCTCTGTCACTCTGTCTGTCTCTCTCTGTCTGTCTGTCTGTCTGTCTGTCTGTCTGTCTGTCTGTCTGTCTCTCTCTCTCTCTCTCTCTCTCTCTCTCTCTCTCTCTCTCTCTCTCATGACTGTTCTCAAACCGGTGTGGTGGGTAGGGTGTACTCTAGGCAAAACAAATTGTACAGTACATCATAACTAGGCACAACGTATTCTAGACTCTATAGTACATCATACCTAGGCACAACGTACTCTAGACTCTATAGTACATCATACCTAGGCACAACGTACTCTAGACTCTATAGTACATCATACCTAGGCACAACGTACTCTAGACTCTATAGTACATCATACCTAGGCACAACGTACTCTAGACTCTATAGTACATCATACCTAGGCACAACGTACTCTAGACTCTATAGTACATCATACCTAGGCACAACGTACTCTAGACTCTATAGTACATCATACCTAGGCACAACGTACTCTAGACTCTATAGTACATCATACCTAGGCACAACGTACTCTAGACTCTATAGTACATCATACCTAGGCACAACGTACTCTAGACTCTATAGTACATCATACCTAGGCACAACGTACTCTAGACTCTATAGTACATCATACCTAGGCACAACGTACTCTAGACTCTATAGTACATCATACCTAGGCACAACGTACTCTAGACTCTATAGTACATCATACCTAGGCACAACGTACTCTAGACTCTATAGTACATCATACCTAGGCACAACGTACTCTAGACTCTATAGTACATCATACCTAGGCACAACGTACTCTAGACTCTATAGTACATCATACCTAGGCACAACGTACTCTAGAATACGCGGTAACTGGCCGCAGCATGTATTGTATACATATCGAGTCCACTCTACCTAAATTATGATGTACTCCAGCACAAAAAAATTTTGCATTTAAATAACTGAAAAGACATGAAAATTAACAAAACTACATTTAATAAGAAAACATTCTAAAACCAACATCTTTCACCCACTACCTCTGTAAAGTGTGAAGAATTATTATTGCAACTGCCTGTTTCCAAGGCGAACAAAGAAAGAAGAGTTAAAATGTCACTGGATGAACCTCCAGCTGTCCAACAAATTGTAAGAGATGGCAACAGCTGTTTCGTGCAATCAGCTACAAAAGTAACACTTACAGAAGCACATCATCAGCCTGTAATGTCTTGAGAGATAAGCGATACAATGCATCATTTGAATCTACGCACATTCCAAATCACTTGACAGCAAATGATTACATAAAAGAATTGAAAATTGGAAATATAGGGACATGGGGTACTAACGTCGAAATTTTTGCTCTAGCTACTCTACTGTATACTCGGATTGCTGTCTTTTATCGCCCCCTCGCCCCCGATCTGACACAGATTCTTGGCATTATTATAATCCACAGAAGTCTTTCGACAACATAGCCTACAAGACATCCCTATCTAGCCATAAAATGCTGGAAGCCATTTCAAACGGGTGAAGAGTGTCAGAACATTGTTGTTGTGGGTATGCCATGGCAATTTGGTTTGGCACCCATCAACAACTGGCCAAGGTTGACTACCCTTTCTTATCTCAAAGCTTTCCTTCTTACACCTTCTCTACATCTGTCCGTAACTTAGGTGTCAATCTTAGTATACGTTATATACCCTTGTCTGACCATATATATCTCTAACCTCACCCGCTCTTGCTACTAGCATCTCCGACGTATGACAGCTATCCGAAGATCTGTCTCCTTTCCAGTTTTACCTCCATTGTCCATGCCTTCATCTGCTCTTGTACAGATTAGTGAGATTACTGTAACTCTCTTTGTTGGCCCCCAAAATCCGTCTCTCCCCTCAACGGTCTTCTCTTTTCCGCATTCCTTCACCTCCACTGAATCCATCTTCGACAGCTTTCGTTCTAGCACGGAAAATGAACTACGCCGGTGTAAAGACTTCAGTCTACCCCCCATTTCAAGTTACCCCCCGGTAATCTGAAATCGATTTCACACTATCCCCGGGGGTAGCGTGAACGCGATTTCAAGTTACCTCTGCGCTGTTCACATTACCCCCTGTCTGATTTAGCTAAAATGATAAATTCTTATGCTTAGAAGTCATTATATGCCTATTGAATAAACACGTGAAACATAAAAGATTGAAAGCTAGTCTGAATATTTGAAAATAAAAAAAATGTCACCGAAATGTTAATTGTATTAAAACCACTCATACACTAGTTCAAAGTGCCTGACATATTACATACACACAAGATATACAAAGATTCAACCTAGTTGATGTAATTGTGATATACAGAGAACGATAGCTTGTTGTACATCATGTACTAGAGAGGTAATGAGAGTTTAATGATAAATGTTAACAATTATTATTATTAGTATGAGATAGTCGAAGAACGGGCCCCATTAATTTGAGGGGGTAATCTGAAATCGTAGGGGGTAATCTGAAATCGATTTCAAGTTACCGGGGGGTAATTTGAAATTGGGGTTATCTGAAATCGCTACACCGGGTCATCTCCTCGTCGAATCTCGCATCATGTGAACTGAATTCTCATTATTGACTCATTGGATGACATTTTGCCATTTTTTCTTTATCTATTTAAGAGATCACTTTCTGAGGCAAGCTCCCTTCTTCCCAGAAACGTGCTGTGATATTCCCATGCCTCAAATATCCTCGTCTTTGCCAGAATAACCGCCCAATTTCCAATCTCTCCTTTTCTTTTCAGGACCATTGAACGTCACGTTCAATGGTCGTGCTTGGGCCCCGTCTGCTCTGTCTCTGAAGATCTGTCTCCCCTCCAATCTCTGTGATTTCTCCCGTACCTTGAACAATCTGGGCTTCTTCGCTCCTGTCAATCTGGCTTCAGACAAAATCACTCTACTCAAACTGTCCTCTTATCTCTCCTCTACACTGCGATTGACCGATCCCAGATCTCGTCGCTTGTATTATTTGACGTTTCTGCTGCCTTTGACATGGTCGACCATGAGATCCTCCTGCAACGTCTTGAGTCTTTGTTTGGTCTCAGGGGCTCCTCTCTTCTTTGGTTCCGGTCCACTCTCACAGACCGCACACAAATGATAATCTTGGGTGACTCCAGAACACATTGGGTTACTGTCAAATTTGGTGTCCCCGGGTATCAGTACTTGGCCCACTCCTTTACATGCTTTATAAGGCTGATATTTCCTTTATCTTTGGAACACATTAACCACTGGCCACCTGTATGCTGATGACACCCAGGCCTGCGTGCTTGGGCCCCGTCTGCTCTGTCTCTGAAGATCTGTCTCCCCTCCAATCTTTACCTCCATTGCCCATGCTTTTATCTGCTCTAGCATTGATTATTTTAACCCCGGCTCTCTCCTCTACAATCTGTTCTTAACGCAGCTACAATGCTATTCGCCTGTCTCCCACGCTTTTTCCATGCTATTCGCCTGTCTCCCACGCTTTTCCCATATTTCCACATTCATGTTTGAGCATCTTCACTGGGCACCTCTCACTGCTCGTATGCAACTAAAGGCACTGGTCTTTTTTGCCGATCTTACCTGGGACTTGCTCCTAAATACCTCTGTGACTCAATATATCTTCTCGCCTCAGCTAGCTCCCTTCGCCCTCTTCGTTCCTCTGACCGACTTGACTTTCTTCCCAGACTGAGAACGGCGATGGCCCAGTCCTTTGTTAGCACTGGCCCTTCACTGTGGAACGAGCTTCCTCCTTCGGTCTAAGTTGCAGTACTATCTCGTGGTATTGCCACAGCTTTCCGTTGTCTTAAAACTTGCCTTTATTCCCGAGTACTTTCGCACTGGGAGCGCTTCTGATTGGTGGGTACTGGGTAGAGACACTTTATAACTTTCGAAATACAATACAATACAATAAGCGCATCTCAAATCAGAGGTGCTGGATCTCAGGCCCGCGGGACACACCGATTTTAATAAACACAGGAGCTTGAGAGAGACGGAGGCAGTGACAGAGAGACAGAGAAAGGGAGAAAGAGAAGAGAAGAAGGCAGAAACCTGACCTATGAGTAGACTTGGCCGAATGCTTGAGTGAACGCACTATCCTAACCAATAAGGTCTCATCTAATAAGACATGGGTCTGAAACAAGTTTAATATAGTATTTAAAATGTAAGATTTCAACCAGACCATTTTTCTAACAACCAGACATTTTTCTAACAACCCATAATGAGAGAAGAGATAGTGTCTGTAACCAATTATTGTGACATGTGTTTCCTAACGTATCACATGCTGCCCATAAATAAGTGTTATCATTAATCACTGTCCGCAGCAGAAAAGTAATTATGTTGTCGTGCAGTAAATGAAGCTCAAGTGAATATTTACTTTCAGAAATTAGAAAATGGAAGATACATACAGTCTTAATTACAGCCCATTTAAGGTTAGTCATAAACACGCACTTATACGCATTTACGAAAGGTAAACCTTCATCGAAAGAAGCGAAAACAGTTGCTTTCAAACGCCATATAACAATTTGTCCACATGATAAATTATTTTACCAATTAATTAAATTAAGCGAAAACAGTTGCTTTCAAACGCCATATAACAATTTGTCCACATGATAAATTATTTTACCAATTAAGAAATTAAACCTCAGTAAATTTGATCAATGGCTGCTGGGTTTTCCCGTAAAATGTAAGATTTAAAATAGAGAGGCCTTAATCCAGAGGAAATGAGAATGGAAAAGAAAATTGCTACAATCTGCAACAACCTCTGATCAAGTCGGATCATATAAAAGAGCGCCGCCGTAAGAGCGAACGACAAAAAGTGTAATAATGATAATTTTAATGCCTTGAATGGAATGCATTGATAAAATAATAAATTAAATGCAATGAAAACAGACTACCAATTTTGAGAAAATTAAAGAGCTGAGACCTAATCCTTCTTTAAAGCCACGAAACATTACGGCCGATCCCGAGAAAGCTGCACATAATGCAGTTCAACGCGCTTTTTCTGAGACCACCTCTTGTTGGTTGTCTTTTTCACCTAGGTCAATGCCTCTCGGGAAAACTTCAAGAATTGGGTCTACCTCAACTGTACCAAGACGCGGAAATCCGCATGACAGTAAAGATGATGAGTTTTGTTCCATCAAATGACTTCGTTGGGAAGAATTGGTGGGGCAGGTCCTGACCAAATTACGCCACTAACCGATTATTGGGAGGACACTTAGATCGGATGACGTAGAAGAAACTGCAGAGCTCTTCCTCAATTCGCCGTAGATCTCTGGAATGCACAACATCCTATTAATGAATACCTCTCATGCACAAATAGCTCGGTGGAAGCTTGGCATCGAGCATTCGATGGTTGGCTGCAATCATCCGTCGATTTTTAAGCTTATCAACATTTTCCGACTGGAAATAGACGTTGAAATAGAAACTGAACGGCATTTAGCCGGTGTCAATCAAACGCAAGCCAAGAATGTTAATTTAGACTCTAAAATCATGTTTCTATTACATACATGACTTTACTTAAAGCAATTTTAATATATTTGTCCGCCATTTTGTCCGCTGGAAATGCTACATATTTGTCTTTAATTCCATCGCATTTCTTGACCCCGAAAAAGTTTATTTAGACTAAAATCATGTTTCCATCGCATAAATGGCTCTTCTTATAGCCATTTGAAGATATTTGAAGATATTTGACCACCATTTTGCCCGCCATATTGTTTTTATTACAGTGCTACATATGTGTGTTTAGTTCCATCGCATTTCATGACCCCGAAAGTGTTAATTTAGACTCTAAGATCCTGTTTCCACCGTATACATGACTTTACCTATAGCCATTTGAAAATATTGACCACCATTTTGGCCGCCATCTTGCTGTTCCATGCAACCACTAGAAATCCAGCTTGCTAACCACGATTTTCGTTCTCAGCAGGGTCAAATTAGTATAGAAACACCTACATGTATTAGCATATTTTTTGCATAGTTTGCTTCTAACACTCATTTCTAGAGCCTTTTTAAATCCCAAGCCTAGACTGGTAAAGATAGGTAAAGTCATGTATATGGTAGATGCTAGATTGTAAAGCCTACCTCCTCTAATTGGTTGTTTCATTTTCGCTTTAATGTCGTAGCTCTTTTGTCGGGGGCCTGATCATACAAGATCTCCAGCTGAGTTCAAGAACTCCTCTTTCATACTTGAAGTCAACCAATAACAAAATCATGGATTCAATTTATTCGAACACGGCTTCGAGTTTTGGGATGAGGAGGAAGAGGAGAAGGAGAAGAAGTGATGCATTGGATGATGACAGTGGTGATGACAACGATGACGATGATGTCGTTGTTCTTGTTGTCGATGATGCTGGCACTGCTGATGATGATGATTATGATAACAACGATGTAGTCTAATTTAACGATTTCCATAAACCATTTATTGTGACAGAAATTTTCCTAAAGCATCACATGCAGGCCATAAATATTATCATAAAACACTGTCAGCAGTGGAAAAGTAACTGTCGAAGCAGTAGAAAAGCAGACGTGCGATATACGATGGTTGCTTGCTTTCATAAATCGGATACTAAAAGGCAACATATCAACAAAGACAGTTCGAGATATTTCAGAGAGAGAAACATGAAACGACAGAAGCGAAAACAAATGCTTTCAAATAAAATTGGAACTACATGTACATGACTCTTTGAAAAATTAAACAAGAGCTGATTTGATAATCACCATCAACAACATCATCATCGTCATCATCGTCATCTGTTCGTTTTCCGAGTCAGGTATGACTTGGCTCAGTCTCGCTCTTTCGCTGTCGTGGACCATCCCCATGGAGCCCTCTTCCCTTGGTAGGCCACTGCGTGGGACCTTACTTGCTCGGTCTCTCTCTCTCTCTCTCTCTTCTCTCTCTCTCTCTCTCTCTTTCTCTCTCTCTCTCTCTCTCTCTCTCTCTCTCTCTCTCTCTCTCTCTCTCTCTCTCTCTCTCTCTCTCTCTCTCTCTCTCTCTCTCTCTCTCTCTCTCTCTCTCTCTCTCTCTCTCTCTCTCTCTCTCTTTCTCTCTCTCTCTCTCTCTGTTGTTCATCGTTTCAGGTATTTACTCTATCCGCGAAGCTCACATGCTGAGAGCCAAGGTGCGACCGTACGTACTGTACGTACGTTATTTTTTCCATAACGTACGTACAGTACGCGTACGTTATTATGCCGTACGTTACCGTACGTTCACATCAATTCATGACGAAAATAAATACATAACATTATGCCCAACAAAAGTCAATAATAGTTGGTGATTGACGGTCGTAACCAATTTTAACCATTACATCAGTCATCTCTGGCTGTTCAATGATCTCTACTTTCAAACTTTTAAAATCCAAATTGGTAATATTCTGTCTAATGTGAAGAATATTAAGATTTTACGGCACACTTTATAGGATGGTCATTTTATTGGTAATACTAAATTTCCGTACCGTTCGTAAATAAATATGCCTGCCTACGTAGAGACTAATAGGCCTACTGTAGAGTTAAACTGATCATTTTGACGTACGCGTACGGTACGCGTAACGCCATAATTATATTGAGGTTCTTTGTGAATGACCAGATAAATTTGTGGCATTTTTACCGTACGCGTACGGTACGCGTACGTTATTTATTTCGATAACGTACGTACAGTACGCGTACGTTATTCCGGGAGATAACGTACGGTCGCACTATGCTGAGAGCGCCTCTGAATAGTTCGCACTGTGAGAGACGCTTGATAAATTCCCAGATACCATACCATACCATCGTCGTCGTCATCGTCGTCATTGCCACCCTCCCCTTCCTTCCTCCTCATCCTTATCCCATGACGTAAACCAAAACTCGAAGCCATGTTTGAATAGATTTTACACATGAGTCACGAAGGCGTGAATACACAACAATCCCTGCATTTTCTATGAAATAGTCTAGTGATTGCTGTCAATTTTACCGCTTGATTGACATGAAGCATGCTGGACACAGGCTTTCCTGTATTCAGCTGGAAATTTCGTGTGATTCGACTTGATCAGAAGTCGCGGACAAATTACAATAGTAGAAAGTTTCTTCTCAATCATCACTCGGTTATGGTGAAAGCCTTTTGTATTTTAAATTTGTGTCGGTCCACGACACATGCAGCGGATAGCCCAGCAGCCGCCGATAATTTAAAGCGAAAGAGCGGGACTGAGCAGGAGCGTAGCCAGACTTCACTCTGCCTAGGGGCCCGGAATTTCTGTTGGCGGCCCTGAGCACAAAGATCGTCGATCCAAGGTAACTCGAAACTAGAACAGAGAGCTTGATCCATGTCGAGGTATCACCGACAATTGAGACATGTGCAATGGATCATAGTGCGACCGTACGTTATTTGCTGGAATAACGTACGCGTACCGTACGTACGTTATCGAAAAACATAACGTAGGCCTACGCGTACCGTACGCGTACGTTAAAAATGTCAAAAGTTTATCTGATCATTCACAAAGAACCTCAATATAACTATAGTCTTATACGGTACGCGTACCGTACGCGTACGTCAAAAATTATCAGTTTAGCTCTAGAGTATTAATCTCCACGTACGCAGGCCTAATTATAATATTTACGAACGGTACCGAAATTTAGTATCACCAATAAAAAACTGACCATCCTATTAAGTGTGTCGTAAAATCTTAATTATTTTCATATTATACATTAGGCAGAATATTAGCATTTTGGAACTTAAAAGTTTCAAAATAGAAATAATTGAATGATGTAATGGTTAAAATTGTTTACGACCGTCAATCACAAACTATTATTGACTTTTTGTGCATATAGTCCAGTACCTGGCCTGAGGTCCCATTTGCAAAATGGTGTTTGAGGGAAATTTTCACTGCCACTTAGTCAATGGGTCCATAGACATGAAAAATCACCGAGGTGCTTTTCTACCACAATGGCCAAACCCAAAATGGCCGCCGTCGGCCATATTGGAAAAATCATATTTTTATTTTTTAGAGTATATGCAAGTGTAATACCTCTAATCTTACTAATTTCGGTATGTAGAATTCATTTCTGATATTGTTTTCGCCATTAGGGTTCATTTTCACCTTCAAAGGCCACGGTCAAGGCAATTTTTGTTACATCGACGATTTCAAGTATAAATTAGCCGAATTTAGCATCAGAAACCGGTGTAATATCTCTAATTCAACTAATTTCGGTATGTAGAATTCATTTCTGATACTGGTTTCGCGATTAGGGGTCGTCTTCACCTTCAAAGGTCACGGTCAAGGTCATTTTGTTACATCGACGATTTCGATTATACATAAATTAGCCGAATATATCATCAGAAACAGGTGTAATATCTCTAATTCAACTAATTTCGGTATGTGGAATTAATTTCTGATTCTGTTTTCGCAATTAGGGGTCATCTTCACCTTCAAAGGTCACGGTCAAGGTCATTTTGTTACATCGATGACACCATGAAGCAAACTTTCCACCATTCGGTAAATGTAAATTTTTATGTGTTGCCAGAAACAGGTATAATATCTCTAATTCAACTAAATAATCATTTAATCTTAACATAACAAAAAACTTGGCCGAATATAGCAGTAGAAGCAGGACTAATATCTCTCCTCAGCTAATTAATTCACTAAATATCACTTGTTATATTCGATACTGATATTGTATTCAAAAAAGTTAATTAAGATTTTCTTGAATGTGTGCACGGAAGTTAGTCTTTGCGTTGTAGGTTTTTACAGGACGATTGTTCTGTCTTCCTGTCTTCCCATGGCAGAATATGGTGCACAAAACAACCGCAGAACGGCACCACAGCGTCGAGTTTCACACTTGCCATGGGAAGACAGAACAATCGTCCTGTAAAAACCTACAACGCAAAGACTACTCTTAACATCTTAAACCCTCTGTAACAGCTGCTCTGCCTCTCTCTGGTCTATCTGGCAACCGACTCGGACAACCAACGGACATCGATTTCTGGACAAACCCTCGATACGTTGCAGCGCTCGTGAATAAGCAATATTGGGGCGTGGTGGCTCAGTGGTAAGTTCGGCGCCTTGTGACCTGAGGGTTGCAGGTCCCACTCTAGCCGCTGTGTACGGACCTTGGGCAAGTCCTTCACTCGCGATTGCTGGTGGCGCTTCGGCGTGAAAGCTCCGACACAGTATCAAATGCTGTAGTCGGGAGCGCCTCTGAGTAGCAGTAGACTTGAGGAGGCGCAATAGAAATATCCGGAAAAATATATTAAATAAAATAAGTTACACCTGTTTCTGGCAACACATAAAAATTTACATTTACCGAATGGTGGAGAATTTGCTTCATGGTGTCATCGATGCAACAAAATTACCTTGACCGTGACCTTTGCATGTGAAAATGATCCCTAATCGCGAAAACAGCATCAGAAATTAATTCCACATCCCGAAATTAGTTGAATTAGAGATATTACACCTGTTTCTTATGCTAAATTCGGCTAATTTATAATCGAAATTATCGATGTAGCAAAATTACCTTGACCGTGACCTTTGAAGGTGAAGATGACCCCTAATTGCGAAAACAGAATCAGAAATTAATTCCACATACCGAAATTTGTTGAATTAGAGATAAAACACCTGTTTCTGATGCTAAATTCGGCTAGTTAATGTATAATCGAAATCGTCGATGTAACAAAGTGAACTTGACCGTGACCTTTGAAAGTGAAGACGACCCCTAATTGCGAAAACAGTATCAGAAATGAATTTCACATACCGAAATTAGTTGAATTAAAGATATTACACCTGTTTCTGATGCTAAATTCGGCTAATATGTAATCGAAATTGTCGATGTAGCAAAATTACCTTGACCGTGACCTTTGAAGGTGAAGATGACCCCTAATTGCGAAAACAGAATCAGAAATTAATTCCACATACCGAAATTAGTTGAATTAGAGATAGTAGGCCTACACCTGTTTGTGATGCTAAATTCGGCTAGTCAATGTATAATCGAAATCGTCGATCTAACAAAATGAACTTGACCGTGACCTTTGAAAGTGAAGACGACCCCAAATTGCGAAAACAGTATCAGAAATGAATTTCACATACCGAAATTAGTTGAATTAAAGATATTACACCTGTTTCTGATGCTAAATTCGGCTAATTTATACTCGAAATCGTCGATGTAACAAAAATTACCTTGACCGTGACCTTTGAAGGTGAAGATGAACCCTAATGGCGAAAACAATATCAGAAATGAATTCTACATACCGAAATTAGTCAGATTAGAGGTATTACACTTGCATATCTAAAAACAAAAAGATGATTTTTTCCAATATGGCCGACGGCGGACATTTTGGATTTGGCCATAGCGTCAGTTACGCCATTGTGGTAAAAAAGCACTTCGGTGATTTCTCATGTCTAGGGACCCATTGACGAAGTGGCAGTGAAAATTTCCCCCAACACCATTTTGCAAACGGGACCTCAGGCAGATCCTGTATTAATAATGTTGTGTGTTTTATTTCCGTCATGAACTGATGTGAACGCACGGTCGCACCTTGCAATCGATGCTGCATCAGGATCTACAGTATGAGTGGGCCGAATGCACAAGCGTGGGTGGCATAATCTCATGATATGACCTGCGGCCGTCTTTTTGCACGCTATAAAAGCGTTCAGGTTAAGCCTATACATGTACATGTAAGTCCATACGAAAGAGTCGATACAAGGAGATCGTGCTTGCTGAACTGCTCTTCGTCGAATCTACATCTTAAGGGTTCTCTGCGCTGTTCCAGTCACACTTCACGATGCCTAATGTACGTAGCTATGTAAACGAAGGTTGGTCACACTTCATGGGCTGGAGATTGTAGGTAGGGTAATTAATGTAACCCAACATGTGACTTTACGTAATCAAAGGTAACGCACAGTAATGTTATATAACGTCATATCGTAATTCGAGGCATATCGTGTCTTTTCAGCAAAGGATTTGTTTCAAATCAGGGATAACAGTTTCAAATTGGGAATCATAAATAAAACTTTAAACTCTGGCTACCTACAATATTTAAAATCAGTTCTTATTCCTCAGAGACGACATTATTCAACCAGAAATATTCAGGATACATTATCCAGAATTGTTTAAGAAAATTATTTACTTGAAAGATGTTCAACCGACCTGAAAACACAAGCCTAATTAGCCTGCATGCCTGTTTTTAACCGCAAGTGAAAAAGTAGCAGGTTGCATGGGCAGCCTTTCCAGATTTTTTAGAATAAAGAGCTGATTTGATGACAAAACCTCAAGTTGACGTTACTCCCATGCCTAGATGCCCAATACCATCGCATTTTACTAATTCTACATACGCATCATTGCATTTACCATAGCGCATATTCAGTGTCTCAGAAACTCCGCTGCATTATGAGGTAGGCCTATATGCATATTTATCGAGTTATGCTGACTAGTCGTTTCGACTATGTGAATGGTGTTCTATTTAATCTTTCAGCATTATTTCATAATAAACCAGTTGAACGGGTTTGCACTGAAGGTGGAATGCGGCATTAAGTGGTCAATCACAGAAAAGGTTATGGCATTTCTCTTAAAGGGTTAATAATAAGCCCATAAGATCATACAGAGTCGATACAAGGAAAATGGTTGAACTGTTGTTCGTCGAATCTACATCTTAGCGGTTCTTTGCATCGATCCATCCACGCTTCACATGTATGAAATATAGTAGTTCACACACACACACACACACACACACACACACACACACACACACACACACACACACACACACACACACACACACACACACACACACACACACACACACACACACACACACACACACACACACACACACACACACACACACACACACACACACACACACACACACACACACACACACACACACACACACACACACACACACACACACACACACACACACACACACACACACACACACACACACACACACACACACACACACACACACACACACACACACACACACACACAACCACACTCAAAACACACACATATGATACATAGGTATATCCTTAATGGAAGTCACCACAGGGTTGGGTCTTACTTGCAGAACAGTAGAATTCGATCATTATCACTTTTCTGTAAAACTCCCAACACCAACGGGTCGTGAAATAATTACATAGGACTAATCGAAATTGTAAGTCGTACCTATGGTATCGCACACTTTGGATCTTAATTTGCCTAGAATACTTAAAACAGTAGGAACGTATTGGCCTCATTAAAAAAAATTGTACGACAGATAAAAAATTCCTGCAGTCCACGCTCTTCATATCGCAATGGTAATCTCGAAATTTCCAAAGTTCTACTTTCTAAACTAAGCGCTTACAACCTGCTCATTTAAAAATAAAAATGCTGGGTCGTATCAGTAGAGTTGTCCAGATGCCAAGTGGAGATCCAAGTCCGGTTGACAGAAGACAATAAAGGGGAGGAGGTCGATGAACTGGTAAGGCGGATTCTCTCTGGGATTATAAAAATTGCAAGGTGGAGGACAGGAAGGTCCTGAGTATGAATTCTTGAGGAACTGAGACTTTAGTTTGGAGTTGAATGACAGATAGAGTGTGGGATATATGGTAGTGGATGAGCGGCGATATTTGCGGCGGATCTTACAATTTGTGGTATTTCAGGAAGGAAGTCGTTCCAGAGTCGAACTTCAGTGTGGTGCAAGGATCGGTTGGTGGAGAACTTGAGATGAGAAGTGGCCTGGGATAGAAAAGAGTGAGATAGGAGGAGGATTAGGTAACGCGGGGCGGTTAAGTGGTTTGGAGGTTACGAAGGTAAGTTACTTCGGCCGTGAGTATTGTCGGGAGTTGTAGGTTAGCGATAGGATTTTGAAGTAGATGCGGATTTTGAAGTAGATGCGCTTGGAGATTTTCAAATAGTGTAGTGACTTCAGGATAATGCTTGCGTGTCCTAATGACAGTTTGGGCGAGTGAGTTTTGGATGAACTGGATAAAAGTTTGTGGAAAATGGAATTGCAGTAATCAAGCTTGGAGTGGAAAATGGAGGTAGCGACAGTGGAAGCATAAATCGGACGCGGTAGAGGTCACGAATGTGCATAAAACAGGTATCCTATACGTTGGAGATGTGATTTGAGAATGAGAATGTGCGTCGAAGATAATGCGAAGACTGAGCACAGATAAGGTGGATGTGGAAGTAAGAGATGGACAGGCGTTACATTAAAGTCTTTAATATATTTACAATAAAAAACTGCTTTTGAACGGCCTAAATAAAGCACATTGACATTTTCTGAAAACTCGTGTATGCAGAATAACAGTTCTACTCACTGCAACGTAATGAAATCCACTATGTAACAGTTCGAAGGAAAGACTGCACCAGATGATTTAGGCAGACTTCAGTAGAAGACTAAACAGGTGCGGTTACGTACATATATAATTGTATGTAATGTAACAATCAGTGTTTAATCTTTTAATCTAGTCCTCTCTGAGGGGAAAACAAGGTTTGTCGGGGTTCAACAACGGCGACCTTTTTTGGGAGAAATTTCATCCGTGTTCCAACGTCCACAAATTTTAGGAGTTTAGGAAATTTACTCGCACTGGATACAAATCACTGCACACTGCTGCCGTCGCAGTTTACAGGTTCCTTGCTACGCATAATTATCTATGCGAGCTCCTTTAGTTCAGCACTCATCATATATATATATATATATATATATATATGTAGAAAATTCCGGAATTTTCGTTTTTAGTTGTTACCAACCACATGGCGGCTGCAATGCGGTGACGATGCAGGTGTTATTAAGATCACCCAAACACATAAAGTTCCACCCCTTTGACGTGACAAGCATCACAGAAGCTGATTCGGACGCAATATACCCACGAATAGACGAGGCATTTGCAAACAAACGAAATAAGAAAAAAGGCAAAACCAAATCAGAGGGTTTCCAGAGAGTAGTCCAATATATATATATATATATATATATATATATATATATATATATATATATATATATATATATAATGTGTGCTGAACTAAAAGAGCTCGCATAGATATGCGTAGCAAGGAACCTGTAAACGGCAGCAGTGAGTATAATGATCTGTATCCAGTGTGAGTCATAACTGGGACACAAAGCTTTTTGATATACGGTAATCGTAATATCAAAACTTCTAAAGCGCCACTCGAAGGCCAAGCGGCTGACACCAGCCTATTCACGAGCGCTACGTCAGATCAGAGGGGGTTTCCAGAGAGTAGTCCAAAAGAGGTCCGAGTCCGGTTTCCAAAAGGCAAAACCAAATCAGAGGGTTTCCAGAGAGTAGTCCAAAAGAGGTCCAAGTCCGATATCCAGGAAGCCAAACCAAATCAAAGGGGGTTTCTAGAGAGTAGTCCAAAAGAGGTTCAAGTCCGATTTCCAGGGTACCAGATCAGGAGAGGCAGAGCAGCTGTCAAGGCGAGTGTCGTTTACGGCGAGAATAATTGGAAGGCGGAGGATCAGATGAGTCAGGGTAGGAGTATTTGAAAAGGTGAGACTTCAGTTTTGAGTGGAAAGCCCGAGGGGCGATAGATAGAGGAACAAGAGGAGGAGGATGAAGGACGGGTTGCAATGATGATGGAGGCACTAAGAAACTGCGGAATTCAGGGGAGATCATTCCAGAGGCGTGGTGCTGTGATGGATATGGCTCGGTTTGAGAACTTGAGGTGAGTAGTGACTGGGGGTCGAGAAAGACTGAGATAGGACGATGATCGGGTGGAGCGGATTGCCTGAATGGTGAAGAGATCACGAATGTACTTGGGCTGGGAATATTGTATGGAGTTGTAGGTGAGTGATAGAACTTTGTAGTGGATTAGCTCTGTGATTTTTAATCAATGCAGTGATTTGAGGATGGGGTGATGTTTGGGCGTTCTAGTGACAGTTCTGGCTAGTGAGTTTTGGATAAGCTGTAGATGCTTGATTTGAGTGGATTCAAGGTTGAGGAAAAGAGAATTGCAGTAACCGAGCTTCGAATGAACAATGGAGGTAGCAATGGTGGAGGCAGTTTTAAGGTCGAGCATGGGTCGTATGCGTCGGAGGTCACGAATGTGCATGAAGCAGGAGCGCGAGAGGTTGGAGATGTGGTTAGAGAAGGAGAGGTGAGGATAAAAAATAACACCAAGATTGCGAACAGGGGAGTCAGAGGTGAAGTTGAGAGACGATGAGTTAGTCGTCGAAAGGTTTATGGAAGGATCAGGGATTTTCTTGATTTGATCAGGAAGGCCTAGGATGATGAATTCGGTTTTGGAAGGGTGGAAGGGTTAAGGCAGAGGAGATTGGATGGCATCCATTGTGAAATAAGGTTAACCACGTTGAGTAGTTGTGTGATGGCGGTGGAAAAAGAGCCTACCGCGGATCGTAATGGATATATATATATGCCCCTTTATTTGCAGTTTTATAATCTATTTTTGTTATATTAAAATATCGGACATTTTTATACCAATCTCTGATAAGCACCAAGTGTTAGTAAGGAAGTAATAGCCATTGAATAATGCAAGTCAAATACTCACCTTTTATAAATTATACAGTTGAAGCAAAATGTTACTATTGTAGGATCAGGAGAAGCCCACAGTAGCCATTACCAGTTACATCTAGCTCTAGTGACCCTCGCTACAAGATGGTAAACTTTCCGAAGAATGGCGAGTTCATTGGTAGCCAATACTGCAAAGTTCACATAATTATTTTAAGTATATTGCTCTATGGCAACAGCGGCGTCCATGGTATGGGGGAAATGGAGCAGAAATATTCATGGTCTGTCCAGAGGAAAGACATTTTTAGGACATTAAACTTCTGCTCAGTCTTTCCATTTCAGTGATTAATCGACGTGTTTTTGCTTTGGGGGAAGAAAACATTATCTTCCCTGTTTGAAAAAAAAATCATTATTCTCTTCTACGACCACGCTGACAATTTCGTAATATATTATTTTGTAGTTCGGTGACGTTATACTGTGCATACAACTTGTATTAGGGCCCATAAAATTTCTGTGTTTTTTTTATTTTGCTGTGCTATGAGTTTGTTTGTTTTACTAGAATAGTAATCATGATCAGAGACAATATTGCGAGCATATCGCATCGTACGAGACATTGTGCCTTTTAATGACTTGATTCCAGACAATGGAAAACTGGAACTGATTCATCTCGACAGTGACGATGATGACGAGCAAAAGACACATCTATCGACAGGACAGTGGATTGAAAGCAGTAATGTTAAGCCATTACGTTTGATCAGGCAATTGTTAGGCCATCCCATGCTCGCCAGCTTGAACAAAATCCTGGTCTCCCTTGCGGTGACAGTTGCTCAGCTCTGTGAAAATCGACTGAGATCAACCAAAGTTGATGACTGGTTTGCACCTCTGACAGTATTAGCCTGTGAACGAGACGCTGCTAAATATCACTAAAACTGGACGAAATTGTTGATCGCTTGGCTACGCACTCTGCTGCTCTGAAGACGCACGTATTGCAGTTTTATTACTTACGTTACTATGTTAGTACTGTCTGGCCGCTCTGACGGTATATAAGCCTTCAGATTTTATAATGAATAATGTTGCTTGATTAGCGAACTCAAAGTTAAAGAATTCAACAGTAAAATTGTGCTTCAAATTTCGATAATCAATAGTTTCTCTATTGTCGACACTCGACCAATCATCTGGGGCCGTCGTCGCGGGGAGGAGATCTGATGACATCAGGGAGAATGCCACATAGGCGTCAGTGGGATGGATGCCCTTGCTTGGCAACAGATGTCGTGTTGCTGGAATCTTTATACTCCAGTTCTGAAGGCTTAGAGGAGAATCACGTAGAAATTCCGGACTGTTCGTTTTTAGTTGTTACCAACCACATGGCGGCTGCAATGCGGTGACGATGCAGGTGTTATTAAAATCACCCGAACACATACAGTTCCACCCGTTTGACGTGACAAGCATCACAGAAGCTGATTCGGACGCAATATACCCACGAATAGATGAGACATTTGCAAACAAACGAAATAAGAAAAATACACATTCTTTCCGGACGAAATTTGACGGCGGACGTTCTGCCAGCGAAATTCCGTGTGCACATGTCATTATCAGACATCATCATTAAACATACAACTGAGACAGTCTTAGAAGAGCGTGTAACAACTTCGCAGTAGGCCCCTACTCAAAGAAACGTAGTTAGTATCCATCAACTTCAATCCCTGTAAAGTAACAAAATCAGCACTTATGCCAGCCTAATAAATAAAACTAAATTTGAGTTACATGGCAGAGCGTGGGATAGTGGGCAAGCGATGCCATTTTGAAGAAGCTGACGTTTAATACTGCCCAAAGCAAAAACAGGCTTACATACTATAACTAGGTAATCAGTGATACATCTAATCTAATGACTTCTATATTCTAATTAAGTTCCACTGATCAAATTTCAATTCTAATTCAATTCTGAAAATAATTACATTTTTTGTTCTAATTCCAATTATGAAATAATTTCAGTTCTAATTTTAGTTCTGATTTATAATTTCAGTTCTAAAATAATTTGATTTCAAACTACAGTTCAGGATAAAATTCAGCTCTCGCAAAACAGTGCAAAAACACAACTCGAGCAGTTTTATATAAGATCCGGCTTCTTGTGACCTGTATGTCCAAAATTTCGATTGTATTGCAATTTTTATTTTTTTAAATATGCTGCGTTACGTTATCAAATGTTTGGTAATCTGTCGTTTTACCGCCCCCGGTAATATTCCCATTATAGCATATCGTTTCAATGTCACAAATTAATTTTAGCGTTAACTAGAATATAATCGTGTAAAATAAGCAAAAACCAAAAAAAGTTTATTAAGAAGAAACATGAATAAATAAGAAGCTGCGGCTAGCATTGGAGGTTTATGGTTAATTCCTTCTTACGTTGAATAGCATTTCGAATGGTCCTTTGTTGTGATAAACCTATCCTTAATAACAATTTCTCTTGCGATGTTGTCATTTCTAATGCATTACAAAAGTACTGGTACATCCTTTCCGTAAAGGACGATGAAAGGATAGGCTGTAATGGTGGAATAATTGGGGAATATAAATCCATAAATTACCAAATGTTTCTGCTAAATGTAAACAAGATTCTAGTGTCTAACGACTTCTGCATTCGATTTCATCGCTCGGCTTAGCAATCCACAACGCCAAATTCTCTCTACTTTGTACGTTTGGTACCACGTGTAACTTTCGTTTTGTTTTTGGCTAAATATGATAAGTACGTGTACATTTCATAGTCATCTTTGTCCATCCAGCGGATGAGCTACCAGATTGCGGGAATTCTTGCCAAGACGCGTTGTACAACCAACAACGATGGTTACTTTGTCCTTTCTTATGCACATCGTTTTACCGGAATTTTCCTCCTACAAATACATGTAAAATCCCCAAACTGGTTTGTCTTTTTCTTACAACATCCGCGATAGACTTATTGTCGACACTCCAATGCATTAACGATTCTAGAGACGCATTTTACTAATAGTTATATATAATAGTACAAGGACTATGGGCGCTGTTTCTACTACACAGGGCACCTGTGTAGTAGAAACAGCGCTGCCTTTGTGAGGTATATTTAGTTGAGTTGACTAGTGGTCACGACGAAGACGTGAATGTTGTTCAATGTCATTTTTCAGTATTACTTCATAAAAAGCCAATTGAACGGAATGGTACTTGATGTGGAAAGCAGTAATCCGTCGCCTGGTGCCTTGGTGTCCATGTGGGAAAAAAACGGCACAGACGCCCAGATATGGTACGACGACTCAGCAACAGGAACCATTCGTTGCAAGCTCAATGGCTTTTGCATGGACATTCAAGGTAATATATTCAGCTCGGCAGTACACTAGAAGCATATTATGTGTACTGTTGCTAATGTTTGTAGTAGTAGTAGTAGTAGTAGTAGTAGTAGTAGTAGTAGTAGTAGTAGTAGTAGTAGTAGTAGTAGTAGTAGTAGTAGTAGTAGTAGTAGTAGTAGTAGTAGTAGTAGTAGTAGAAGTAGTAGTAGTAGTAGTAGTAGTAGTAATAGTAGTAGTAGTAGTAGTAGTAGTAGTAGTAGTAGTAGTAGTAGTAGTAGCAGCAGTAGTAGTAGTAGTAGTAGTAGTAGTAGTAGTAGTAGTAGTAGTAGTAGTAGTAGTAGTAGTAGTAGTAGTAGTAGTAGTAGTAGTAGTAGTAGTAGTAGTAGTAGTAGTAGTAGTAGTTTGGACTACTAGTAATTGTAATAGTAATAATAATAATAATAATAATAATAATAATAATAATAATAATAATAATGGAAGACGTGGTTGTAGTAGTTACTACTACCACTGCTCCTAATTACCACTGCTTTTATTACTGCTATTACTGCTAGTGGTTTGAATAAAAAAGACGACTGTGGAATATTATTATTATTATTATTATTATTATTATTATTACTATTATTATTATTATTATTCTCGCGTTCCAACACTTCAGAGCACCAGATGTCGCGTTTGCCCCCCTTTTTGTTGGACGTGGGTTGTGTTGGGCCCTGGCGCTGTGGTATGGCTATTTTGGAGGCATGTTTAAATGGGAGAGGGCACCACCCCTCTTGGCCGCAGTAAACAGTTGGTTTACCTTTCAATCGTTCACTATGCCTAGTAAATCTTAAGGCTTCACAGGCACGTCGAAGTTAATGGTCTAAATCAGCTCACAAGCGTTATCAATGCAATGCTATGCCTGACACAATATGGCCGTATCGGGTACAATCCCAGAAATTTTAATCACTGACTTCAATAATTTCTACAAAACGATCAGAGGTTGGGCAACTAGCCTACGAATAAAGTCCTATTTCGATTTGAAAGAAGACATTAAAATGTTACCTGCAAGTTCCAGAACTTTCAGAAGTTCAGCACGCTGCGCGATCGGCTCAGTTCGACAGTCAGCCCGAATTTGTCAGCCCGAGTTTGTCACGATCAGTTGAAATTCAATTCTCGACTCAAAAGTGCCGAAACGTTGAGCAACCCGCTTAGCGATTGCCAATTACTAAACGTTTCGCAAATCTTTGCCACTATTGCATTTCAATTTTAACAACATGGCAGATATATTGAACCTACGCGAGCATTCGACCGTTCATCATGACCGCCGCAGTCAGACTTACCGCCGCAGACAGACTTACCGCTGACATCAATGCCACACCTACATGTAGCATAGTAGAGCGACTAGACGACTGCGCGACTTGGTCAAGTTAAGGTGACGTTTGTAGCGAAATACGGAACACTTCATTTCGCCACACTAATACTACTTTTCTTTCGCTACCAATATGATTATTATCTTCGTCATCGTCGTCACTTGTAAATATGATCTACACGGCCAACAGGATCGTTTTCCTTTTAAACGGCATTTTTGAAAGCATACAATGGTCTGCATACGTTTTGCATCACCAAAATTGTTTGCGGTTTTTAAACTTCCAGTGCTTTTATTCAGCCTTAGAGGTATACATCTAATTTTATTTAGTGGAATATTCTTTATTAATTCAAACTGACAGTACGCAGTAAGATTACAATGAAACGTGACAGTACAATCATGATCTTAATTATACACACGTTTTTGCAGCCATGCAAGACGCTCGCTCTAGAGGCGGTTACGGGTATCGAACTGCGATCTAATGCTCTCCTGGTCATGATTGTTATCATTCATCTATCCCCCTCCCCTCCATGGTCTGTGACATGTCTTTGGTAAGAGCAGATCTTGTGTGACATATTGCCCTGATATGATGGAAACAAGATTTGCAAAGTTTTGTTATGAGGGATTGGAATGTGAGATTACTGTCTAAAGTGACCCCAAGTGTTTTAGCAGACTTTGATATTGGAACAACAGTGAATGAAAATGGAAATGGCGCAATCGTTGGCGTGAGCCAAACATGATTGCCTCCGACTTATCAGGGTTCATGGCAAAAACGTTGTAGCAAGACAGCGCAAGCACTGAAGCGAGGCACTCTTCTAGTATTACTTTACCGGACTGATCCGTTGGTGACGGAGCCACTAAATGCTTAGTATCATCAACATACTGCTGTAACTGAACTCCAAGGTGATTGGCTATGCGGCTGGTTGGTGAAGTGAAGATTGTAGATAACAGAGGGTCTGGAACAGATCCCTGTGGGACATGAGCAGTGCAGAAAGAAGATTCAGGCCGAGCAGTACCAACACTAACTTTCTGAGCCCGATTGAAGAGGGGAGAAGCTAACCAGTTTGAGGTAGTCCCATAGACAGAGACGTTTTCACTGAGTCTATGGTGCAGTACTGTAGCTGGTGGTCAATAGTGTCGAAAGCAGCACTAAGGTCGAGGCAAACTGTAAGGCACGCCTTTCCTTTATCAAAATTATCAGATTTAATGTCAACGGGGATTACGAAAAAGAAGTCGAGACATACCAGAAGCGGTACAATTATTTCAAGGCAGACTATGACAAAGTTAGAAGCAAAATTCAAGACATGGATATAGCGAGCAGATTGGAAGATCTGAGCGTACAGGAGAGATGGAAGCAGTTTGTAACTTGCATGAAGGAGGTCGTTGAAGGAACAATACCGGCGGCAATGAGAGTCAACAAGAATAGTCCTTGGGTTAACAAGGAGGTTAAAAAAGCCAGAAGATCCAAACACAAAGCGTGAAAAAGAATGCAACAATTGAGGCAGGTAAAACTCGGTGAATTAGAAGAATGCGAAGAGAGACAGCTGGAACAAGCAAGGGATAAATACATCAGAAAAAGAAATTTAGCAAAAGAAACAAACAGAAAGGCGATAAAGGAATATAAAGAAAAGCTGAGTCAAAACATAAAACGGGACAGCAAAGGTTTTTAAAGCTACATGAGAAGCAAACAAAAAAGAAAAGACAAGGTGGGACTATACAAGAATGACCAAGGCAAGATTAGAACTGAAGAAGGAGAAACTGCTGAGATGCTTAATAATTACTTTGGATCAGTTCTTACGAAGGAAAACACAAAAAAACATACCAGAGCCAAAGAAACTATTCAAAGGAGTGGAGGTTAGAGGCTGACAGAGGTTTATATTACTGAAGAGATGGTGGTGGAGATGCTGGGAAATCTTAAAGAAGATAAAACTCCAGGAATAGACGAGATACACCCGAAGTTTCTAAAGGAGGTGAGACATGAAGTAGGAGCCATTCTGTCTGGCATATTCAATGAATCCATAAAGACAGGAGTTATACCGAGAGACTGGAGAGACGCCATCATAACACCATTATTCAAGAAAGGGAGCAGGAGTGAAACCAGCGATTACAGACCGGTCAGTTTAACTTGCATCATATGCAAGGTGCTAGAGCAAATAGTCAAGGGGAGAATGGTTGAGCATCTGAATAAATATGGACTAATTAACAACAGCCAGCACGGTTTCATGAAGGGACGATCCTGTTTGACCAACCTGCTAGACTTCTTCGAAGAGGTTTATGATAATATAGATAGGAGTAACTCGGTGGATTTGGTATATTTGGACTTTGCGAAAGCATTTGATAAGGTGCCTCACAAAAGATTAGCTAAGAAGTTGCAGGCATGCGGAATACAGGGAGTTCTACTCCAATGGATCATCAATTGGCTGAATGATAGGAGACAACGAGTACGAATTAAGGGTAAGAACTCAAGCTGGATTAATGTCACAAGTGGAGTACCTCAAGGGTCAGTTTTAGGACCATTGTTGTTTGTAATATATATAAACGATATAGATGAAGGAATTGTTTCGAAGATCTCCCAGTTTGCAGATGACACAAAACTCTGCGCAAAGGTAAACAACGAAGAACAAGCTGGAGTACTAAGGGAGGACTTGGAAAGATTATAGAAATGGTCTGAAGATTGGAATATGCTTTTTAACATGGATAAATGTGCAGTCATGCATGTGGGAAGAAAGAACAGAGGTTTTGATTATGAAATGGGAGACAAGAAACTAAGAGCAACGGAGGAGGAAAAAGACTTGGGAGTCATAATTCATCAAAGTGCAAAACCATCAGTGCAGTGCAGGGAAGCAGCTAATAAAGCAAATAAGGTTCTGGGACAGATCAGAAGAACGGTGGTAAGCAGAGATAAGAACATCACCTTGAACCTGTACAAAACTCTGGTGAGGCCTCACCTGGAGTACTGTGTCCAAGTATGGAGCCCATATATGCAAAAAGGACAAGGAAGTGCTAGAAAAAGTGCAACGGAGAGCAACAACGATGATCAAAGGATTTGGAACGTTGACGTACGAGGAGAGATTGGAGAAGTGTGGATTAACAACCCTGGACAAACGAAGATGCAGAGGTGATTTAATTGAGACATACAAGCTGATGACAAATAAAGAAACAACACCGTTCTCAAGATTTTTTAAGCTGGCCGACAGAAGTGGATTACGAGGGCATAGATATAAGATCTTTAGGAAGTCAGAAGGCTCTGTCAAGCAAAGATTTTTCAGCAGCAGAGTAGTTAACGCCTGGAACGAGCTGAGTGATGAGACGGTTTCAGTGGAGTCGCTCAACAACTTCAAGGCCAAGCTTGGGCAAATAGGATATTAGGACGTGTATATAGTGATGGTTCTCACACAGGCTTTAGTCTTCTGAACCACCGTAAATGTCTGTTATGTTATGTTATGTTAATAGATGAGACGATGTCCAGCGTAAAGGCAAGAGCAGTTTCAGTAGAGTAGCCTTCACTGTAAGCTGATCGATAAGGACTGAAATTGCGCGATGAAATAATGTGTTTCTTGATTTGTATAAAGAAGAGACGTTCACAAATTTTGAAATGTTATTAATGAGGGAGGTGAGTCTAAAGTTTGACAAGCTGTTCATGTACAGGTCAGGTTTCTAAAGTAAAGGCCTGACTAAGGCATATTTAAAACATGGCGGTAAACAGTCTTCAGCAAAAGACAAGTTGGCTAAATAATCAACAAGGTGGAAGAAAACGCCAGAACAGGAAACAAAAGCGACGTAGGTATGAAATCAATCGGGAAGGATTTAGAAAGACACTAGAATTTATAGTTTGTTACAGGAGTATGTCATTAAAGGCAGCGCCAGAGAAGTCAGGGTGAAGCAACAGGTCGTTCCACCTAAAACTAGCAGTGCTCTGATAAATTTTACATTTTGTGTTCCAGGTGGCCGACTTGTTCTGAATCCTTACAAGGCGGGTAAAGAGCACCAACTGTGGGAACGCAAAGGCAGTTCGATTGCTGACCGCCGCGACAGTAAAAAGGTTCTTGATATTGCTGGTAAGAAATCGACAATAAAAATCAATGTCAGTTAAATTAGATTGGACAACAGGTTTGATAATGTGGTTGGATGTTATCGAAATACATTGCATAAACATCTGCAGCAACATGTAACAATACAGACAAACGACTTTATAAAAAAGGCTCAATAGTTTACTTAGTCAGTTGTGCGCGATTCTCTAAAGATTAACGCGCTGAAAGGTCAATCGGAAAGGTAGGGCGTCCAAATCTTACCCAGAACAGACATTCTTTCCGAGAATTTGGCTCCACTTGCGTTCTCTAGCCAGCTCAACTACTACGAGTTCACTATAGTACAAACAGTTTGCAGATCAGGCTACATGGGAGAGTTGTGGCCAGCCTTTATATGCCAAGCTAAGAAAATGAAGTCGATAACTATTATTCATATATTGGTTGCCTTTGGACTTTTAATGGACTGTTTGTTCTTCATCTCTTAGAAATTTGAGATAATTTTATAGTGCCTCTATCTAATGTCAAGGAAGTAATCGATGGTCCTGCATGACAGCGTCTGATAAGTACAATATTATTACATTAATGCAACTCATCGAAGCTTGGCACTTAAACTCATGATTATCACTGCAACGACAAGAGTGTACTAAAAGCGACTATGAAAACAGTGCAGATCGTCGCTAAAGTGGTAACCAACGGTCCAATTCTTCTGCTGTGACGCTGACTGGATATAACTTTGCTTAAATGTTTCAGTTTAAAATTTATAGCTTACCGTTATTCTTGTTTACAGAAAGCAACAAAAGAGCCAGAGCAAAGGTGATTAAGTATGCAGCACACGGTGGGCCAAACCAGACCTGGACCTTTGAAATGGCTTAAGTACAGCTGTCTGCATGCACGGACCCGCCAGAATATTCAGTGGCTTGGGAGTGTGATTGAATAATGAATTGTGTCCAATATGGGACGCTAGAATAGTACACAGAATAAAAGTCGCGGTAAACATTTTCATCATATTTTGCGGCTTTCTTGTACTTTATTTAAATCTTATGCTTTCAATTTTAACTATTAATTGGTCTATTTAACAAAGTTCTTAACAAATCATACAGATGAAAATCTGTTGAAGAGGTAACACATTTTAATAAGTTATAACGGTGAAATTTAGTGATTCAAAAAACATACTTCTGCGTCAGAATGACAGAAACACTATATACACACGGTCCTCTCCATATTTCTCTTTTCAACGAAGCTTAACCGTGTCAACGATGCCACACCACGCTCGTAATATGTCCTGCATCATCTTCCATGCTGCACCAAGACTAAACAAGGTGTTGTCAGATCCTCCTCCACCACTCTAGTCCATGTGGTCCTAGGCCGGCCTCGTAATATTTTCCAGTCTTTCGGGGTTGTTCATTAGTAATCGTAAACTCCGAACCTCTAAAGCGCCACTCGAAGGTCAAGAGCAGGGCGCCAGCCTAATCACGAGCGCTACTTAAAATCAGAGGTTTTTCTAAAGAGTAGTCCAGAGGAAGTCCAAGTCCGGTTACCATGGAGGTAGGTCGAGTAGGCAGATCAGCTGTTAAGGCGGGTGTCGTTTATGGTGAGAAGAATTGGAAGGCGGAGGATCAGATGAGTCTGAGTAGGAGTTAATGGAAAGATGAGACTTCAGTTTTGAGTGGAAAGCCCAGGGGCTGATAGATAGAGAAGCATGACGAGGCGGATGGAGGACGAGTTGGAATGATGATGAAGGAACCGAGAATCTGCGGAACTCAGAGGGGAGATCGCTCGAGAGACGTGGTACTGTGTTGGATATGGCTCGGTTGGAGATCTTGAGATGAGTAGTGAGGATGTAGGGTCGAGAAAGACTGAGATAGGAGTAGGATCGGGTGGAGCGGTAACATTGATGGTGAAGAGGACACGGAGGTACTTGGGCTGGGAATATTGTATGGAGCAGTAGGTTAGTGGTTGGACTTTCAAGTGGATTCAGTGTGGGATTTTTAACCAATGGAGTGATTTCAGGATGGGAGTATATGATGATGTTTGGGCGTGCTAGTGACAGCTCTGGCTAGTGAGTGCTGGATAAGTTGCAGCTGCTTGATTTGGGTGGATTCAAGGTTGAGAAGAGGGAATTGCAGTAGTCAAGCTTTGAATGAACAATGGAGGCAGCAATGGCGGAGGAAGCTTGAGGTAGATCATGGGCCGAATGTGGCGGAGGTCACGAATGTTCATGAAGCAGGAGCGCGAGAGGCTGCAGATGTGGTTAGAGATTTGGATGATGAGTAATACCAAGAATGCGCACAAGGGAGTCGGAGGTGAAGGTGAGAGACGAAGAGTTTGTCAATAGGTGTATGGAATGGTCAGGGATTTTCTTGATTTGGTCAGGAAGGCCTGGGATGATGAATTCGGGCTTGTAAGGGTTCAGGCAAAGGAGATTGGATGAGATCCAATGAGAGATTTAGTTAACCACGTTAAGTAATTATGTGATGGAGGCAGAGAAAGAGCTTTGGGGAAGGAAAAGAGGGGTTGGGTGTCATCTGTGTAGGGATGGTCAACAGAGGAGGTTTTTTAAGATGGCTTAATTAAAGGTGTGGTATAGAGGATGAAGAGGAGTGGACCTAGTTTGTGAGTCAGCCAGGTCAGTTGACTTATCGAGATAACAGCACTGAACAATAATAATTTCTGTATGCATTTGAAAATATACACTGTAATATCGGTAGCACGAATAGGAATCTATGACCTGACTTATATATCGCCATATTCGCTGTTAAATCACAGCTAGTGTAGTTAGATCCTACGCAGATGGACTTCTTTCAACGCGATGCTTCATACAATTTCAATTACAATTACAAATGGACGCTTATGTTAAGAAACTTTTACAAGATCGTGAAATAATCCTTTATTAAATTGTTTTAAAATCTATCTTTTGTCGTTTAAATCGTCGTGGCATTAGTGGCAAAATGCATTGCTTATTAAAACTTTTGCAAGATTGTTGAGAGTTTTCTGTACAATTTTCTCTTCAATCTCAACTGCGCGAAATCTGACATTAAACGGATGACGAGAGAAAGAAGGAGAAGAACGCGACGACGACGAAGGGCAGTGAAGGGCATGAAGTGCTATCGGAATCATTGTTCATGCTCTCAGCATATGAGGATAGCTAGCGCCCAGCATTGCCGGATTTAGGCATAAGCTAAGAATATCTACTACTTAGGGCCTCACAATCCATAGGAAGCCAAACAAAATTCTGAATTTTTTAAGGGAAAGCTTTATCTAAATTATGCGTGTACTGTATATTCAGAAGTAACTTGCATCGTTATTTTGTAGGCCCTATTTAGCGGGATGTCATCCATTCTGGGCTCCTTTTTGTAGGAATTTACTTACGAGTTCTTTTGTTCATGTTCCATTCTTGATTGCAATATAAATGATTGATTAATTGATATATATATATATATATATACATATATATTTATTTACTTATTTATTAAATTTGTAACGCGCTCAATGTCACACCGAAATGTGAATCTGAAGCGCGGATAGTCAGCCGCCAGGAGAAGATGCAGTTAGATATCCAAGTGCTTGAAAGCCACGGACAAGTGGCACGGAGAAATAGTGAGTTTTGAGCCGCTTTTTGAAGGAAGAAAGTGAATTTGAGCTACGAAGGGAGAGTGGCAGTCGATTCCATTCCCTGGGGGCAGAGGCATGGAATGCACGCGAGCCCATGACTGTTCTGCATATATATATATATATATATATATATATATATATATATATATATATATATATATATATATATATATATATATATATATATATATATATATATATATATATAAGATATATATATATACAAGATATATATATATACAAGATATATATATATATATTTGACACAAGTGTTTCTTTCTAGTTAAACTGATGTTCTACATACCGCATACGCTTAAACTGTGCTGACGCAGAACCACAAACATGCGATTTCTGGTTCAGCCGATTGACTTTGGAGTTAACAGATTGCTAACAAAATGTGTGCTTCCTCACTTACTTATTTAATTGCATACTTATTTACTTGCTTATTTCTTGCTTAAATTTACTTATTTATTTATTTACTTGACTACTAACTTACTTACTTAGGGGCCATCCATATATTACGCACGCAGTAAGGGGAAGGGGTGATCGGATTTAGGCGATTTTGCGCACGGGTGGGTATGGTGGGGGAAGGGTCTTTACAAAATGTGTACGTACGCAAAATAAATCTCTAATTATGATGTCTACTGACTGTATTCCTGCCTTATCAATTTTATGTAGTATTAAAAAGTTTTAAAATGTAAGTGTTAGTGTTGTTAGTATTTTATTTCTTCGTAAAAGTTAACAAATTTTAGCTTGCAAATATGATGTTTAACAAAAATAAATAGTGGCCTACGGTAAAATAAGTGTCTTATAGATGACTAGCTAATTACCTTTTGTAAAGGGGGGGTTAAAGCTTAGTTGTACGTACGCATGGGGGAGGTCCACAAAATGTACGAGGTGCAACAGGGGGAGGGAGATATGAAAATATGTTTTCTTGCGTACGTAATATATGGATGGCCCCTTACTTACTTCCATACTTGCTTACTTCTGATCTACTAAATAAGTCACCAGTTTACTATCATACATAAACATTTATTTACTTACTTGCTGACTCGTTACTGAATGACTTACTTATTTACTAGTGTTTCATAAGGTGCAACAAACAAAGTCAGTGGTTGTCTTTCTGTCATTCGCCTTCTATCTGCCGCTCTCTGTAATCATCTGTCTGTCTTCTTTGTCATCCATTCAGTTGTTTTATAGTGCCGTTTCAACTCCTCGCATCTGCGTCTAAGACTTGCCTGATCACAACTGGATCACACTCTACCAATCGCATAAATATTCTAAAGATTAATTTATATTCTGTATAACAACTAGGTCATTTGCGACACCTGACGCTTTCAATAAGGCTTGTCTACGTTCCAGTGACACCCTCGGTTAATTTATGGAGAATCGATGCATGGATACTTCCGAGGCTAAAGTAAGGTTAATTTACTGCCAAATTGGACGGTCTATATATATCTCGTAATCGGAAAATCCAAATTTCGAAAATGCTAAGCGCAGGGCACCAGTTTATCCACGAGCGCTGCGTCAAGTCAAGGGGCTGTCCAGAGAACGATGTCTAGTGGACATCCGTATCCGGTTACCAGAGATACCAGGGAGGGGAAGCAGAGCAACCAAACCAGAGAAAGAAGGTAGCTGATTAAAAGATCCCACTCCACCATTATATGGATAGTTAAGATAAGCAAACTAGGCAATTGCTTAAAGCGCTGAATTTCGCACAGTTTTAAAGAAGTAGGAAATAAAAGGCGCAAATCAAGGTACCTAGTGTACGACATACAAAAAACCCTATGTGCCAAACACACAACGCTGTCCAGTTGCCAAAGTGGTTCGGCAAAACATCAGATTCTTCACCACCTGTAAGATCGGCTTACAAATCTTTTTAAACTTCTCGTCTTTTCTTTTGAACTTATTCTTCCGTATTAGGCCTACACAATACGCCACATCTTTTACTGGACCTGGAAAGGAGGCTGTCGCGAGTTCTTTTGGAAAACAATGTTTCACAGAACAAGAACCCGGTTAGAATTTTCAATTATATTTACAAGAACCTATTTTACAATAAGATTAACAAATATTATTTTACAAGCACTCTTCCTTGTCTTGGACTATTATAGCGTTCGGCTTCCCATGCCCAGCTCATTGTCCTACCCTCTCACACGTCGGCGCAAATGGTCGCGCCTTTATCTCTGTGGGTCCGTTACTCTGGAACAATCAACAACCAGACACACGCTCACTAGCATCATTAACAGTTCAGGAAACGTTTTCTGCCGTCTTAAGACACATTTTATCGATGATTTCTAGAGCGCCATAATAGTGCTCTGATACACATATAGGCCTACATACAAACATACACACACTGAAAGTCAAATGGAAACCATATAATCACCTGCAGGATTAGAGAACATGTCAAAGGAATGAGATGCCCGCTATCAAACAACTAATCGAATTTGCAATTGAATAGTAATTACAAATTTATCTTCAGCCACGTTTAAAAACACACAAGAGAATTAATGGCGGCTGTCATCAGTGCAGTGGTACTGCGAATTAGGCATCCTGCGAGACAGTGTGTCTTCGCCAGAGAAGCCAGGATTCTAATCCAGACTGGGGATGCTGAACCTTAGTGATTTTTGGAGTGGGTAAGTGACGAGTAAACGATAAAATATCTAGGTTCTTTATACGCCTATGATAGAATGATTGAGAAAGACAGAGACAGACAGACATACAGACATACAGACAGAGACACAGACACAGAAAGACAGACAGAGACAGACAGACAGACAGACAGACAGATAAAGAGATAGATAGATAGATAGATAGGTAGATAGATAGATAGATAGATAGATAGATAGATATATATATAGATAGATAGATAGATAGATAGATAGATAGATAGATAGATAGATAGATAGATAGATAGATAGATAGATAGATAGATAGATAGATAGATAGATAGATAGATAGATAGATAGATAGATAGATAGACAGACAGACAGACAGACAGACAGACAGACAGACAGAGACAGAGACAGAGAGACAGAGAGAGAGAGATACGATCGCAGACACAGAAGAACCTAAGCCTAGGATGAACGCGCCATAATAATTTTTCCACAATTAAATAATCGCCATTCTGTACGGAAATAAGAAATTTCTCCACTAGGATAATGCAGAGAGAGAAAGAGAAAAAGAGGCAAAAACAGAGAAAGAGATGGAGGGTAAAACTCAAAATACGATTCTACGGCCTTTCATCTTGATGTAGCCTTTTGTCGGTGTAGGAGCCTGAATAGACTCCCCGTATAAAAAGACGCCTGGAATGTTTATATCCTAGTATATACAATATGACTGGGGAGTTAATTGATACTAGGACAAAAACACTCCATCCACCCAATAAACACTCCCGGAGTGTTTTCGTTTGAGATCGGACCAAATGACTGGTGGAGTTGATTCTTCCTAGGACAAACTGAATGGGTGAATTTATTGTGCGTACGACTAGTGGAGTTGATTCCTCCTGGGACCAAATGACTCGTGAAGTTGATTCTTCCTGGGACAAATTAAATGGGTGAATTTATTGTTTTTACGACTGGTTGAGTTGAGTCTTCCTAGGACCAAATGACTTGTGGAGTTCATTCTTCCTAGGATCAAGTGACTTGTGGTTCTGATTGTTCCAAGGACACATAGAACGGGGAGTTGATTCTTCCTAGGACCAAATGACTTGTGGAGTTGATTCTTTCTAGGACAAAATGACTTGTGGAGTTCATTCTTCCTAGGACAAATTGAATGTGGAGTTCATTCTTCCTAAGACCAAATGATTTGTGGAGTTTATTTTTTCAGGGACAAATTGAATGGTGTAGTTTTAGTTATGGAGTATCTTCTACGTAGGACTAGTTAACTGGTAGAGTATATTACGCTGCTTCACAGTTGACACTACGAATTATTTATTTGAAATCAAAATGTAAACTGAAACTCAGCACTACTTAACACTAAAAGCCTTGAATGTCTCACTTATATAGTCAAACTTTCATTTGAAGGCATTTTGATAACGAAAAAAGTTGCTACCACAAAAGTAGTAACTCAGAAAAGTAAGTTTCAGCACCTGTTGCAGAGTGATAATGCTTTTTTAACAATCAGAGGTAAAACATATGCTACTTGCATTTTAACTAATCACATAGCTAGCCACCTAAAACCAAGCATACATCTAAAATATCAAGACTGCCTCACACTCAAAATTTTACTGTTTCATTTATATTGTCATAAACCATTCCTCTATGACAGCTACGAAATAACTAAGAAAACTGATCCAGCACTCGTTGAATCAAATGAAAACAGTCAAACACCAGTTACTGTTACACAGTCATAATGATTGCCTTGTAATCTGATGTAAATACTTTTTTCTGAAGATATGCGACTCTGCTTCAGTTCGTTTGCACGAAAATGGTGCCAGGCATGACGGTTCCCATACATACTGAACACAGCATTGATGCTGTTGCCAAAAATTTCGACATCAGTAGCCCAGATGGTGTCTTCAAGCTCTTAGACATTCTGACATACTCATCGCTTGTAGGAAACCTGTGGTGCTTTCTCAACAGTGTTGAAGCGGGTTCTGAAACAATAAAGTTGACAATTGCATGTCTGGTTTGCTCGTAGTCATCTTGGCTTCCTGTAAGAACTAACGATAGACATCTAAACCAACTGTTTCCATAATATTATCCTTCAACTTGTAGACAGTCTGCTGGATAACTAAGAGCAACACCCCGGAGTGACGAAGGAAACAGCTTTCTGAATTGAAGTTGGAATTCCTTACATTTTGTAGTTTGTCACTCCTCATCAACCGGCTGGAAAATCGATGCTGGGCAATCTCCTTCATTCAGAATTTCTACATCGGACTCATACAAGTCATCCTTTTCCTTCGTTGGCTGAGATTCACGTTCATGAAACATCTTCAGGTTACTTCCTGGAACTTTTCTTTTTAGTGTAACCTTTTGCTTCGTAGAGTATAGGTACCATTTTGATGCCCTTCTTGAATTTGGTACGGTCTGAGCCATGGCTCGTCGTTCATTATAATAATCTATGAATCATTCATGGGCGTCCGAAGAGAGGAAAGGGGCATTTATCCCTGGATTTTGAAAATTGTCTCGTTTTTGAGTTCATGCAAAAACATCATTTTGCTCCCCAGAAAAATCCCCCCTAGAAAAAATCCTGCGTACGCCCATGGAATCATTATTAACCCAGAGAATCCAAGGTACAGCTGCGGGTCTGTGAGTCTGAGACGTCATGTTACTTTACTGACATACAATATTGCCGTTTCTAATTTTCGTATAATTCATTTATCAATAAATGGTGGCATAACGGCGGCAATGTTTTTAAAAAGTGTTATGTAACTTTTCTGCCACCCCCAGAAATGTGCCGCCCTAGGCGGTCGCCTAGTTCGCCTAGTGGTTAAACCGGACTGATCACAGTTGAAGACGTATTAAAAGTAGAGAGATGCAGTTAGACGTGGTTACGAAAATGGAATAGACAGAAGAGAAAACAATTATCGCTGACGATGGGTTTTCCCGGTCAAAGTGACGTATGCCTAGACAAACTCCCTGATGAAAAGGAAGTGAGCATTGAACAGGACATTGATACAATCTGCCCCGACTTCTACTCAAGACGGATCGCACGAGATCTCAGCTGAATACAAGAACTCTTCGCTTGAAGGCAACTAAAAGGTAAATTTGACATTAATCACTATAGACTAATTCGTAATATATGCAAGAAGTGGTACGCACTCGCGCTTTCGTGACACTTTCGCTAGGCCTACATTTATTCAAACATGGCTTCGAGTTTTGGTTCATGGTATGATGATAATGTAGGAGGGCGTTGATGATGGTGCTGCTGTTGAAATGCCGACATGAAAGTTCGAATAGTAATAACAATACTTTATTTGTACACTTAGTAAAGTTTTAAGAATATTAGTTTATGCATAAACGGTAATGAATGAATTCATGGATCTGAATAAGTCACAGGAGTAGGCCTATATTTATTTAAGTACATAGGCCCTACATAAAAGATAATTATTATGCAATGTGTATAACACACAATCATGGGAATTAGAGAAAGTGACGAACATGGAGGCAGAGACAGGATGTCACGCATTTCCCTATGTATACATGCAAGCAATAATTGCTACACCGTGTGTATGTCTGTAGGCTATCCATATCGTATCTGGTCAGCGATTGTAATACGTCCGTTTAGCTAACAGCCTTATCTATAAACAGTTAGACTCTGTGTGAGATAGTGCGCATCGATGATCGTCCGTGATCGTGGGGACCCTGAGGGATTGCCGAGTTGACGGGGTCATGGTCAACCGAAAAAAAAACACAGAGTAAGTTTATACAAGGAGGAGTCGGTGAATCAATCAATCAATCAATCAATAAATCAATCAATCAATCAATCAATCAATCAATTCAACTTTATTGATCCGAATTCAATACAAAAGTACAGTATGCACCAATCGGAATGTGAAACTTTCAGGATACAATAGGGAAAGCCCAGAAGGGACATAGGTCCCGCTTAATCAGGGCTGCTTATTTGTTACATAGTAATAAGATGGCACCAAGAAAGAAAAGAAAATGAAGATGAAAATGATGGAGACAAAACCAGGACCAGAAAAATATTGTCCTTGAAAAGTAAAGGAATAGTTGAAAATACAAGAAAATGCAAACAAACAAAACAAAATAAAAAAACGAACAGAAAATGCATCAGATGATCATCATGGCTCAGCCGAGCACCCATTACTGTAAACAGGATTACAGAAAAGAACTTGGTAAAATAAACACACACAAAATAAGCACAACTGAATCAAGAGGATTAAATGTATGCTGCTTAACTAGTCAAGTCCATGTCAACAAACATGAGCTTACAAATTTAATTATATCAATGTGCGCACAATTATTGCCAACTGTGCCAAGCGCAATCATTTTAGACATTGAAACTGTCGTAGCATTTTTTAGATAGTGATAAACATGAATAAATGAAATCGTGCACGAGTGAGTGGACGATAGTCGATGACAAATGTCGGAAAGACGCTGCAAATCTAAGTTCGCTTTATTGGCGTCTGGTGGCGCCACTGAATATACTATAATGTAAATTATGTACGACAATAGGCCATGTGTGACACCTGGGCCTTTCAATAAAGCTCTTGTTCTCCGTTCCAGTGACACTCTCAGTCAATTTCGAAAACCGAGGTAGGAACCTTCGACTCCTCGGGGACTATTAAAAAAATTAACTATCACGTTGGCCAGTCTATATTTAAAACTAATCTATATATAGAAAGAGAAAACTCTGTCTATCACACCGACTTCGACCGGGATGCATTTCTACAGTTTTAGAGCTTTTCACTCGAAACCTTCGCTACTGTCTCGGGGTGGGCATGACACACCCAGTGTGACGCTTCGCGTCCCCCGTTTTCACCGCTACCAAGGTGTCCCGGGCCAAAAACCGACCCCGCCATGCATTTTTAGCTGGTCGAAAAACATTACACTAAACCTATTTTCATTCGCCAGATGGCGCCGCCCGAGAAGATTGTGTGTTTTGACCGACAATTCTCTGTCACCGGCACGCATTTCTAAAGATTCGCCAGATGGCGCAGCCGTAGGGATTTCACTTCACATTATAACTTATATCCCCGGGTAACGCCGGGTAATGGTGATGATCATGACGATGATCACAGTGGTGGTGGTGGTGGTGGTGGTGGTGGTGGTGGTGGTGGTGGTGGTGGTGGTGGTGGTGGTGGTGGTGGTGGTGGTGGTGGTGGTGGTGGTGGTGGTGGTGGTGGTGATGGTGGTGGTGGGGTTAAGCAGTGTTTTGTTGCTTATTCGCTAGAGGGATTGAAACTTATACCTAGATTTGTTGCTTATTCGCTACAGGGATTGAAACTTATAACCCCGAGCAACGCCGGGTAAACCAGATAGTAGTTTAATAATTAAGAGTTTCCCACTCAACCACTAATTGGATAGCCAAGTTAATCTTCGCCGCTTAGCGCGTGAAATACTCTCGTTGTTAGACAAGACCCTAGTGGGCCTATCGCCTGAACTTTTCACAAATCCATCGTACGGGTAGAGCCAAAACCTTTATTGGTTCATATAACAATAAAACTGGATAAGTGGCTGATCCTATATGAACTCACTGATTATTTTATTTAACACTGCATTAAAATGAACATCAGGGTCAAGTTACAGCTATAGGCCTATATCACACCTCTGACAGTGTCCTAAGAGGTCGCGTCGGCATATATAGGCTAACCAAAACCATATTCCTGCAAAACCAGTTTTTGCAGGTAATAATTAAGGCCACCGCAGGATCATGCAATCACGAATCATAAATTCTCTTTGATCACTGAATAAGAGATAATTTGTAGAGACCTTTAAGACAGAATTTTAACAAACAACTGACGTTAGCATTTACATTCATACACGACTTCAGGAACGTTTGTGAGCAGACCCACGAATTATCTTACCTTCTCAGTTATCCATCATACCGGTATAATCAAGACCTTTAAAGATCGGTCTATATAATAGTAAAACTGAACATTAAGTTGTTTATCTACAGGCACAAAGGAGAACTAAATACAAGAATTAGAATCTTCTTGAACTGATACAGATCATTTATGTTTAACACTTGCAATATAATGAGCGCCCTTCTGCAGATTCATATTATATTGGCCCTACAGCTATTTTACCCTACAGCTACTTTGATGGGGTCATAGAAGCTCGCGTTTATATGTATCTATGCCAGTTTAAAACCAGATTCATACAAAATCCGTTTGTGCAGAGGGTCACTAAGGACACTATAGGTCTATGCAATAAGGGATTGTAAATTCTCTTTTTGGTCAAAGAACCCACGGGAATGAAGAGACCTTGAAACATGAAGTTTTAACAACGAATCCTAGAGATTCTCTGGTTGCCGTGTAATGGCAGTAAGATTTGAAATCTTTCGTAAACTATTATATTCTTAGAAGATTGATAGGCCTAACTTTGAATTTGCTTTATGATAGTCTCGATCTCTTTTGCCGCTTTCGAGCGGTAAACCATTCTACAGTTTGAACTGTTCACCTCCTTCGAAATGCAGGAACCTAACAAGGTGAATATCTCGAACTTTCTTGACGAGTCAGAAACCATCATAAAGAATTCGAAGTCTGACGGATATTCCTCTTATATAGACGTCCAGATTAAACGCAAAGAGTGAGACAGATATGATCCGGCTCGTTTCCAAGCCGAGCTGAAAAGATAAGCCAGGTAAATAGGAAGACGAAGTAACAGTAGGAGTAGGAAATTAGAATGAGGTGAAAGATTTGGCCAACAAGACGAATCAGTATAGGATGGTTTTAGAAAGTAAGTCTAACCTTTTCAGGCTGATTACAAAGGAGTGCGCATACAGAACCTGCAAGAGGTGCAGAGCTGGTGAATTGATAGCATGAGTAGATAGTTGTCGCAGTCAAAGCTGTAGTTTATCCTAAAGGTATGTACAGCTTGAGTTATGGACAGTTGGGCTACAATGTAATATATTTAAACTATAATGAATGCGCGCTAACTTCAAACCTACATATTATGCTTTCAACGGTGAGCATTATACAGACAAAATAGAATGTGCATTTGCCTATAATGTGTGTACGACCAATCTTGACATTGTTTTGAGGAATATTTACAATATCTACATGCAAATACATGCAAATAATGACTACACTGCACAGGATCATAAAATGAAGGTTTATTGGTAGAAGATTAAACATGTTCAGGTACGTAGGCTACGCATACTAATCCACCGGGAATGTGTACATAGCCCATCTTTACATTGTATCGAGGAACATTAACAATATCTACATGTCTATACGTGCAAATAACTATGGTTATAGTCATAGCTATATGGTTATGGTTATAAAGACTACCTTTCACAGGGTCATAAAATGAACAGATATTGTTGGTAGACGATAACACATATTCTGGTACGTACGCTCTTACTTCAGGCGACTTTTGTATACTCATGCACTTTTCTTAGGTTAAGAACCGGATACAATCTTTTTTAAAACATGGTTGTCTGGGAAGTTTCAAAGATGTTATCATACCGTTAGTGTCTCATATACAGGGTCTCCACCTGCAGCTGTTGTTATGAAATATGACAGATGGATGAGTAAGAAAGAAGAGGAGCAAGAATCAATGCATCTAAAATGAAGCGTCTGAGAGAGATTCTCAACGTATTATAAAATGCGAGGAAGAAAAACGAGTTGGTGTTGGAGACTGATGGAATGTAGAGTATGCTCGGATTGATCAAACTGAGGAAGCTGCCATATATCGGGCTTCTATTGCGTAAGAATGGAGTATGCCTGGAGAATTAGATTATCCAAGGCACAATCAAGATCGAGAGCTCAAGGATGACCTAAAATGACATGGAGTGATGTCGTCTAACTAGCTGCGGCTTAACCCCTCTTAACCCCAATTCATCTGGTTGGGCACTTGCCAGCCACTGGCTAAGCCGGAGACGGCGGCCCTTGCTGACGCTTTCCCTCAGTTTACCTTCTCCACTGTCGTTCGCGATCTTGGTGTCATTTCGGACCAATGGCTCACTTTTGTTCCTCACATCCATAGCCCCAGTCGTGACTGCTTCTACCAACCGCACCAGCTTCGCACTGTCGCCCGCTCGCTAGCTTACTCCCTCTGCTACATCCCCAGTTCCCCACTTATCCACTCTTTCGTTACGACTGGACTCTTGTTGCACGCTCTACGCTGCCTCCCTGTTAGCCGTTTGGGGTGCTTAGATAGGGTACTGCGTTATGTGGAAGTCGTTGATTGTTTCAGTTTAATCTCAACTGAATTTGAAGAGGTGGCGAGTTTAGGCGTTTGACGGACAATAATCTGCTCAAGCAAAGTTGGTTCTTTAAGTCACCTTCAAAAAGATATTAATACAGTACCATCGGCAATCGCTGCTATTGGAGCAAAAACTTCACAAGACGGGGGCTCGCAAGGACCACTAAGGTGCCATCAGATCAAGAACGAGTAACAAGCAAACTTCAGCAAATAATCCACGTTGTATAGGAGGTAGATCAATCCATAATACTAAGATCTAACGTAGATAGTAGATGCTGGTCTAAGAAATGATAAATAAATCTCTACGGATAACTTTACTTTCTGGATCTCTTACAACATCTTTTTCTGTGCTTAAAACCTTTTTCTTATCTCGTGCCTTCGAACTGGAGCGCTGCTGGGTGTCCTCAGCTGTGAGCCTGTGAGTGGCGATTTCATCATCATCATCATCATCATCATCATCATCATCATCATCATCATCATCATCATCATCAGTTCCTGACGCCAGCCATTTGGCGGCGATGGGTACGAATAAATAATCTCCATTGTGGCGCTTTACAAATCTCCAAATACGATACGATACGATACGATGAGGATAGCTTTTACCTAGGGAATAGTGATTCATACTATAGATACTGTTCTATCATATGAATGCATGCTTGACATTGGTCTACGGCTGAATATTTTATTGAAATTCTTGAGTTGAGCTCATTAAATAACTGAAGCAAACATGGTTTACGTACTGCATGTCACTGATGTCTGGATTGATTACAAGCAGCGGGGGCAAGATCAAGCCCTAAACCCTAAAGCAAATATACATTGGCATTCTTGTAGGACATTACTCTAATTTGTGCATAGTAGATAGTCTGTTCAGAAGCTTAGTTCATGATATCTTGTCATTGACAGGCCTATAGGCTTTTAAGAACCTCTTCTATTTCTAAATCTTAGATTGTATTTACGATTCGTCAACCATTTTGTTCACCATTTTTTGAAGTGTTGAAACATCGTAGAAAGTATAATGAGCACAACTTGAGGGTCTTTTATAGGTTAATAATTTGTTTCACTCTATAATTTCGTTAGTAATCATATACATTCGGCGAACTGTTTCCGAATAGTAGTAATGCTGACGTTCAGTTAGCTATTTAAGAACATTAGTTTATGCGTAAACAATAACGAATGAATGAATAGACTTATAACTGAGTCACATGGGAATATTTACCTAAGTACACAAAGGTTGGTCAATAACCTCGTAGGAGGTAAAACAGGAAGGTGACCTGACCGACGTTCCAGGACGGAGATAAGGGCCCGGCCTGGGTTGACCAACCAAAGACCTCCGTGCCCACCTTCACGTGGTGCGAACCGTTAGTACCCTCCCCAAGGGGAGGCGAACGAACGGGCACGGCAGGCAAAACCAGAGGAAGGCAATGGCAAACCACCTCTGTAAATCTGCCAAGAAAACTGTTATGGAAGACATAATTCATGGAAAAACGATAATCACTGATGGCGAGACACCCAGGCCAGAGAGTGATTCAAGAGCTACTGGGGAAGAGCTGAAGGATGATCTGGTGAAGAGACGGCATCATGAAGTAACGGCATTAAATCCGCAAGGAAGTGCAGTAACTGATTCAGTCGAGGAACACCAGCTCAACCTGAGCTGTAAAACCCAGCTGAGACTGGGGACATGGAATGTTCGGAGCATGCAGATAGGGAAGCTGGAGGTTAGGGTGCATCAAATGCCCCAATGTTAACAAAGTGCATTGTCCCTATGCTTAAAATGTTCCTTTTATCTTTATTATATCCCTGGCCAAATAGCAGAAAAATCGAAAATTGTTTAGGTATCCCACCTCGATTTTATAAAAATGTACAATATACATTATTGCCATACATTACGGAACTGCTGCTTTCATCCCTTACGATAACACACACCGACCCAAACTTGTTGCTTTAGCTACCGGTACATGTCTAAAAATGACTCCAACAAAACAATCGGCCTGTACTGAAGCACTCATATCTGAGGCTGGAGATGATGTGTCAAAAGTCTCTGCATCATATACGACTGGCAAAGCCAGACGTCAAGTTGGACAGAAGATAGCTTCAGCTTGCAAAGAGCAATCGGCTGCTCCACAGCTTGAAAAGTTGCACTGTGACGCCAAACAAATGCAATCACTATAAAATAAGAATATTAAAGAGGAGCGCAATGCAGTTGTTGTCGGTAATGCAAAAGAGATGAAGTTCCTTGGTGTGCCCTCTCATGCACCGGGATCAGATAGAAAATCGGGGACATCATTGCTGATCTGACCGTTGAACTCCTGCGCTCATGGCAGTGTAGTGACTCTATCGACTATCGTCAACATGGCGTTTGACACCACCGGATCAAATACAGGACATGTAACTGCTGCCTGTGTTATAGTTCAGATGCGGTTAGGTTGAGCTCTTCTCGGGTCCGGATGTCGACATCATGTTGGCGAAGTACTTTGAAGATCTTCAAATTGAAACTTCAAAATCGCCAGAGGTGATATTTTTTACAAGGCGTCGTAAGAACTTCGAGCTCCTCGAAGCACATTGGTCAGCAACAGAGAGACTGTCATGATTTGACGATGTTGCATTCAGTGAGAATTCGAAACCTTCATTGACATGTGCAGAGAACGTGTTCTACAGATTTTTGCTTTGAAGTTGCCTTTTCATAGAGATGATTTTAAGGAATTTGCAGAGCTCTGCCTCTTCTTTTCTTGGTGGGAAGTAGAAGGACATCAAGTCACGTTCAAGCGACCTGGAGCACTTCACAATGTAAGATGGATGGAAAAATTAGATTTATCTTTTTGAGCGGCAGATTGTAGAGCTTCCATGCAATACAATAATGACACAGCAACAGGACACAAAGCGAAAGACTTTGTGACTCTAGTTTACAGCTCTTGTTGGATGACTTATAGTTCAGTGACTGATGCGACATGGAATGACTTGAAGCTTATTCTTGCAATATGACTTGCTGAATGCACAGGTCTCCGCAAGTGCTATTCGTGCCTTCAAACGGCATTTGTGGTACTTAACAGCAGAAATCGTGCTGCTTGCACTGTGAAGCAGCCACTGAACGCCGTTCACTTGATAGGACAGATTTGGCTCGGGCTGTGGAAAACGAAAACCTAAATTTCCAGACGTAATCTCAATTGCAACAACTCTTGCCGATCTTGTGGGGACTGACTCGTGGTATATGTCTGAAATACTTCAAGTTGACACTTGGTTCCTCAACGAAGATAGGCCTATGTGTCCGACTGGTCAAGCCGCTATGACAAACATTGAATCACTCACTGTAATCAATGACTGCTGACAGAGGAGTGAAGCTGATCTCGGATTTTCTGTCAGCATCAAAGACTACTGAAAAGCATTATCACGATGTTCTTCAAGTTGTGAAACAAGGCCGGCACAGACAGTCCAATCAACCAAAACGCAACCCAACTTCCGAATGATGTTATCCCCGTAACATGTGATGATTTTACAATATTAATGTGCTTTTACAATATGGCAGCAATTTTCACTTATAAAAATCGTAGCAATATGCCCCCTACTTCTGGAGATGGCCATTGGCTAATGCAGCATTGTCAATGATAAGAACTTTTGGACCACACTTTAAAGTAGGCTATTATTGCGGAATAATATTAATATTGTATAACTTGTGCAACAATGTACATCCTCGTAATGGTTCGCTATTGTAACACTTCAACTGCTATGTGGGATACCTAGATCATGTCAGAATATTGTCAAATTTTGGTAAACATACTTTTTCATTAATAGGAAAAGAAATGAAATAGGGACAAACACTTTTGAAAAAAAAATTCAAATTCGGGGACACATGATGCACCCTACTGGAGGTGATAAAGCAAGAGATGAAGCGTTTGGTGCTGGCGGTACTGGGCCTGAGCGAGACTCGATGGCAGGGGCAGGGACACTTTAATTCTGGGGAGTACAGGGTGATGATGTCAGGACCAAGCGAGAGCAGAAGGAACGGTGTGGCAATGGTCTGCGACAAGAGGAGTGCAGCCGCAATAACATAACATAACATAGCGTTTTATTGTTCCAAAACAACAATTGTACATATCGATTATTTTGTTTACATCTGACCTCAGTCATGTTTTAAACCAAAGTAGAACAAAAATAAGCAGAACAGAACCATACTGATCAAACAATCATCACTTCAGTTCGCATGTGACATAGTAAGCCACTTGGCTAAAGTCATGTCCCATACTAAAGCTTTTGGCTTTTCTTAGTTGTACATAGGAGATATACAGTGACCTATGGTCCAATGGTGGGGTTCATTTAACGGAGGGATTCATTTGGACGCAAAAGGGAACCCAGAAGGGATAAGATCCCGCTAGGAAGGATCCCCCATTTTGCTATTAGTACATTACATGGCGGCAGTAAAGGGTAGTAAAGGTAAATTCCACTGCAATCCCAATTAGGACAGGTGGCGATCAAGCAAAAGTAAAAGATATTAAGTAACGTTAGCATACATTAATCTATAGTAATCTATGTTCTAGCTTATGTACTATCTGTGACATCTTTAGAGTTCTTATCACTGTTCATTCTTGTCAGCCAACAACCAGTTTTTTAGCAGGCGCTTGAAAATATTAATGCTAGGACTGTCTTTTATATGCTTAGGTATTAAGTTCCATATGGTTGGCCCTACACATGCTATAGAGAACTTCCGTATATTAGTTCTTGCAAATGCAACTCTTAAATAACCGGCTCTCCTTGTAGCATGCTGGTGTACTTGTGAGTTCTTAGTAAATAGACTCGAGTATTCATGTGGAAACAATTTATTGGCAGAAGAGTACATAAAGTTTCCTATTTCATACTCCAGTAGTTTATCTAGGTTCAGTATCCCCACATTTTTATACAGCTCATCAGTATGTGCTAGGTAGTGAGACTTTGTTATTATCCTTATAATCCTTTTAGAGAGTATTTTCAGTTTACAGAGTCTGGAGTTATAATTAGATGCCCACACTATATTGCAATAGTTTAAGTAGGGGTGTATCATGGTATAGTATAAAGTTTTTAATATGTCGGGTAGCAGTAGGTAGGAAATTCTTTTTATTATACCAATGTTCTTGGCTATTTTGTGGGATATGTGTTCAATATGCTCCTTCCAGTTTAAGTGTTGATCAAGATACACCCCTAGAAATTTAACTGAAACAACCTGGGGTATTTCAGTTAGATCAATTTTTATCTTTTCCTGCGGCTGTGGTATTAATTTACCTGGGGCAGTAAATAAAATATAATTTGTTTTGTTTACATTAAGAGATAGTTTGTTGGCTCTGCACCAATTGGCTACTTGTACTAATTCTTTGTTTACTGTTGAAAACAGCTCCTGATAAGATGCATGGGAGAAGAAAATGTTGGAATCGTCGGCAAAAAGAACAAAGTCTAATAATGGAGCTGCATTGGGAAGGTCGTTAATATAAATTAGGAATAATAGCGGACCCAGTATCGACCCTTGAGGAACACCAAAATCCAGCAACCTAAAGGATGAACGACTATGGTTACATTTCACTTGCTGTTGACGATTTGATAGATAGTCCTTAAACCAGGCCAGGGGAAGTCCTCTAACTCCATAGTTAAATAGTTTCCTAATTAGTATATTATGGTCCACAGTGTCGAAGGCCTTCGACAGATCTAGAAAAATTCCTATTAAAAATTTACTGTTGTCAATTGCTTGAGATATTTTATCATGGATATTTACTAGTGGGAGAGTTGTCGAGTGCCCAGTTCTAAAACCGTGTTGGAATGGATAAAGTATGTTATATTTAACTACAAAATCATTTAGTCTCTGGTAGACTATCTTTTCAAGAATTTTAGCAAATATAGATAAAATAGATATTGGCCGGTAGTTGTTTAAATCCTCTCTATCGCCTTGCTTGAATATCGGTGTAACTGTACACATTTTCATTTTCTTAGGGACGATTCCATTCTCCATTGAGCAATTGTATATGAGTGCAAGAGGTTCAGTGATAAGAGATAAGTTTGGGCCAATAATACTGGGGTCAAGGAGGTCAGGGCCTATGCTATGTGAAATTTTCATAGTAGTATATATTGATAGAACCTCTTCCGAGGAAGTGGGGTATAAGGCAAATGAGGAAGGAGATGATGGTGGGAGGTAGTCTGTGTATGTTGACATGGTATCTGCAATATTGTCATTAAGCTTTTTTGCTATTTGAGTAAAGTATAAGTTTAGACTGTCAGCTATTACTGCACTATCAGTTATAGTCAGCCCATCCTTCTTTATCGAATTTATATTAGATACTGGTGGATTTTGGTTCAGGACCATTCTTATCGTAGACCAGGTCTTTTTTAAGTCGGCTCCATATTTAAGAAACTCTGTATTGTAGTAGGCCTGCATAGCTTTCACTTTAACACTTTTGAAAGCATTTCTATATGTTATAAATTTTGATTTATTGCTCATTGTTGGGTTCTTAATGTATTTTAGATATATTTTGTTTTTCTTACTACATGATCTCAATAATCCTCTAGTCATCCAGGGTTTATGGTTTATTTTATGGCTACGAGGTTTTATTAAAGTCTCTGGAAAAGCTTTGTTGTATGCTTCCTTAATTTTTTCTAAGTAAAAGTCATATGCAGCACCTGGATTTTTGTCATTGCAGTGATCTATTAATGGAGTGAAATCAATTTGAGACAGCAACCCCGAGAAAACTTCTTTATTCTCATCGTTAAACACTCTTCTAGTGACATTTTTTGTTTGCCCAGCATAAAGAGGTCTATCTTCAGTCCAAATTATAATAGGTAGGTGATCAGATATATCATTAACTATTATGGAAGAATTGACCATTCTAGGCCAGAAGTTGGTTATTATATTATCTATTAACGAATAGCTGTGGTCAGTGATTCTAGTTGGCCTGTCTATAGCCGGTAAAAAGTTATAGGAAGATAAGGTATCAAGAAATAAGCTAGTTTGTGGATGTTGACTGGCTTTCAGCAAGTCAATGTTAAAGTCTCCTAATAATATTATTTCCTTATTAGACAGCGTAATTTCCGCCAATAGCTGCTCAAATTCTTCATTAAATTTTTGCATAGGTTGACCCGGGGATCTGTAAATTGCCCCAAATGTGAGATGGCCAAATTTAGATTGTGGTACCCTTATAAACAGAGATTCAAATGATGTAAGTGGGGTTTTCCATTCAATGAGCTGGAAGGCCAGAGCTTGATTAACAAAAAAGCCCACTCCTCCTCCACCACTAGGAGTCTCTAGGCTTATGCACCCAGTTATATTCAGGAATTTGGATCAAATCATCATTAGTCAGCCAAGTTTCGGTAATAGCCAGTATGTCTACAGGTAATTGCCGTAGTAGTATTTGCAGTTCGTCTGTCTTATTCTTTAGACTTCTACAATTCACGTGCATATAGGAGGACTGCTTTAAACCCTTGTTCATTCTGGATGCTATTTGTGAAGGAGTGCCATAGCCATGGTTCAAGGGCCTTGTTACAAATAAGTTTTCATCAGGGTCTATTTCGTCGTTACATAGCAAAGGTTTTCCTGGTTCTTCTTTATTAAATAATTCTAACTGGGGACTATTTGAGTTCATAAGGGCCACATTAGTTTGAATACAGCTGTCTTTCAAGTGCTTGTCACATATTTTAGCTGCCCAACTACTCAGGTCTACTGGATCGAACTTTGAGGTCAACAGTTCATCATCATCATCACTTATATCTTCATCATCACTTATATCACTAACAAGCTTTAGGTCACTCATTCTTGAGTAACTTAAGCCAAACAATATACAATACTGGGCTACGACACGGTTAATGATCGAATCATGAGCGTAAGGTTCAGAAAGAAAGTGATTAACACCACTGTCATCCAGGTGTATGCACCTACGTCGACGGCGGACGAGAAAGATCGAGAAAGTTTTTACAATGAGCTACAGAGGAAGATAGATGGAGTTCCAAAAGGCGACACTTTGGTGATCATGGGGGACTTCAATGCAAAAGTAGGGAGATCGGACAAGAGTGAGTCAGCGATTGGAAGACATGGGCTGGAAAACGGAACGATGCAGGAGAAAGGCTCATCGACTTTTGTGAGACAAATGAACTGAGCATCATGAACACATGCTTTGAGAAGACAAAGAGAAGATTATACACCTGGACTTCGCCGGATGGGAAGCACAAAAATCAATTAGACTATGTGATGGTAAAACAGAGATGGAAGAGTATGGTGAGGGATGTACAAACGAGACCGGGAGCGGATTGTGGATCGGATCATGAATTGCTGGTGGCTACCCTTAAGTTGAAACTCAAGAGCCTCAAAATGGGGAACGCCTGACTAGATACGAGTGCAAAGGGATCATCCCTCCCAGAGTACAGAGACGAGATAAAGAACCGATTTGAGGCACTGATTTTGGTTGAAGCGACTAATGCTGATGATATGTGGGAAGGAACGAAGAAGGTGGTACAGGAGGAAGCGAACATTCACGCACCAAAGAGACAAAAGAAAAGATATCACCGTGGTTAACGACGGATGCAATCAAGATAGCAGAAGAAAGGAGAAGTGTATGAACAGCAGGAAACAAAGACCTAGTCAAGGTGCTGAACGGGGGATTTCAGAAGCAGGCAAGGAAGGATAAGGAAAGATACTTGAACGATCGATGCAAAGAAATGGAAGAAGAGGGGAAAAGGGAAGAACTAGAGAGATGTTTATGGAAATGAGGAAAATTACTGGCAAGTTCACACCACGGAACGGTTCATTAAGAAACGGGAATGGCGGAATAATATGCGATAAAGAGGAAGCAAAGAACAGATGGAGAGAATATACGGAAAATCTCTACAAGATCGATGACAGAGTGGTGGAAAACGAGGAAGCGATCACAACTGATTACGACAAGGAACCAAAGATCATGGAGGCAGAGGTGGAATGGGCAATTACACAAATCAGAGATAACAAGACCCCAGGAGCAGTGGACATTTGCGAAAAGTTACAACAGTTATTTATGGGGTGTCTAGTAGGTCTTAAGAACATAATTAGTTTATTGCGGTAACGAATGAAACAATTATCAAACTGAGTCATGTGAGTGTCTCTATTTAAATACATGAGTCATAATTATGCAGGCCACATATAGGAATTAGACAGATAGAATGACAAAGACAGAGACAGAGATTGGGAAGAGTAAAGATACTTGAGCTGTGCATAAGCTTTCCGAATGCAAATGCGTGGGGTAGCCTAACCAGTGACATCTTACGCCGTGATCAATCTCAGAAGGCCGCCTCTAGAAACTCTATAAAAGGGTTAATGTTTTACCAATGCGAACAGTCGATGCAAGAAGATGTTCATTATTGTAGTGTCGTTTGACGAATTAAGAACTCTAGCGTTGGTTTTCGCCATCGGTCGACTACTCCGGCGTTGATCCATTCACACGTTACAATGTCTGGGGTACGTATGTAAGCTATACTTGGTCATCCACACACAAATACACACACATACATACATGCACTGTCATACATTTCATATATATTTCTAAATCTGTACTGGTATGATTAAAACCGTTTGTTCTTCTCCATAATACAACTTGCAGACTATTATTAACTAATTCTACACATAACTTGTTATCCGAACTGTAATAGTCCCTCACAGCAGTATTTTTAGCATTTTATTTGCATCAGACACTCCGTTTAAAATGTCCAGTCACTGTCTAAAATCCGTCAACTATAACAGTATAACAATGTAGGCCTATATATTATAATAGATTTAACGGCATACGCTGGCGACAGTCTGAGTATAAGCCTACATATTAATAGGCAGAGACATATATGAAATCTTTGCTTTTTAATATCAGCAGAAGATATTCATTGAGATGTTTTTTAAAGTGACAGCTCAACAATTCAGTGTTTTTGTTGACATGTAAAGTTCCATAAGGTTCGTTGTTTAGTGCTGTTTGTTTACAATCCACGCCAATTCAATGGAACCACTGCTCGACAATCATTAGGGCCTAACTGGAATATCAAAGCTATAGTGCTGACACCAAAATCTACATTTCATTTCAAAGTTTGACTAGTTACTCGTCTGTGGAACAGTTGTCCAATGTCTTTGATGGTCGCCAATAAGTTCCTCTTTAACCCATTGAAAACTAAATTTCTGAAACTGGTACTAGGGGGCCTACGTAGAAACAAGAAATTTGAAATGCTTAAATCTTTTAAACTGGTTAACTCGTTTGTTGAGTTTAATGATGCTGCTCGTAACTTAAGTGGTTATTTCACTCTACAATGTGGCTTTCCGACTACGCAAATTGTGTTTGTAACTTGTCATAAAATTATATTCATATTCGTGACATAGGCAGAATTAGGCGTTATGTCCCCATGTCTTCAAGGATATCTTTGGCGACGAATTGGTCCTCTTCAGTCGCACTGATTGCTGCAACTCGCTTCTTTTTGGTATCACAATAATGATAGTTATTAGTTTGTTTAGCCAGTTGTTCAGTGTCTCAGAGAAAAGTTGCCTTTCTGAGGAATGCGCTTATTTATTTATTTAGTTCTGCTGACTAGTCGTTACGAGTACGACACGAATGCTATTCTATCTCATCTTTCAGTTTTATTACATAATAAGCGAGTTGAACGGACTTGCACTGGATGTGGAAAACGGTAGTAAGGCACCTGGAACGCCGATATCTCCATACCAAAGAAACGGCACAGCCAGCCAGAAATGGTACGACGACCCGGACTCAGGTACTATCCGTAGCAAGCTCAATGACTTTTGCATGGACATTCAAGGTACGATATTTAACTTGGCATTATATTAGAAATTTATTTTTTGTACTGTTGCTAATTGTCGTAGTAGTAGACCTCTCTCTGCTCTCTCTTCTTGCCATCTTCGGTCTGCTGATCGGTTTGATCTCCTTATTCCCCGGGCTAGGACTGCCATGGCTCAACACCGTGCATTCGCCATCCTTGGTCCTTTCTTATGGAACGACTTACCCCCTTCATTCCGGAGTCGAATTTTGGTGGGGAACTCACCCTCTTCTTTCCGCTGCTTGACGACCTTATTCCCTCGGCGCTTTATAAATTCTCAGATGCGGTATGAATAGTAGGAGTAATAGTACTATTATTATTACAGAGATTTTACACAGCGCTCCTTCAAGGTTATCTACTCAGGAGCGGATATTAATGACACTAGTGAGTGCAGTAGTAGTAGAAGTAGTGGCCTTACCATAGTTCTAAAGTCATTGATTTGGCTCGCGTTGAGGAAAGAATCAACTTAAAATTGGTGTAATTGTTATTGTTAATAAAAATTTATATAGCGTTTCTCCAGGATCAAAAGCAATCAGTGCACAAGGCATTTGACATAATTATATTCTATGGGCAATGATCCACCACCAGCAACTCGAAGACATCTCGGAATCGTCAAGAAGGCCTCGCCGAGCCCGGTCTATACACATTGAAAAATAGTCATAAACAGGATCCATTCGTAATTCTGAGGCACATTCCTTCATACGTGGTGGGTTGAAGCACAGCCACCACCCAAGCCTCTGGTACACAACAGTACTATGCCGACATGATTTGGATCAGAAGGACGAACAACGTCAACCACCGAGTATTCCTCCGGCGCAGCTAGTCGCAAGCAAGCAGCATCAGAAGAGTTATGCCACGTCTCCGTTAACACAATTACCTTAAGCTTCTTTTCAATAATTTCTTCACGGGCTAGGTCTTTCCATTCGGAGAACGCACATTCAGCCAACCGATTTCTCTTAAATATGGAACGACGAATGGCAGTCAGAAAACGCCAAGATAAAAATAACTAAGTTCCAAGAGCCCGTCAGGATAAACAGTGGCGGCGCGTGGATTTTTCAAAGGTGGTGCGAAGAAGCATTATGCCGCCCCTCCTACCCCCCACCCAGTTCACTGAATTATGATATTAAAGTTTCATTGGAATTTCTAGCAACGAATTACGTAATAACTTCAAATGAAAGACGAAGGTGGCTACAGGAAGCTATCGTCAAACATGTAGGCCCAGGGGTTAAGTGGGGTGGGAACGACGTTCCTACTGCTCTCGAAATTCTTTGCTTGTGTTCCCACTTCTCACGCATGCGTTCCAATGAAAATCTTCTATGGCGTTCCCACTGCTCACCCAAACCACTTTAACCACTGTGTAGGCCTACTACTATGTCATGGCTTAAGTATGTCATGGCTTAAGTATGTCATGGCTTAAGTAAATCTGTGGACGCGATGGGATTACAAAGACAATCATTGCAAGTGATAATAAATCAGATAACAGTTAATGAAGGAGGCTAAACAGATTAATGGATTTTAAAATAACGTATACATATAAAAGAAAAACAATATTCGTAGTGCCAAAATAGTTAATTGTAAATAAGTGGTTTTATAGAACATACGGGAGATAAAGTTTTTGTCATGTTTATCAGGTAATGTGACATTTTGAGTCCGTGGCCGGAGATTATGATGGATTTGCGATCAGGTTGAAAATAGGGTCGCAGAACATGGCTGGGGTTTGTAATAGCTGCCTGAAAGAGGCATTCCCGCATTGAACGGATGGGGAAAGTAGGGCAGAACGTCGTATTTTCCTCAGAAGTTTTTAAAGCGTCTCTGTCTCGTATACGTCGGTATAACCTAACCAGGCCGGGGAAGCATACATCAGAGAAACTATGGTGCACGGTGGCCCTTGCTATTTTCTGCAAGACATAAGGACTGGTGGAATGCCGTGGGATCCAGTGTTGCTGTTTGGACAATTATTTTGACTTCCGGTTATTTACCATGGGACGATTTTTAAAAAGTATATGATTTGTACATTTACATCCAGTGCCAGTGATTTCAGCGCCTGTAGGCCTATAGCGTATTCTTTCACATGGCGGAATTTTTATGAGGCCCCACAGGGCACGTCTTGGTCAGAAAATTCTGAGCGAATTGGCTTTTATTAAATGCAACAGGCATTTAGAATAACATTTCACTTCAAGGACTTTCTTAAACACGAATTCGGAATTTGCAGTCTGCATTTAGAGTTGTTTTGCTTGAGTAAAATAAGACCCACGTTTTCATTAAAATCGCGAGCAGTCCAACTTGACAATTTCTTAGTAATTAATAGAAGTCTGGATATGATCGTGATTTTTTTGGGTCTCGGTCTCGGTCTTGGTCTTGAGGTTCAAAGTCTTGGTCTTGGTCTTGAGGTTCAAAGTCTTGGTCTTGGTCTTGGTTTGAGGGTCAAAGTCTTGGTCTTAGTCTTGAGGTTTAAGGTCTTGACAAGAAGACTGTCAATTAACTGGTATAATAATCATTTTGCACTCATTCATCAAATTTGTCAGGTGGTCGACTTGTTCTGAATCCTTACAAGCCAGGTAAGGAGAGCCAACTGTGGAAACGCAAGAACAATCTGATTATGAACCGCAGCGACACCAACTTTGTTCTTGACATTTCCGGTAAGAAAAGATGAATGAAAGCTAACAGCTATTTAGATTGGCTCTTCATTTGAATTCTAAGAAAGAGTGTCACTGTTTAAGGTACGCAGACTAGGTTTAAAGTGGCTCAGAAGACGTGCACACTGTGTTTGAATAAATCTGGATTGTTTAATAGCTTATCATTAACAGCTGTGATAGAATTCTCTGAGACAGTACCTTTACTAAATTTAATTTAATTGAGCAACTATATGACGGAAGGCATAAATCGATAGTTCGACAGTAAGTGTTTCAAAGGGCGGCTTGAACCTACACGATCCCTTTAACGATGAATTGTAATACCAATCGTAATTCAAATTTCTAAAGCGCTACTCTAAAATTAAGTGCAAAGCTCCAGCTTAATTAGGAACACTGCATCAAGTCAGAGTAATAATACACAGGATGACACTCAGCCAATTCGCCAACGCGTGATTAATACACGACTTAAACACGAATTTCACTTACTGCTTGGATCTCTCTTTCTTTACACATGTAGGCTGCATGGTGTATGTATGACTTGACTTAATCATCGTTTGCAGGACAGGACAAAAGACCACGAGCGAAGGTGATCAGTTATCAAGTAAATTATGGGTCAAATCAGCTCTGGAAATTTGAACTCGCTTAAGTACGGCTGCCTGCGTGTGCTGAGCCATCCACTTATTCTGATGATTGGTGGTGCGAATATCCAGTGCTCGAGAAGAATCGCCCGGAACAAAGTTCGCATTGAGTTGATGGAAAACTTAAAGTTTATTATACAGGTTTCGATATGTTTACATGGATACTATTAGTTTCTCTAGCACCATTACACAGACTTCACATTTTTAACTAGTGTCATATAAAATAATTATATACACTGTGTCCCGATGAAAAGTGGACCCCAAGAAAAAGTGTCATAACTCGGTCAAAACTTTTAGCATTTGCCTGAAATTTTCAAAACAACAACAATAGCCATATTGCCACTAAATCCTAACGCCGTTTGGAAACGTTGCCGAGTTTGTCAAGTTTGTGAACGTTTGAAACGCAGCCCTGCAAATGGGAAGTTTCCAACATACAAGAGCCATAAGGAAGTGAAGTTCAGCTACAGCTGGTGTTCAAAATGTCCTTTTTGGTCACGGACACACGACCGTGGACGTGGACGCCACTGTTTGATGGCCCGATCGATGATCACGTGGTCAAACAGCTGCCACTCTTCAATCAGACGCACCTCCGTGATCGACGTCACGAATGCGGGAACGATAAACGCGCTCCTCCAGTACACTCCAGGTTTGGATTTCGCGTCTGATTGAAGAGTGGCAGCTGTTTGACCACGTGATCATCGATCGGGCCATCAAACAGTGGCGTCCACGTCTACGGTCGTATGTCCGTGAACAAAAAGGACATTTTTAACACCAGCTGTAGCTGAACTTCACTTCCATATGGCTCTTGTATGTTGGAAACTTCCCATTTTCAGGGCTGCGTCTCAAACGTTCACAAACTTGACAAACTCGGCAACATTTCCAAACGGCGTTAGGATTTGGTGGTAATATCGCTAGTGTTGTTGTTTTTGAAATTTCAGGCAAATGCTAAAAGTTTTGACCGAGGTATGACACTTTTTCTTGGGGTCCACTTTTCATCGGAACACAGTGTATATACATATATATATATATATATATATATATATTATATCACTCGAAATATGTGAACAAATTTCTGACCTGATGAAGATAATTATAAACTCCCGACCTCTCCATTGAGAGTGCATCTTGATAACCACCAGATAGGCCTACGATTAGTTTCTCATGGAACGATGCTGTATAAATGTCTAATTACGATTGCAAATTGCAGGTCATGCTAAGAAATTAAATAAATCCTATGTTATACTTTGATAATAGGCCTACTTGTCAGTGGCGGCGATCTTGTTTGACAGGTGGGGAGACACTTTTGAAATGATCTGGTCAAAAAAGTGTTTTGAACTGGTCTGGTCAAAAAAGAGGTAAAAAATTTGTTAACCTTTTTAGGTGTTTCTTCAAAACGTGGGAGGACAAATGTATGGTGTGTCCCCCACTATGAAGGTGGGGTCTTGTCCCCCTCAACCCCCCGGGATCGCCGCCCATGCTACTTGAGATCGTTTAAATTGTGGTTTCAGAAGTGTAAAAATGCATTATTTAATAAAATAATTTGCTTGCAACATTTTTTATATATTTAGTTAAAATTTCCATTTAATCCCAGCTGCGTGGAATCTGAAATTAAACCTATGACAGAAGAAAGGAAAGGAAGAGGAAGAATGCCACGAAAAAGAATTCGTAGTAGACGGAGATAGAGAAGCAGAGGAGCAGTTTCTTAAGCTAACTCCGGAGGCATCATTGGGTATGAAGTGGGTTGGCCTTTATTTCTTCATAACCTCGGCATATGTGTGCACAGTGACAAGTCCTCTCCCTCACACTTTGTTCTGAACACAGCCATAAACCTGTCAACCAGTGTAAAACTTCTCGTAGTGAAACTTGACTCGACAATCTCAATGGATTTTAAACTTTCTGAAATCATCCCTTCTACCAACTTTCATATCCGGGCTCTCAGACATATCCGACCTTTTCACATCAAAGACCTCGCAAACACCATTGTCTGCGGGATAGTCAACTCTCGTCTTGACTGTTGCAACAGCCTTCCATACCGGACATCATTAAAAAATCTCATCTCTCTTCAACGCATCCAAAACAATCTCGCAGGTGTCGTATGAAACTCCCCATATCGTGACAGCAGTAGGCCACTGCTCAAATCCCCTCCACTGAATACCTCTCAAAGAAAGGTTCATCTGTAAAATTTCGATCATCGCCTATAACTGCATCACAACAAACACTCTCTCATATATATATATCTCCGACCTTCTTCACAACCACATGCTCTCGATAACCATGCGGTCTTCTGGAACCCGAACCTAGGTCCTTCATCGGTGTCGCACTACAACTGCGTCAAAATACTTATTAGTTTATTCTCTTTTACTAATTATCAGCAATGTCAAGAACAAAATAAATCACTGTTGAAGCCATTGACAATCAGATTGCCTTTACGTTCCCACTGTTGGGTCTGCTTACTCGATTGGCAAGGATACAGAACAAGTGTGCCACCTTACATAAAAAATGATTGCCAGACTAGTTAATTGATGATATAAACATATCAAATACTGCATGCTATCAACTTACTATGCCTACATTAGTGAAGCTTAGAGGTAAGTTGTGTATTGTCTGCATCACAAAAACCTAATTAATCTAAATCACCTAAGCAGTTTTTGATGACCATGCATGAGAAATAAAGTATATAGATGATGGAATCGTTTTGTTTTAAATAACTAGAAAAGCGTCATTATGGTAAAATATTGTTAATCTATCAAAGCTCTAGATCAAGATGTGATGATAAGTTTTCGAGGACGATTAAATTTTTAAACTCCACGAAATATGATAATTACGAATAGTTTACAATTAATAAATTTAGAGGTTCGTAAAAGATGTAACATAAATTTTGAGATAAATAAAGATTTAAGCTTCTCGACAGGCATTCCATAACGCACAGATTAGACTAGATGACTTCCTACTACGATGACACGTACATGACACGACATGACATGTGAGGGCACAAAATGAGACAACACGACATCAGCACTATTGTCATCGTCGTCATTGTCATCTTCCACCTCTTCCTCTCCCTCTTTATCCCATGACGTGAACTAAAATTCGACACCATGTTCGAGAAAATTTAACCAATGCGTAAATTTTTTTTGAGTTTTGTAGCAATTAATTTAATGGTTGGTGTCAGTTGAACAGCTTGGTTGACTTCAAGTTTTATAGAGTTGTTAGTTCTTGTATTCAGCTGAAGAATTGGTGTCATCCAACTTGAGCAGAAGTCTTGGGTGATAGTAGAAATTTCCATTTTGATATTCACTTTCTTATGATCAAGGCCATTATTATTTTTAATTTGAGTCGGCATACGTTACATTCAGCGGAAAACTTAGAGATTTAATGGCATAATTGCTTTAGAAGTCATGTAGTTAAAATGTTATTTGAAAGCAACTGTTTTCTTTTCTGTCTTTGTTTCTTTTTCTTAAATACGTCTGTCTTTGATGATATGTTGACTTTTATTGTGTTATTTTCATTAGCAAGTAACCGTCTGAGCCTCGAATATTGCACGTTTAAAATTATATAAAATATTCGTTTATTGCTAGTTCACGTCGACACAGATGCGATTGGATCACAATGCACCACCAAAACAGTACTGTTATAGCAATTGATTATCACCAGACAACAGTTTAGTAATTAAGACTGCAACAAATTAGTGAATGTTAGTATAAAGCAGGCCCTATACATGTTAAAACAGTATTAGTGGCTAAAATTGTTAATAAGTTTTTTATAGAGCATTCGGGAGATAAAGGTTTTGTCATTTTTATCAGGTACATTGAATTTATGTGCTCGTGGCCATTGATTATGAGAGATGTTGCGATCAGCTAGAAAATAAGGTCACAGGATTATGGTCAGGGTCAGTTTTAGCTGCCTTCAGCAGGCTTTCATCAGCCTGCCTAGCCAATTCAACCGCACTTAGAATGGATAGAGAGAGTAGACCAGAACGACGCATATTTTTCAGTAGTTGCTCAGTGCTCACCCTCTGTCTGTCCTCCACAGTTGATTTTCTACTGCTGACAGCAGTTTATGATAATATTTATTTATGGCCAGCATGTGATGCTTTAGGAAAACATGTGTCACGATTAATGGTTCACGACATTATTTTATCACATAATGATCAACAGAGGCGGCGCTACACCAGGGCGCGCCAGGGCAAATGCCCTGGTAAAAAAGCCTTCGCCCTGGTCGATGCCGTGCCAGAATGTTTGCCGTGTCCAGAATTTGTTCGGGTATATTTATTGTATACTGAGATATAAATTCACCTAATTCACTGAAATGTTAAAATTTGCTTTAGGGCCTACAAATATAAAAAAACGTTCAGCTTCTGGGGGCTTCGCCCATCTGACAAATATGATATAGTGCTGGGGGCGATTTATGGCAAGCGCGGTAGCGCGATCTTATTATAGGCCTGCGATCACCATTTAAGCTCGCGCTACCGCGATCTCTAAAATCGCCCTCTGCACTGGTTACTTGTATGACTGCCCTGGCTATGCCCTGGTTACAAAAGAGGTCTGGCGCCGCCACTGATGATCAAGGCCTTTTTATTTTAAATTTACGAAGGGTTATTTGCTTAAATGTTCTAACAGTCACACACCTAAAATTCTAATTGAAAGCAAGCGGTTTAGCTTCTGTCGTTGCCTGTTTCTCTTTCTGAAACACTTTCTTTTGATCAAGATATTTTATATTTTAGATTTGTGTTGGTCTACGTCACATGCAGGGGATCGCCCAGTAGCCAATGATCTTATTTATTTAGATTTAATTGCTTCATGGTTTAAAAGGTCATGTAGTTAGAATAATTTTATTTGAAAGCAACTGTTTTCGTTTCTGTCTTCGTCAATTACGTCTAACTATCTTTGTTAATATGTTGCCTTTATTTTCTAATTTATGATATCAAGTGGCCATTTGAACCTCGTATATTATTGCACGTCCTATAGTTGTTTTTCTACTGCTGATAGTGAATGGTTTACGATAATGTTTATGGCCAGCATGTGATGCGTTAGGAATCATGTGTCACAGTAATAATGGTTTGCGACATTGTCCCTCATCTTATTATGGGTTAACTTTGTTACACAAATGTCTGGTTGAAATCTCATTTTATAATACTATAGGCCTAATATAATAAATCTTATTTCAGACCCATGTCTTATTAGATAAACTCTTAAGGTCTAGTATTTCAAGAAACGCCCACGATGAAGAAACGCCAAACGTGTCAGACAGCATTTTGCTGTGTTTGCTTTGGCCAAAGCAATGCTTCTGGAAACTGTTATTTACCCAAATGTCAAACTAGACAGCTGCCTTGGGGTTCCGCAACATCATTATAGCAAAAACGGCTTATCCGAAAGACGTTGTTGAAATTTTATTACACGCATATTGTTTACTTAAAATATGGCTACATGATCGAGTCATGTTTCAAAAAACGCTTCAAGGTCTCGCCTTCAAAGTCCTCATACAAACCTCCACAATGCTTTAAGAGTAACCGAACTTTAAACGCCTAAGTAGAAGCCCCGCGCTCGAAGTGTATCAGACGGAAACCCCGATCAGTCTCTTTTCCACACACATTTGCATCATCATTTATTCAATTATTAATTATTTATTGATTGCCCTTACTGATACAAATTCACCAAACGGGTGCTACCTGTGTTCTTTGTGTAATTCATTCACCCTATTACTGTAACTAATTCCCCTAAGTTATTCGGGGACTTCATTTTCCCTGTAAATGTCAGAACTTTTTTTATTCGCATAGGCCTATAAAGCATCTGTGTTAGGTGAACCAAACAGCCTAGGCCCTCTGTACATAATAACAATACATTCCTCTGTACTTTCAGAATAGATGAGGCAAAAAAATGAAGGCATTTATACATCACACCCATCGCTGCCCCTGGGAATTAGTTTCAGAAACTGCTCTCCTTCTTCTTCTTTCTCTATTTCTTGTTCTTCGTATTCTTTTCTTTCTTCTTCTATACAATCTTCTTCCTCTTCTCCCTTCTGTCATCCGTTTAATTTAAGATTTTGCGCAGTTGTGATTAAAACAGAAGTTGGAAAGGTGAATGTTCAATGATCTTGTAGGGAAATTATTTGAATAAACAATGCATTTTGCACTTCAACGAGGATTTAAACGATCACAAGTAACCACAAAAACATAACAAAGTATTTATTTAGCGATAATACTCCAGTATGACCTAGTATGACCGTCAATTTTTAATTGTACTTGGAAATTTAGTTAACATCGGTTGAAAAAAATTAATGTATAGATGCTCTCACTAGGCCTACGCTTCCTAGTATATAATGCTAGCGAAAATTGCTGGATCTAATAGCTAATTGGACGATGAATTAGTTCAGTCATAGATTCTTAATCATGCTAATGATATTAGTGTATATATTTTCCAAATAGATGCCAAATTGATGTCGTTATCTCAGTGGGTCAAATGACCGCGCAAACAAACAACTGTTTGTAAGGTTTGTCAACGAGAATAATTCAATACGTTCTTCGTTAAATAAATAACTGTTCAAAGCTTTTCAAAGTAAGGTAGGATGATCGCAGTGAAAGACCCTCGAAACACTTCAGTGGATCAGTGGATCATCGGGTCAGCAAGTACTAGGCCTAGCATTCGTACTTATGGAGCCAGTTCAAAGGTCCAGGACTGACATGTCTTGTAGTGTACTGGATAAACGCCAATTCTCGCTCTTGGTTTTGGATCCTCATCTGTAAAAAATGATTAAGTTGAGAAATAAGTTTACGGCCTATATATTTAAGTAGAGGTAGATCCAAGCGGCAATTCTCATCAGGCAAGCTCTTCAAACCAACCTCTTAGATGATTGGTTGAGTTTAACACTCTTAATTTGGAGGGTGTAGTTTCATTGGCCTTCCACTCGCTAGAGGGCAGCGGTGGTTAAATGAATTCTGCCTCTGGAAAACCCAGAGCTAGTCCCTAAAGAGGAGGGTCGGACGAATGGGTGCAGATACTTCGCCGTAAAGAAAAAGACGATAGAAATCCACAATCCAGTGGACACCTACGGGCTATCAGCCCATGGATCATAGGAAGGAAGGAAGGAAAACAGTTTCATTGTGGAACCATCAATTTGCGCAATGGTCCGCGGCCATATGCCTGGTGGTCCGCGAGCAAGGATTACAATTTATAGTTTTTTATAATTAAAAACATGGAAACAGACACATTTTTTCAATTTTTTATTTTTTTTAAATTTCAATCGCTAGAATCGGCTAAATGTTACCATTAAACTAATAATACGCGGATTTATGGCAAAAATTCCTTTTGTATTAGGCCTAATTTGTTTGTGGCACAATTTTTAGTGGTGGTCCGCGACTTACACACAAAGTTTAAAAGTGGTCCTTGAGTCTCAAAAGGTTGAGAACCGCTGGCTTAGATGATGGTCACTGGTCTCTGGCAGTTTTTAAAAAGTGTTTTCGAAGCACAGGTTAGGCTATTACCCAATCCAAGTTGACTTTCAGTGACTCCAACACAGACTGCATGTTTTCCGAGCCAGTTAAAACTCCTGTGGTGCTTATTATGGCAAAGACTAAATAAATAAAAAATAAGTATATCATTAGGGTATTCTGCGTATCCTAAACAATTACACTGTAGCATATTCTAGATTACTGTTTATTAGAATCCAAATGACAATGACGATACAATCTAATTAGCAGACGTGGGTTTATTTTCGTTTTCTTACTGGTAATGTCAAGAACAAGGTTCTTCTCGATGCGGTTGGCAATCACTTTGTCTTTGCTTTCCCACTGTTGGTTCTGCCTACCCGGCACGTACGGGTTCAGAACAAGTCGGCCACCTGACATATATAAAGATTCAATACAAACTGATTATAATTATTACACTAGTTAACTGGTGACATGATGATACCTAATACTGCATGATATCATATAAATATGCTTTCGTTAACTGAGGTCTAGAGATAAAGTGTATTAAGTTGTTGGTGTAATGTCCTAATTAAACTAAATACCTAAGCAGTCATTGATGACAATGAGTTGCTACAATAATGTCCGAATTAACCTAAATAGCCTAAGCGGTTGATAGTGCATTAGGCTTGGACCATGGTTACCTATTCATGAGAACTGAAGTAAATGATAGGAATCTTTGAGATTTCTTTTTCCATCCGTTTTATGTGTGCACGAGTCTGGATCCAAACGCCGTCTCCAGCCGGGTTAAATTTGTTTCGGCGAAGGAGAAGCGAGGCTGGTCTTTGGAGTCACATTGACTCTGGTGGATCTTCGATCTACAGATCGGCACGCGACGAATGCTTGTTCTACGTGCGCCTGGCGCCTCGACCAATAGCAGGACTAGCGTCATCTTCTACTAATGAGGGACTAGTCGGAGCCTTGGTCATCGCATGCTGCGAGCTCTAGTACGAGTAGTCGCTACAAACTATCTACGCAACCTGAACCATAATGCTATCTGTCAACTATGGACAGGATTCCGTTGGTTGCATGCACTGAGCTGCATTGGACTCCGTATTTATGCTTTTAGAAGTAAAAATGGCAGTATTAGTAGTAGTAGTAATAGCAGCAGCAGTGGTAGCAGAGGTATTAGTATTAGTAGTAGTAGTAGTAGTAGTAGTAGTAGTAGTAGTAGTAGTAGTAGTAGTAGTAGTAGTAGTAGTAGTAGTAGTAGTAGTAGTAGTAGTAGTAGTAGTAGTAGTAGTAGTAGTAGTAGTAGTAGTAGTAGCAAAGCGCGCCTTTCATCTCTGCAGTCTGTTCGGAATGCGGCTGCCCGTTTTCCTCGCTTCTCTCACATAACTACCTTTATGACTGATGTACTTCACTGGCTTCCTGTTGCTTCCCGCATCCAATACAAGGTTCTTCTTCTGGTCTCTAGGACTCAACTGGGAAAAGCTCCTAAATACCTCTGTGACCTAATGCGTAAACTTCTATCTGCTCTCTCTTCCCGCCCTCTTCGGTCTGCTGATCGCCTTGATCTACTTGTCCCTCGCGCAAAAACTTCGATGGCTCAGCATCGAGCTTTTGCCATCCTTGGCCCTTCCCTTTGGAATGACCTGCCCCCCTCTCTCCGTAGCAAGATATTGCTTGGGATCTCGCCATCTTCTCTCCGCTGCCTAAAGACCTTTCTTTTCCGTCGGGGCTGACACGCTGGGAGCTATGAAGAAATTTTCATAGCGCCATAGCGCCTCTGAATAGTCTATGCTGTGAGAGGCGCTTTATAAATAATCATATGAGATAAGAGTAGTAGTAGTAGTAGAAGTAGTAGTAGTAGTAGTAGTAGTAGTAGTAGTAGTAGTAGTAGTAGTAGTAGTAGTAGTAGTAGTAGTAGTAGTAGTAGTAGTAGTAGTAGTAGTAGTAGTAGTAGTAGTAGTAGTAGTAGTAGTAGTAGTAGTAGTAGTAGTAGTAGTAGTAGTTGTAGTAGTATTATTATTAGTGGTAACAGTGGTAGTATCAATGCAAGTCGTGGTAGCAGTAGCTGTAGAAATAGTAGCTTTACTCCAGTTCAGATATCAGTGTAATGGCTACCTATGGAGAACATAATTAAATTCAAGGTTGGTGTAATTGTAACTGCTATGAAGAAATTTTCATAGCGCCATTGCAAGAAAACACTAACCACAGGCGCTTTCGCGCTAGCCAAAATGAGGTTACAGTAATTAAGAACTGGAATTTCATCAGTTAACAAACCTGCACAGGAAAACATGAGTCACCAGTTGAGGACTCTGCCGTCACTGTTAGTACTGCTACTACTACTACTACTACTACTACTACTACTACTACTACTACTACTACTACTACTACTACTACTACTACTACTACTACTACTACTTCTGCTGCTGCTGCTGCTGCTACTACTACTACTACTACTACTACTACTACTACTACATCAATAGTACTACTACTACTACTACTACATTAGTACTACTACTACTACAACTAGTAGACTACTAACAGTATAAATTATGCTTCTTACGCAATGACGACTTGAATATATTACCTTCAATGTCCATGCAAAAGTCATTGAGCTTGCTACGGATAGTTTCTGTTTCTGAGTGGAAGCGCCATTTTTGGGCGTCTGTGCCGTTTCCTTGCCATGAAGAAATCGCCGTGCTAGGCAACTTTATGCCGTTTTCCAGATCCAGGTAAAGATAATTCATATGGCTTCTTATTAAATAATACTGAAAGATGACATAGAGGACCATTCACGTCTTTGTCGTAAACGACTAGTAGGCATAAATCAATGATAGGCGTATACCTCAGTAACTCAGCGCTTTCTTCTAAGATACTGAATAGGCGCTCTAGTAGGGGCCTAAGTGTACAATGTACATTCACTACAATTAGTAAAATGCGACTCACGATTAGTTTATGTACTGGAAAAGCTAGAAAATGTAAACATTCGGCCTCTAAGTGAATGTTATCTCCCCGTTGTCAGGTGGGGAGCATATCTGAAGAGTTTTCTTTAAGGGCGCTATATAACTGTGCAATTAGGATTACGAGCTGTGCTTCCTGGATCGTGGCCAACCCCTCCCCCCGTCAAAGGTCTCGCAAATTATAATGTAATTCCAGGATTGTCAATCAAGATCTTCTCTAAATTCAGCAAACCCCATGATACTGCAGGGAGCTCCGTGGTCCAGTCTCGAAGCAATCGCGGAGAAGAGCACTGCGCTGTTCAGCAATTGGGTATCTGTTAATCCTACTCTTCCACATGCTGCAAAAGGTAGCAACCGATGACGCATTAAAACCAAGCCCTAATCAGCCAGATTTCAGTCAACTAAGACAGACATTCACCTTATGGAGGCTGTTAAAGTTAAGAGTTAAGTTGGGAACGAAATGCAATAAACGTGGGGCGTGGTGGCTCAGTGGTAAGTTCGGCGCCTTGTGACCGAAGGGTTGCAGGTTCGAATCCCACTCTAGCCGCTGCGTACGGACCTTGGGCAAGTCCTTCACTCGCAATTGCTCGTGGCGCTTCGGCGTAAAAATTCGGGCACAGTATCAAATGCTGTAGTCGGGAGCGCCTCTGAGTAGCAGTTGACTTCGGGAGGCGCTATAGAAATATCCGGAATAAATAAGCTACTGCTTAGAACAAATAGAAAACCATTGCAAAGATTTAATCATATACTAAAATTTTGTATTTTCAGGCATTAGTTATGGCTTAATCAAAAAGGTTCTAAACTCTGTAAAGTTTCAGCATGTTTGATCAAGTGATAGCAAAAATAAGCGAGTTACAGTAATCAAGAAATTTGGAGACCAATGGACTTGCCAGAAATATTATTGAAGACACGAGAATACAACTATAATTCCTCGGTAGCGCGACATTACATACCATGACACTTAATACCGGAACAATTAAGACCGGACTATTCGTACCTATGACTCTTAGTCCCTATGATATTTAATCCCTATGACATTTAATCACACCAATGTCTCCAAGAGACGAACTAAACTAGATAAGAAATAGGTAAGTGAAATCAGTAAAAGCAATAACACAGCAATATTCTATATTCAACATCAATTTGTGGAATCAGTATGCCGCATCTATAGACGGCATCGATCGAACGACTGACGCTGTTGAGGGATGGGTCCATAGGCTCCAGTCGCTCTTTCACTGTCATCACCCCACGATGTGGACGTTCATGACCGGTATCAAGCAAGACAAGAACAAGCAGAAGTCTTTACTAGCCTACTACAAGCTGCGACCGGTGTCGTTCATTCCCCATCCCCCAAAATGTTCTCAATGCAGCAAAAAGCGAGTGGAAGGAGCGATTGCGGCATACGGTAAAACCGAAATCCTTGTTTACCTCCGTGCTACGTCTTATCTTTCTCACTCGTGACGTTCACAAGGATCTGAATATGGAATAAGGAATATTGCTGTGTTATTGCTTTTACTGATTTTACTTACCTATTTTATAATTTCTTATCTAGTTTAGTTCGTCTCTTTTAGACATTGTTGTGATTAAGTGTCATGGGGATTAAGTGTCATAGGTACGAATAGTCCGGTATTAATTGTCACGGTATTAAGTGTCACGGTATTAAATGTCACCAAACCAATTCCTCATGTGTCAAGAATGTGCCTATATGACTTTTTTAGTTCATTCGAATATTTATATAGCACCTCTTCAAGAGGGCTACTCAGAGGTGTTCCCGACTCCAGCACGGCCAAATAGAACAGTTTTAAGTCTAAAGTGCAAATACCAATAAATTACAATTATAGCACAGTCAGTTAGTGACATAGTAAAGTCGGTAACAACACCCATGCCAGTAACACGCTATGCATATATAACTATGTAAATATAAATGTAATTTAAACATTCATGAAGCGCACCTCGCAGCAGAACTATCCAGAAGCGCTCTCAGCGTGATAGGCTCGTGCAAAAACAAAAGTCTTTAAGCATTTAAGTGAAGCCTCGAGCATCTTACTCCGGATCACAGAAGGGAGTTCATTCCAGAGTGAAGGGCCAGCCACAGCAAAGGACCTATGCTGAGCTAATGAGGCTCGCGACCGAGGTACAAACAAGTCCAATCGGTCAGCAGGACGTAGGGCGAGAGGATCGTGAAGAGATTGGTTTGCTCATCAGTTTATAAAGGTATTTAGGACCTAAGCCCAACTGGGATCTAGTGACTAAACGGACATTGTATCTAATACGAAACGGGACAGGGAGCTAGTGAAGTTCATTTTGCATATATGAGGTGATGTGCGAGTATAGATACATTGTAACACTGTTACAGTTGAGAGATTTTGAACAGTGACTGAACATTCCAAAGCGAGTGTCTGATGCATAAAATTTTTTTAAATTCTGTTTCGAAATTATGTGAAGAATTACAGAGAAGAACATACTGTTTAATCGGCCAGTTCAAGGTTAGTAACAATTTAGTAACAATATAATTATATCTATGCGTTTGTGTGTGACCAGGTATAGGTTGCATACTTACGTCAGACATCGTGAAGTGTGAAAGAAACAAATGAGAGCACCTGTTCGGAGCGAAATTATTGATAGAGTGGCTGTTGCTCGCATGAAATCGGAGTATAATAATCTTCGTTTAATATCTTCAAACTGACACAACGCAGTATGATTACAAATCAGTATGAACGGATGATCACAAGTTATTACAGGAGTCGAATTTAACTGTACACGGCAGCCATGCAAGGCGCCCATCACGTCCTACATCTCATTTTAACAACGCACCATCTCGCGAATGAAAAGCTGAGTGGACCTAAATTTGGGAGGGTTGCGGGAGTTGAACCCGCTACCGCTTGCTCTTCACGCCAGTGATGTTACCACTACTCTATGGACCCCCCCCCAGTAGAGTTGTTTATTCTTCGAAAAGCAACGCAACAATCACGACCCCTTGTATCGACTCGCCCTACAGGCTTAATATTAACGCTTTTTTAAACTTCAACTATTTTTCAACTAAAATAAAACAGTTTAGTTAAAGTTGGCTAATGATTTTGTAAATAGGTTAACTAAACTAAAAATTGTTAGTTGAACTTTTCCCAACTTTAAAAATTTTTTATGACAAACATTTCAGAATAACAGAGGTTAAGTGAACTGTAACAATGACAATTTCACTTTCAAACTGTAATGTGTACAAGTCAACTCATATAGAATAATAAACACTAATATTGTTATTTATTTCTACGCACATATTCTATGCATAGGCAACGCCAGTGTTAATAAATAAGTAAACGTCGCGTTGAGTTCTTGACAGTGTTCATTGCGGAAGATAGTTGCGTAATTGGTAATTTTGTTAGTTACACTTTTCAGTTAAAAACTAAGCAATATTAGTTAAACTTTGGTTTTAACTAAATAATTATTCTCCAGTTAAACTTCGTCCTTAACTATAAAATTAAAGTTTAACTAAAAGTTATCAACTCTTTAGTTAACTTTTGCCAATCACTGGAACCAAGATAAACGACAAGACATGAAAGCGCCTAAGAAGTTAATGGATAGAAACCGGATGAGATATACTGATAATTCCATATGAAGATATACTACCTCCACCGGTTCTACATGTAAGGAGCGCCGGTCTTCTGAGAAAGACAGCCTTTCATAAGTATCAGATCACTCGAAGAATGATAATGATCATATGATAGATTGTCCCCATATGTCAAATTCCAGAATCGACTGGAAAGGTTCTCCACATAGAAAGAGCTTTCCTATTCGTTAAGTACAATTGGGTAAGGTCTAACTGAGGACACGTCTTTGGGAGGATGCTTGTGCTCGTCAATCTTGGGTGTTCGAGGTTTGAAGGAACCAATCACGAATATACCTTAACCTTGGAACACTCGTTTGATTTAGCTTAAGTAATTGTAATTGTAATTGTAATTGTAATTAAGACAATTTATATAGCATCGTTGGTAGCAAGCTACTTCTAGGGTGCTTCACACGAACGCAACGTACACTGTCTACAGTGGGCCTAAGCGCAAAAGCTAATGTTCGGAGTTTTTACCTAGCAAGTAAAATTTCAACTGTTTTTTTAAAACAAAAATGCTCTTAGTTTCCTGCATCTGAGCAGGAAGGCTGTTCCAAGCACGCGGGCCAGCCACCCGAAAGGCCCGATCGCCCATTTTGTTTTTCGTTGATGGCACGAAAACATCAGCGGACTTTGTAAGTTAGGGACAGTGCTGGAACAATCTCTCATTAAATTTACGATAAGTTTAGACTAAGAAGGTCATACAGTTTAACATACATGCATACATGCATACATACATCCTTAATGCCGAGCAGCGTTCTCGCCTCTGTGCGTTTGCCAGAAGGCTGGAGCGACTTGGGTACCTGCCGGCAGGTTTTGAAAAATTTGACACTCTCTGTGCGAAAGCTGACAGAGTCCTGTTTTCAGCTGTAGGCCTACTCCGCAACCCGGGCCATTTTCTCCATACCTTACTTCCTCCAATGAAGACTAGCACATACGTGCTCCGCCCACGCTCGCATTATCGGGAGATTCCCAGAGCGGATGCGTTCACCCGAAGGAGTTTTATCACCAGAATGTTATACTGCTAGAGCCAAGATACCTTAAATGCGTATGAATGCTAAATTATAGTTCTCTAAGATCACCTTGACAGTTATGACAGTTTTGAAAGTTTCCAATAGTCTTGCTCACCTAATGTTATAATTTAGTTTCTTCCACCTTTTCGCATAACCTGTTTGTAAGCCACAGTGCGTTTGCAGGTGGTCTAATAAAGGACATACTTACTTACTTACACAAGATTGTGGGGCGTATTGGCTCAGTGGTAAGTTCGAGGCCTTGTGACCGGAGGGTTGCAGGTTCGAATCCCACTCTAGCCGCTGCGTACGGACCTTGGGCCAGTCCTTCACTCGTGATTTCCAGGCCCGGATTAAGCTCTCGTAGGGACCCCGCCAAATTCTCCGGGGACCCTTAATCCCCTATCCGGAACTGAGCAATAGGTTCCGGAACGGAAGAATTATGGAAGGGCTCAAATCCAGCGAAAAACGAGATTGGGGGTTGGGAGGGGTCTCAATAAACACTGAAAACACTGGAAACAGTTCACAACAATGAAATTAAATTAAAATAACTAAATTATTGTTTTTATTATTAAAATAACTAAATTATTTTTTAGTTGCTGAAAAAAGGTGCCGGAACGCCACTTCGGCGCGTTCCGGCTGAAACAAGCACTGCCCCTACACCTACCCGGCCTTCCTCTCACCATACTCCTTCGTCCCTTCCCAAATATTAATGCTTGTATATTATTGACTGTATAACTCAAACTTAATATGTAGCTTAATAAAATATCAAAATAAAACATTTTAAAATGACACTTTATTAAAGGCTCACTTTCTAAGACAAGCTGCTGTTTTCAGCAATTCGTGACAGTTTGTCAGTATCAGAATCAGTCACAGTGCGAAACAAGGACTAGAAGTGAATGAAAGTTAGCTGTCGTCCAATTTCAATGATTCATACAATAAGTTTAACTTTATCAGACTGCAAAGACTGCAGTCTTACAACTAAGTGAGCGAACAAACGTCAATACAGTATAGATATTGTTCAGTTTAACGGTTTAAAATCTTATGATCTACAAACTTAGATCACATTTTTGTACTCTTCGGCGTCTTCGCAGTGGCAAACTAGTAGGCCTACAGAATGTCATCGAAAGAAACAGTATCTAACAGATCACTCTCAACACTGAAAAGTTCCAGTGCAGTTAGACGTTTGTCTGTCATCGTACTCCGTATATCTGCCACTGACGGGTCCAACACAGAAAATGTTGCTTATGTTGTTCAGACTCTCAAATTTCAGACACTGCTGATGTACCTTCAGTGCAAGGCCAAGGCGCACAGCTACCACCAACATTTCGATTCTGCCATTCGTCTGGCTCATTTGATGTGAGTGTCTCATGGGAGTGTACGAAAATCTCTCCATTTTCGGAAGAGAGGCAACGCTATATTTCTTCCTTTGTAAGTACGTTCTTTAGCTACTCGCCTTTTTTGAGCACCGAAAAGTTGAAATATTTTATTCTTTGGCACATTGTTCACTTTCCGTGAATATAATTATATAATATCCAGCGCGGTTGTTTATTTTTTTTATTGAGACGAAGACGAAATTATCAATAACGATGAGTCGTGACGACAAAGGAGAGTAGGGCCTACAGAGTATTAATATTTAAAAATATGGAATACCAATGAAGTTCTAATAAACATAACTGGCATAGATGTAGGGGCCATCGACCGCCATCAAAAGAATCAATCACCAATTCACAACTGATTGCTGACGTAAATTTACACTGGCCTTAAGAGAAAAGCTGAATAAATGTGAAAATGCACATTAAAAAATTCTTGCTGTTCACTCGGGGGGGGGGCTGACGACGGGGGCCCTCGCCATGGCATAAATGGCATACTGGTTAATCCGGCCCTGGCGATTGCTCGTGGCGCTTTGGCGTGAAAACTCCGACACAGTATCAAATGCTGTAGTCGGGAGCGCCTCTGAGTAGTAGTAGACTTGAGGAGGCGCTATAGAAATATCCGAAATAAAAAAATTAAATAAAAAATTATAATAATCTTCGTTTGTTAATTCAAACTGACAAGTACGCAGTAAGATTACATGATATAGTTGTAACAGACGATAACAAGTTTAACAGGAGTCGAATTTAATTGTACGGCAGCCATGCAAGGCGCCCATCTGTACTACTGCTCATTTTACAATCGCCACATGGGGAATAAAGGCTGACTTAACCTTGTGGGGCTAGCGGGTATCAATCCCGCGTCCTTCTGATCTTCGTACCAGCGTGTTACCAACCATTTCCCCACCCCATGGTAATGGTTGTGTAATGGTAATTGAACATTTATATAGCGCCACTAAAGAGAGATAGGGCTACTAGCACAGCAGGATGTAAAGAATAATATATCTCTTGATTACTGAACAGGCCAGCTGAACATCATTTTCCAGCCAGATATTATGATATGAAATGCAGCCCAGTCTGTGGCACCAGGCTGAAAACAGCATTGTCAGTGCAACAAATAATTGCAAATAATGTGACTTGTTGAAACGAGGTCACGGGCGCCCGCAGGCTTAAAAAATTGGACGCACAGCCCTCTCGTAAACAAATAATATGGCCGCTTGCCCGCTTTGCCACCATAGATAGGCCTATATAAGTAGGAAAATTGAAATAGCTGCCATAGATATAATGAGCAGTGAGTGACAAGCGTAACAAAACAAATTCAATTTAGATAACGTCCAATGCTCAGTTAGCCTGCTTGGTGAGCGAGAGATAATTACTCATTTGCATCCTGCAGTGTGACCTCGTTCAGGGGCGCCCGCAGCGTGACGCACTGGACGCACGGCGTCCACTCACCAAATCAAATCCATACAAGGAATAGGCATCGCATCGATATTTTTGTAAAACGGCAATTTGTTAAGTATGATGTTTCCTTCCATTTAACGACTTGACAAGGCATGAACTGGCAGTTTCTTCAAGAGGTTAGTGAGCATTGCATTCGAGATGAACAAGTCGTTCGGGATAATTGGATCCTTTGAATTATTAATAAAAATCATAATAAGAAAAAGTTCTCAAGTGTTTTGGAATTGTGTATTCTTAGTCCCTGGTTAAAACAACACGCAGATCTGAAGGAAGGTTATTGCACGTCATCACCTTATCTTTAGAAATTTAAAGAAACATCGTTATTATCAGCTGAGGTGGAGAAACACAAGACATCCTACGAAGGATCATCATCAACAGGATAAATATTAAAGAATTGTAAAGCGATTAGATATCAACCCCAACCAGTGACATTGGATAAGCAATTTGAAAGATCTCGTGTAAGTCTTACGTTGAGAACGAAATGACGTAATCGACTGAACAGAACGGACAGACACAGGGAAAAAATTCCAGAGTTTAGGTCCAGCAACTGAAAAAGCTCGTACACCAAGAACAGCACCAGTTTTAGATATGACCAGATAAAGACGATCAGGTTACCTGGTTGAAGAGAGATAACACTTTGGAATGAGGACTGATTTTAAATAACTTGCATAACTTGCTAATTAACATAATTTCCCAACCAGAAACGAAAATGTGAAAACAGTGAAATACAATCCAGTCTACACAGGCTAACTGAACATCATTTCTTACAACCAGATGGCCTACGAGAATATGAAAACAATTCAATACAATCTAGTCTATGTGACCTGTAGTAGCACGCTGAAAAACAGACTAATCAGTGTTTTAAACAAGGTCGTAACTCTGCCCCCCCCCTTCTCCAAAAGTGGTGGCAACCAATCCCTTCAGCATCCCCTTCCCGATTGCGTTTGGTTTTCCATGTCCAGCTCATTGTCCCATGCCTTTTCACGTCTTCGCGAGCTGGGCCTTTTCTCTGTAACAATCTACCACCAGACACACGATCACTAGCATCTTTAAGAGTTCAGGAAAGGTTTTTTGCTCGTCTTAATACACATTTATTAGGTGATTCCTAGGTAGCCGTGCCAGAGCGCAATTGTGAGTTACCGAAGGAGCGCTATACAAGGGCTCTGATCCATATAATAGCCCTATAAACAAATATATACACAGAGAGTTAAATGGCGACCATAATACCACCTGCAGAATTAGGCAACTTATCTGAAGAATGTGATTCAAACTCAAACAACCAATCGAATTTGTAATTGCCATTGTAATTGCAAATTTATCAATAGCCACGTTTAAAATAAACACATAAGTGAAATAATGGCTTCTGTCATCAGTGCAATGGTACTGCGAATTAGGCATCCTGCGAGTTAGTGTGTCTTCGGCAGCAAAGCTGGGACTCGAATCTAGGCTGGATATAGGCTACTGAACCTTAGCGATTTCTGGGATGGGGAAGTGGCAAGTAGACGAAAAAAGATCGAGCGACTTTATACGACTATGACAGAATGATGGGCCTGAGTCAAAGTGATCGCAGACACAGGAAACCCTCAAAATAGGATGATCGCACTATGATAATTTTTCCACAATTAAATAATCGCCTGTAGCCTACGAAAATAGGAAACTTCTCCACTAGGACAAGGAAGAGAGAAAGAGAAAAAAGAGGCAGTGGCAGAAAAAGAGATGGAGGGCAAACCTCAAGGAAAATGCCACCTTGTGGCCTTACATCATATTCTGGCCTTATGCCAGCTATCTGCGCACTCATGATGAGTGTGACTCAATGGGCGGGGACGTCGAAGAGAAATGCTGAGAAGAAGATAGTCTGATCTCAGAAGTGGTACGTGGGCGGGGAAATAACCATCGGAGTTTGCAATGAAGCGTCGTGAAATACTTATCTGATCTACATGTAAACAACTGGTGCGACCTGTTGAAGAACTGAAACTTTATGAAGAATAGGCCTAACGTCGCCTTTAAAATGGATACTTACTTTCAGACTTTAGAAAATGAAAGGGAACATACCATCACAGTTGAAGACCTATTTAAGAGTAGAGAGATGCAGTAAGACGTGGTTACGAAAACGGAATCTACAGAGGTGAAAACAATTAGCCTATTGCTGACGATGGGTTTTCCTGATCAGAGTGACGTATGCCTAGACAGATTTGTTATAAAACGGCCTTGACGAAAAGGAAATGACTGTGGAAAAGGACATTGATACAATCTGCCCCGACTTCTGCTCAAGACGGATCGCACGAGATCTCCAGCTGAATACCAGAACTCTGCTTGAAGGCAGCTAACAGGTAAATTTGACATCAATCACTAGACTAATTCGTAATAAATGCAATAAGTGGTACGCATTCGCGCTTTCGTGACACTTTGGCGACATTCATTCAAACATGGCTTCGAGTTTTGGTTCATAGTATGACGATGAGAAGGAGTAGGAGGATGTAGGACGCTTGTATAAGGAAGACTGAAGTGAGTAGGGGTTGACTGGAAGAAGAAGGGGATGATGTTCATTGGTGGAAGCAACGCAACTCCCGGAGTTTGGGTAATTAGAGGGTATTATTCAACCGTGGGATGGGCCGATGTTGATTGACTTAGAAGAAGCAGCTGCCGAAGCTGGGATATTTAGGGGAATTTACCCCGTAACCAGGTTGGTCGACGCTGATAGGTTGAACCGAAAAATGGAGACAGCTGTTGTTATGCCTAGAGTGTGAAGGAATTTAGTCTTTAAAAACCAATGCTGATGAGAATTCGTTGCGATCAAACACCAGACGCCCATCGGTTTGAGACGATGCCGATGTACAAGAGAGAGCGAGGATGAAATGCTGCAACTGACGCGGAATATCGAACTGGATTCGAAGTGCTTTGTCGCACCAGACAGAGAGGACTCGCACAGGGTTTCGTCTTCTGGATAGAACCCAAGAGCTGCCAGGGTCGAGAGGACATTGTAGCTCGGAAGAAGGATGACTCGCGAAAGGGATTCGTCTTCTGGGTCGAACCCGAGATGCTGGAGTCGGAAGAAATATGTCGTGGGGAATGTGTGTGGAGACGAAGGATTCGCGCTGTTTCATCTGGTCTAACCGCCGATGAATTCCGGGCTGCTGGGATCGAGATATTCTCTGAGCTGCAGAGAAAGACGCATTCACGCGGACGGTGTATTGTACCTTCTTTCCTTTGCCGTGGGAGACGAAGGAATTGACGAAGAAACCGCTATGGAAAGAGAGTTGCGATGCAAGGTTTGCTAAGTAAGATAAATTCCATGAGATTTCCCAGTTGTCTCGTTAAGCTGGGTTCCCTCACCATTCAAATAAAAGTAAGCGTATGTTACATGTAATGTCTTCTTGATTAGCATTTTGTCGTTGTTAGCTTGATTATTTTGATTCATATTTTATGTAACTTGTAATCTGCTTTCTTTGAAAAATACAATAGAAATACTATAATAAATCATGTCTTTGTCTAAACTTAGTTATCTAGAAGCAGAAGAATGTAGAGAGATGGAAGTGGGGAAGGTCAGGTAACCGAAACTAATGGCCTGTCTTAACTCTTCCCCGCCTTAGATCGAATATTAGGAATATTTAGGAGAGAACAAAGATATTAATTCCGCAAGTGAACAGTCGAATCCAACACATTCTTATCGAGTGAGAGATAGATTAACTTCCACCGCGCCTGTAAGCCTCGGAATGCACCCGTCAAGGTTGAGAGAAAGGTTGTTAGTGAGCAAGGAAGTGGGTAAGGGAGACCTCAGTGTTGAAGCTCCTTTGCTGAGGAGGAGCGAACTTCTGAAGGATAAGATGAAGAGAGCGGACGGTGTCGAACCGCTAGACAATTTTGCAGACAATTCGATGGAACCAGAGATCCAAATTCAAGGAAACTTGCGAAGAAGGACAACCCCTGCTTTATCCAAACAACACGGAGTAGAGACCGTGTTGGAAGCGGGGCAGTTTTTTTACACCTACATGCAAGCTGCAATCACCGTGTGTAAACTGTGTATGTCTATAGGATATCTATATCGTATCTGGCCAGCGACTATTATACGTCCGTTTAACTAACAGCCTTATAATATAAACAGTGTGTGAAATAGTGTGCATCGATGATCGTCCATGATGGTGGGGACCTGAGGGATTGCCGAGTTGACGGGGTCATGGTTAACCGAGAAAACCCAAAGAAGTTTGGACAAAGAGAAGTTGGTGAGTGAATGAACGATAGTCGATGACAACTCTCGGAATGACGTTGCAAATCTGCGGACGGGGCAGGTCGAACGACGATATGAAAGACGCTGAGCACAGTAGACGATGATGTTATTAGTTTGGGACAGGGCATGGCTCGCTATCCCCACGAACCTTTGACACAAAGAGACAGTGAAAGAGGGAGTGCGGAGATCGTGGGTAGCCTAGCCAGTGGAATCCGACGCTGTGTTCAATCCCAGACGTCCTCCTCTTGAAACACTGTTAAATGTTACTCTGGTAAGAAAGAGTAGATACAAGAAGATCAGCGCATATATGTTTTTCTGTTATGCAGCAAATAATCAACTCTACATCGTTTTGTTCGTTTCTGTCATCGATCGACCTCAGGATGTGTGCGGCACCTGCTTTTGTAAGCTATAGTTGGTCACACATATACATACATACATACATACATACATACATACATACATACATACATACATACATACATACATACATACATACACACATACATACATACATACATGCATGCATGCATACATACATACATACATACATACATACATACATACATACATACATACATACATACATACATACATACATATGTAGGGGGGTAGGCCTTTAAGATGCATCCGTCTGGACTGGTCATTATAATTAACTTCGGTGGCCAGTCTTCAGAGGAATGTACGCCTACAGTCTGAGCGTGGGGAGCTGGCAGATGCACGTGCAGACAGACTGACTGGCGCCAGGTAAAGGTATGCCGTGTAGGAAGGTTTAGATAGGGCTATATAAATGGAAGCCCTTGAGGCAGAGAGAGCAGAGAGAGATCTGGATCAAGCGCGTTGGACACACGGTTTAGGCCGGACCTCTGTCCCGTTTGTCAACCGGGACACGGGGTCCTAGAGTGTATACTCTATAACATTCGTATGAATAAACATCGTCAACGACAACGTGTTCTTTCTCTCTCTCTCTCTCGATCTACATCTCGTAGTGGTCACTTCAACCGCCGCTACATCTGGTGGAGAAGCCACGGTTTCGAATCCTTTTCGTACCAAAGTTCCCGACGCTGGTCCATCTTCAACGACTCAACGGCCAGTTCCTGAACTGTCGGCTGACGCAATCTCGCCATCGTCTGCCAGTGACGCCGTTAACAACAACGCCGACAACAACGTCAAGCCAAGCCAAACATCGCACATCATCACCGTGGACAAGAATGCCGTCGAGTCAACGGATGCCACGACTTCCTGCTACCTACCGGACCCTTTCGATGCCGATTCCGCGAGCCTACGCCATTGCGCCTCATATCAACTCCGACAGGTGCGCCCCACCGTTCGCTCACGAAGTTTCGATCACGACTTCACGTTTCTCCGCTGCCGTCACCGCTACACCTCATGGTAACATTCTTCTTAACGATCACTTATCTGGTTAGACGTGTAGTGGGTCGGCTCCATCGCCATCAACTTCCATCGTTTCCTCGTCGTTTCCTCGTCGTCTCAGTGCTTCATCCTATAATCATTCTCGAACAGTTTGCCTGCAACTACCGCCATTCTTCGATTCCAGAATATGCCTTCATGAGAAACGATCTGGTTGCTGAAGGTTTATCCATGGACTGGAAAGACAACGTTTTCTTCATTTCGAAGTTGATTGTTTAGTTTGTATATTGTTTGGCGCAACTAATAATTTTGATATATATGATCAATGGGTTTATTAGCACAATTTATTATTATCTATGGCCGATGATAACTCTTTGTATTTAATGTAGTCCTAGCATTCTGGCAGTTCTGTATTTTGAATGGATTTGATTAGCTATGATTTTAAGCTTCTAAGGATCCTAATATTTAGACGTTTTCCTCTCATGTGCCTAATTTGTGTTGCTACCGCTCTAATTAAGCGCATCAGTACTGTGGCCGAGTTTGGCCAGTGCCTCTGCATCTGGCTTTCATGAAACACACTTATACCAGGCATACAGTCAGCTATTTGTATACATGATTTCCTCGAAAGACGTTACTTAGCCAAAAGTCAGCTAATTAAGCTAATTGAGTTGCTGCGCGCCGACCACTATAACCAGTTACAGAGTAGATAGTCCACATGGTCTCATGATGGCATGATATGCCTTTCTGTCTTAAAAGCTCGTGATCCTCCCTTATACAGGAACACAGGCATTACTGAAAATGCGTTCGAGGGGATGCGTACCTTTTGTCGGATTCAGACTTAGCCCGCTACACAGATTAAACGCGGAATACGCTAATGAGTCGCAAAAGTACGAAGATGTTTTGTAGCGCTTTTACGGAATCTCATTGCATACTGTCATGACCCAATACTTAGTCTGCTCTGAACGTGGTTAATAGATATGAACGCGCACTGAACAGTGAACACCATGTGCAGCAGATATTTCTTAATGATGTATACGTATGTTTGAATTGCAGTGATTTAGTACGATGTAACCGATTTTGACGACTAGTATTCGGACAAGACAGTGATGAACTGCCTTATGCTGCTGATTCTTTTGATGACTTTGTACAACTTAATTTATTCGCCGCTATTGCATTTATATTTATAAGTATCTGTTGGATATTGTTTAAACTTTTATTTCATGCATGCGTCTTACGTTTGAGGACAAACGTTTTTCAAAGAGTGGTCGTATGTAAGGGGGTAGGCCTTTAAGATGCATCCGTCTGGACTGGTCATTATAATTAACTTCGGTGGCCAGTCTTCAGAGGAATGTACGCCTACAGTCTGAGCGTGGGGAGCTGGCAGGTGCACATGCAGACAGACTGACTGGCGCCAGGTAAAGGTATGCCGTGTAGGAAGGTTTAGATAGGGCTATATAAATGGTAGCCTTGAGGCAGAAGGGAGCAGAGAGAGATCTGGATCCAGCGCGTTCGTCACACGGCTTAGGCCGGACCTCTGTCCCGTTTGTCAACCGGGACACGGGGTCCTAGCGTGTATAACATTCGTATGAATGAACATCGTCAACGTCAACGTGTTCTCTCTCTCTGACAATCTACATCTAGTAGCGGTTACTTCAACATCCGTCACTTCAACCGCCGCTACACATACATACATACATACATACATACATACATACATACATACATACATACATACATACATACATACATACATACATACATACATACATACATACATACATACATACATACATACATACATACATACATATATATATATACACATGTATCATCATCATCATCATCTATGAGCCACCACTTGGCTGCACAATACCCGATCCCGCGTTGCTATTCTCAAGCAATGCAGATCCTATTTGCACCAATCTTTGCTGAATGTTTGCATTGGCTCCGTGGTGAGAAACGAATTTATTTCAATTGTTGGACTCTCAGTTTATAAGACTTTAAACTCTGGCCGACAACAATACTTAAAAATTATTCCCCATTTCTCAGACCCCACATGATTCAACCAGAAATATTAGTGCTTCACCCAGAATTTAAAAAAAATTATATACACTCATCTGATGTGCTCCCCCCTAACAACATAGGACACCATTCATTCTCTTACAGGCCAAATGTTTAAATCTCTAGTTATCTAGACGCAGGTTGTATGTACAGCCATTTCCAGCTTTTCCAGAATGAAGAATCGAATTGAAAACAAAACCTGAAGATGACGCAGCTCCAATGAATTTCATTAGTTCTGTGTATGTATTAGTAAAATTACTATTCAGTAGTTGGGAAAACGTGCTGCTAATCTATTTCTTGAGTTATACGACGAAGGAGTGAATGTTGTTCTATTTCATCTTTTAGTATTATTGCATTAAAAGCCATTTGAACGGGATGGTGATTGATGTGGAAAGCAGCAAAACTTCGCCTGGCGCCTTGGTGTCCATGTGGGAAAAAAACAACACAGACGCCCAGAAATGGTTCGACGACCCAGCAACAGGAACTATCCGTAGCAGGCTCAATGGCTACTGCATGGACATTAATGGTAGGATAATCTACTCTATTGTATATTTATTAGAAGCATTTATTTGTACTATTACCAATGTTAATGATAGTAGTAGTAGTAGTAGTAGTAGTAGTAGTAGTAGTAGTAGTAGTAGTAGTAGTAGTAGTAGTAGTAGTAGTAGTAGTAGTAGTAGTAGTAGTAGTAGTAGTAGTAGTAGTATAGCAATAATAATAATAATAATAATAATAATAATAATAATAATAATAATAATAATAATAATAATAATAATAATAATAATAATAATAATAATAACATTGGTAGTAGTAGTAGTGGAAATTAAAAGCCATTTGAACGGGATGGCGCTGTATGAATTGTTGGTATTTTACGCGGATAACTTTCTCCCTTGGCATGAGCGGTATATGATGTCTATATAAACCTGGAATTCGGGATTTGCGGCATTCGGGCAGGCGAACGTGTCTTGCTCGAATCGCTGCGTGGCCGAATTTCAGTATGAAAAGTTTAATTCATTGCGGTATGTTCACAGTTGGTTTCGCATTTCTATGCTATTATTACATATTCAATTATCTGTATCTTAAATTCATTTCCTGAAATAAACTACTTTTATGTAATGATCGATAAGTTTGTATATCTGGGAAGCCTACTGACTTGGGACAATGACTGCGACAAGGAGATGACCAGATTAACACGAAGGCAACTGGAGCAATGGTAGGTTTCGAGAACAATCGAATCTGTGTGCATATCAAGGTGAAGATCATCAAGACATTGTGTATTCAGTGTTTTGCATATGCGTGTAAATCTTGGGTGTTGCACAAGCAGGAAAAGGATAGATTTCTTGCATTTCAAATGAGATGCTATAGAAGGATGGCAACAGAAAATGTCAAATAAAGAATTGCGAAGAATGATCCAGTACACCAGAACCATCAAACAGTAATGGAAAAGAAGCTTACTTTCTTTGGATATGGAGTTGGACATTGCCATGTTGATTAACCAGGTTGTGTTTGAATTGATCGCCGGAGCAGGGGTTATAGAGAGACACTGAGACATCCGGGCGATGAGCCCATAGAAAGACGAAGGAGGAAGAGGATGAATAGAGGGAGGAGAAGGAGAAATAGGAAAAGAATGGAAAAGTCTATTTAATCTACACCAGACATCTAAACCTTCGGTAGGAATCAATAAACTGGTTAATAAGTCAGTTTTCAAACTGTTGTCAAACCTGTGATTTGTGTTCTAGGTGGCCGACTTGTTATTAATCCCTATCAACCGGGAAAGGAGGACCAACTATGGGAACGCAAAGGCAACTTGATTGTTGACCGCCGTGACAATATGAAGGTTCTTGATATTGCTGGTAAGAAATCGACAATAAAAACCAATGTCAGTTTTAATAAGAGTGGATAGGGGCCATCCATATATTACGTACGCAAAAATCCGGGCAAATTGGACCCCCTCACCCCCCTGTTCGCAGGCGTACTTTCTTCCACACCCCCGCGTACGTACACTTGACGCACCCCCCCCCCCCGAAGACCAGCTGCAGAAAGTGTCTCGACAATCTGCACTTTTGGCCAGATTGAAGGATGAGTGAGGGCCAATATAGACAAATTATAGGTGTCTCGTTCACAGCACAGAATAACTGCAGATGGCTTTTATATAATGTAATAAAATGCCATCGGACGACTGTAGGACAATACAGAGTTATAAATAGGCTAATGTGGACGTCATAATTAGAAATTTATTTTGCGTACGTACACTTTTGTTCCCCCTTTCCCCCCCCCCCCGTTCGCACCCGTACGGAAAATCGCCAAAATCCGACCCCCCTCCCCCCCTCAGTGCGTACGTAATATGTGGACGGCCCCATAACAGGATCGATAATCAGTTGGAGTTTACTACAGTGTGATGTAAGACATGCAAGCGTCTTGATATAATGCTGTAAAAGCACTTTATTGACATAGGTCTATAATATTTATTATATTATTTGTTAGCTTATTTAGTCAGCTGTGCGCGAAACTGTATCTAATGCCAAGGAAGCAATCGATAGTCCTACAATGACAGTTTCAGATTAAACGCATGCACATCTGCAAACAGATAGAATATAATTATTATAATAATAAAACACATAGAAGATAACGAAAACTCAGTCAGATAAACTACCGAAGGCACTTGATCGTATCGTCCTTGGTCTCCCAGCGGCTCGGATTGGGTGCTTGGACCGGGTCCTGCGCGCAGCGGCGCGCCTTATTGGTCGCATCCCTAGATTTGGCTATGTCGCTGAGTACATGCGTAATGTTTTGCATTGGCGTCCTATCCCGCAGCGTATTACTTTTCGGATCTCTGCCTCCGTGTATTTGCGAGAGTATTGCCGCTCCACCCTGAACATCCTACGCCGTGGTTCTCTGCGCTCTTCTAAGCAGACTGAGCTTCTGGTTCCCTGCTCGCGGACTGCCCTTAGGCAGCGCCGCGCTTTTTCCATCGATGGTCCTGCAATCTAGAATGAATGAGCTCCCTGTGGCGCTTCGCTTGGTCCCAAGTACCCATACCACCACATTTTACTGAAATCTCAAGACTGTACTTTCAGCCGAGGTTGGTTCGGGGGTGCTTCTGAGTAGATAACCTGGAAGATGTGCTATATAAATTCTCCGTATGAATGAATGAATGAATGATTAACAACGCCTTAATTGCTCATCAGTGAAGCAACATTTGGTGATTCATTCTGCTTAAATGTTTTAACTCTAAATTTATAGCTGAACGTAATTTTTGATTACAGATAGCGATAAAAGAGCAAGGGCAACATTGACTAAGTTGACAGCAAACGGTGGATCAAACCAGACCTGGACCTTTGAACTGGTATAAGAACAGCTGCAGCTTGTATGGCCCCTACATTTTATTGCGAGTGTGAGTGAATAATGAATAGTGCGCACCATTGGTCGGTAGAAAAGTACACGGAATAAAAATCGCAGTCAACCTTATTTTATCATCATGCGCGGCTTTCTTGTGCTTTCCGTAAATCAAACGATAACACCTTCATTAGGCGGCATTATATGATTTTAGCTGTTAATTCCTAAAAGAGCATGTAGAAGAAAGACTGTTGATGAGGCATGTCATTTTAAATAATGAAGAACTTAAAGTGATTAATTAAACTTTTGTCTGTATTATAATGACAGTTTTACTACACTTCATAAAGTTTTATTTCTCCAATTCGTCTAGTGGCAATCTCAGTGGAGCGTGGCCACGCTCTTCTGTCCGAGTCTTCGGCCATGCTCTACGAAGGCCAAACTGTGGGTTTGTCTAATCATTCTCTAGCACTTTAGTCCATGTGGTCCAAACTTGGCCGTGTAGTCTTCTCCAGTCTTTCGGGGCTTGTTCATTACGGTCATCCTACGTGTACCTTCAGTTTAAAAACACCTGGAATTCCACCGAGGAGGTAGTGATTCATTCTCACTGGCAGATCCCAAACGCAGTTGCTAGTTAGCCAGGTCAAAAGACCTATTGTTTTAACAGCGCCAAGCAGTTTTGTATGTTTTCGGAAAATATATACTGTAATAAATTATTATTGTTAGCATGAATAAGGATCCATTACGGAATTTACTTAGGCCTATCGTCAAATTCGCTGTTAAATCAGAGCTAGAGCTGTTAGATCCTCTACAGATTGACGTCCTTCAAAGCGATGCTACATGTAGACTTTCAATTACAATGACAAATGAACGCTCATGCTAAGAAACTTTTAAAAGATCGTTAAATGTCCCTTTATTAAATTGTTTTAAATCTACTTGTGGTCGTTTAAATCGTCGTGACGGATGTGGGAAAATGCATTGCTTAATAAAATTTCTTTACAAGTTTCTTGAGAGTTTTCTTTACAATTTTCGTTTACTCGAAACTGACATTAAATGGATGGCAGAAGAAAGAAGAAGAATGCGACGACGACGACGACGACGACGAAGAAGAAGAAGAAGAAGAAGAAGTGCTGTTCTTTAGGCTAGACCTGGAGAGGCAGCCTATGGCATCCAGTGCTAGCGACATCATTATTCTTAACCTCAGCATATGAGCTTGACTAAAGTCCTCTCTCTCGGTCTGATCTTTCCAGGGTCAGTTAACGGACTGTGGAGTGTGGACTCGTAATAGTTGATATGGTTAGAAGTTGCAAGGGTTGCCGAAATTTTAAAAAATCCGCCCTTGCGGAGATTTGTACCTCCGACGTGTTCGACTGTCAATCGAGAGGATTGACAGTCAAACACGTTAACCACTAGGCCATTGCGCTATATATAGACTTCACAGCCCATTCGAGTTAACACAGGTCAGGGACACCAGATTCCGTAACCTGCAGTCGTTTTGTAGCATCTAGAATGGGCTTGTATTGTAACGTAAATGTAGCAATCATGAGGCGGTGAGACGGCAGTATACTTTTCGATGTGATGAGACCCCATATTTGGCGCAGTACTTGATCTCCCAGTTAAGCTCCTGTTCTGCATATCACAAACGCTTTAATTGTGCTGACACAGAACCACAAACCGTTGATAAACATTGGGTGCTATCAGATGTTTTCTTTCTCACTTATTAACTTATTTAATTGCATACTTATTTACTTACTTATTTCTGACTTAAATTTGCTTATTTATTTATTTTCTTTACTTTGCTACTTGCTTATTTCCATACTTGCTAACTTCTGACTTACCTTGGACTTACTAATTAACTTTCTTACTTACACATTTATTTAGGGCCTACTTATCTACTAACTTCTTACTTACTTGATGACTCGTTGACTGAATAACTTGCCTACTTATGTTTCATGAAGTACAAGAAATAAAGTCAGTGTTATCTTTCTGTCATTCGCATTCTATTTGCCACTCTCTGTATAATTCATCAGTCTGTCTTCGGTGTCGTTCAGTCAATCACTTTTATAGCGCCTCTTCAACTCCACCTCTGCTAAGACGTTCTGTCCCCACTTGGATTACACTTGGAGGAGGGATAGAGTAGTGGTAACACTCATGGCCAGGAGAGCATAAGGTACGCGGATCGATTCCCGTAACCCCTCTAGGGCGGCGTCTTGCATGGCTGCCAAACCGTGTGTCTAATTAAGATCTTGATTGTACTTTCATATTTCAATATAATCTTACTGCGTCTGTCGGTTTGAAATAATAAAGAATATGATTATTTTTATTACTATTATTATTATTTTATTATTATTATTATTATTATTATTATTACTATTACTACTACTACAACTACTACTACTACTACTACTACTACTACTACTACTGCTACTACTACTACTACTACTACTACTACTACTACTACTACTACTACTACTACTACTACTACTACTACTACTACTACTACCAATACCACTACCACTACCACTACCACTACCACTGCCACTACTACCACTACTACTACTACTACTACTACTACTACTACTACTACTACTACTACTACTACTACTACTACTACTACTACTACTACTACTACTTGACTAACTGTATAATAGTCTCGAGACTAATGATAAGATAGCGAAATGCAACAGCTGGGCGAAATTGCTGTCGTTTAAACCATTGCGCCACATCGGAGACTGGATGCGTCAGAGGAATTTTAATCGAGAGAAGCCTCAATTTAAAAATAAAGTTTCTTAGATAAAAGCGCAATATTTGTAACGATAACTTCTGTTGAAAATCATTTTATACAGGTATGTAGTGCCATGTTTTAACGAAGTCACGATTGTGATCTTTTCATGCAGTATAGGGCCTATCCTTGTGTAGGATGTTATGCGCATGATGGGTAATGTAATTTTACTTGTAATTACCACAGTTTCTATGGCATCGTTAGTAGCAAACTACTCTTAGGATGCTTTGCACTCTCAAGTTCAGTTTAAACCGTTTCTAAAAAGCATAAATGCTTTTGGCTTCCTGCATAGAAGCAGAAAGACTGTTCCAGGCACGCGAGTCAGAGACCCGAAACTTCCGATCTTCCGTATTAGTTTTAGTTACTGGCACAAATGCATCAGCGGACATTGATGATTGCAGCCGCGACCTATCAGGGTCGTGAGATAGCGGCCTGTTGATGTTGAGGTAGTTAACAAGTTGCCTGGATAATATAGTGTGCTGTAATGTAAATTGTGTATGACTACAGTATGCGAGACCTGGCACATTCAATACAGCTTTTGATCCCCGTTCCAACGACACCCTCTGTTAATTTATGGAAAACAGAGATATGAGAGTTTTCTTCGTTTCCTCGAGGGCAACTGAAACGGTATCTTACTGTCACGTTAGAAGTCTATATTTAGCTCGTAATCGTAATTGTAAACTCTAAATTTTTATAGCGCTACTTTGGGCTGCGCCTGGCACCAGCTTTTTCACGAACGCTACTGTCAAGTCAAGGAGTTGTCCAGAGAGCGATGTCTGGTGGAGATCAGAGTCCGGTTACCAGAGAGACCACAGAGAAGAAGCAGAGCAGCCGAAACTAAAGAAAAAGACAGCTTATTAAGAGTTCCCACTCCACCACTCTATGGATAGACAAGATAACGACCTAAGCAAACTAGGTAATTGCCTAGAATACTGAATTTCCAGAGGCGCAAACTTTTAAAGAAATAGGAAAACAAAGGCGGCAAATCAAAGTACACAGCTTATGAAACTCACCAAACCCTATGTGCCAAACACACACACTCACACAGCTGTCCAGTTGCCAAAGTGGATCGGAAGAGAGATCAGATTCTTCACCAGCTGTAAGAACGGCTTACAAATCTTTTAAAACTTCTTGTCGTCCATCTTAAATTAATTTTCCGTATTAGGCATACACAATACGCCTCGTGTTTCACTGGGCCTGGGAAGGAGGCTGTCGCGAGTTCTTTTCGAAAACAATGTTTCACAAAACAAGAACCCGGTTAGAATACAAGCTAAATATAGACTTCTGATGTGACAGTAAGCTAACATTTCAGTTTACACTTTATATCCCTGAGTTTTACCAGAGCGAATGGACAAATTGTAGTATAATATTATTAGACTTTTCATTAATTCTATAATTCTTCTCTATTATAAGGGCGCCGAGTTTGATTCCTGCCTATGCCGCCAACTGACCTTAAACCGGCCTTTGTCTGAACACTTATATAGAGTCTTTAAATTAAGACCCTCTCGAATGCACTGAAACTATGATTTTCTTTATAGAAATTAGAAATGTATAAGAAGTGAATGTTTGTATCTTGACTTATGAAGGAACAGGATAGCCAATTGGTTAAAGCACTAGCCTTGTAACACAACAATTATTACGGATTAAAATCTCCTTCCGTGAGACGATTACTGTGCAGGGACCTAGTGCAAGTCCTTAACTCACAATTATTCAACTGCATCAGATGATGTTTGGTCATAATCTTCAGTGAAATAATTGGAGCTTTTGAACAAACGATCGAGAGACTATATAAGGTCACGCGGCCGACCTAGGATCATATGAACTAGCGTGATGGAAAGGATCTGACAACCCGATTGTTTGGCTTTCGTACAACATGGAAGAAGACGCAGTACAGAAGATCGTGGCGTCGAATCTTTGGGTTTCCCACTAGAATAATAAAAGAAATGAACTGTTATGGAGTGTCATCATTCTGTCATTATGACACAGAGGAGAGTTATCTGAATCACTTTATATCCATAATTATAATTTATTTTAAAACATGTGATTTTTCAACAGTTAGTCTTCTACATGCTCTCTGAAGAACTTTATTGTATAGACCAATTAATCGGTAGTTAAATTTACATCAAATCCGTTATTGAAATCGTTATAATTAGTTTTGTTTAAGGCATAAGAAAGCCGCATATGATGATAAAATAAAGTTTATATCGATTTTTGTTCCGTGTACTATTCTAGCCACCAACAGTGTCTACTGAATACTCGCACTATCAGGCTTTCGAATCAGCGGGTGTCTTCGTCCAATCAGGCTCCTGTACTTAAACCAGTTCAAAGGTCCAGCGCTGATTAGACCCACCGTTCGCTCGACGCTTGCCCACGGTCGCGTCTGCTTTTGTATTCATGTCTGCAGAAAATATTTACGTCATGCTATAAGTTACTAATAGCTAATAATAAATTATGCGTAATCAAAGTGAAATCCAACCAGCAAAATGTAACACAGATTTGAAGAATAAGCTAATAATTAATTATGCGTAATCAAAGTGAAATCCAACCAGCAAATGTTACACAGATTTCAAGAATAAGCCTTATGTTAATCATACGGTTTTAAATGCCAGAGGGGGCAGATTTGGCTAAGTTTCCGTTTTTCTCTGGAGCGTGCAGTTTCAAGCCTTCACTTTAATCTATTATTATGAAGCCATCGATTGCAACCTTGTCATTGGATAGTACCATTGAAAAGTTATACAAAATGAGTTCAATCAATCAATCAATCAATTTTATTGTTCACTGCCTCATTTCCAAGTAAACAATGTCTACATATTGTTTACATACAATTTCAGTGACAAAGGGTAATACCCTAAGGAACCTAAGGTTCCGCTAACAAGATAGCCCTAATACAAGTGTGTAACAGTCAGTCTAATTTATGCAATGATTAGCAATTACACATCGTTTTGACAATATTTATATTTCACACAGATTTTAAGTATGAAACATGACCATCAATGTTGTTTATTTAAAAATTTCTTTAGTTTGTTTGGCAGCGAGACATTTCTATTGACCAGTTCTACAATCAGTACTGTTACTGTAGAAGAAGTCACTTAAGCTAGGCCCGAGACGCAACCACTGTATGAATTGCTGCTACCCACTTAATTTTCCTTGCTCGGCATTAAGGGCAGATGACAAACCCTCTCCTCGGTCGCAGGTAACGGTTACAAATATGTTCGTTAACGAAAATAAAATGATTTTGTTAACGATAACTACAACTGTATTACAACTGTATTATGAGAAATGAGCTATTGCCATCCAGCTGTACTCTTTGGATATGTCTAATGCAAGCCAGTACTTTTTTAGGTTAAATAAAAAGGTTTGGGTGCCCTAATCTAGCGGGATATACATCCCTTCTGGGTTTCTCTTTGCTGCCCTGGTTTATATTTTTTCTTTCGATGTTACTCGATGTATCGTATCATTGCTATGTTTTCTGTTTTGGGTTGCAATAAAATGATTTTGATTTTGATTTTGATTTGATTACTGTAACTAAAAATATTATTAACTATAACTATAACGAAAATAACACTAACGAAAATTCATCGTTATTTTCTTTACAAAAAATAAAAAGTGCAATATTGACAAATATGAGAACGTGAAAATACGCCACTTCTAATAGCTTATGTTCGCCCCTGATTTTGGATTTGTGAATTAACCCAGTAGTATCGGCGCAATTGATTAAATTTAGTTATTTTGTAACCGTTTCTCTATAGCGATTGCGATCCAAGTTGACTAGCGCAAATAAGTAAAAATTAGTAGTCTTATAGTCAAACTGTCTCTGAAGATTGCGAGCGGATGCAAACGTCGGAACGCTGTCTGGAGTCGTATCAAGTACGAATCAAGTCACAAATTAAAACTCTTGTATCATCAGCGGTGTTGGTGTTAATGCGGGGAATGGTCGGCACATAGCTGGTAAAAAACGCGACTAAGCTACTCATCCAACTCAACTATTACCATCCACCATGGCTACTTACAAAGAAGTCTGCGCTGCAGAGAGTGATAGGAAGACGTTTATAGAAGGAAACTCGGCGAAGACAATCAAAACCGGTGAGCTATTAGTGTTAAGTAAAATTAACATACTCAACACAGCTGCTGGGTCTGTAGGCAATTTCGCTTAACCTTATTATCATTATTATTTTTTAAAGAATATTTATATAGCGCCCTTTCAAGGCAGTCTATTCAGGAGCGTTCCCAGTCCATCCACTGGTCTTTTAATTAGCATAAACAATAGTAGAGTGACCCATATGGACCATGCGTAGCGCCAATGGCAGCTCGTTGTAATTAGGTACTAACTAAACCTGATTAAAATAGACATCTAGTAACTACGATTAAGAAATAATACTAACTACAACTGTAACTCTAACTTCACTGAAAAACCATTAACTATAATTATAGTGTAACTGTAACTAAAATCAAATCTGCAAGGAGAATCACGATGTTCCAGAAGAGTGTACGCACTGTACGATCAGTGTACTCGGGGTAGATGAGGTGGCTCGATGGCCTAAGTGGAACCGAAATCTCGAAAATAATTTCCTACTCTGACAGGAATTTGAACGCCCGATTGACAATCCTGCGCCTTAATGATGTGATCTTCGAGCATGTAGTGAAATATGGGCAATCGACGATGATTATATTAGACTTAACGTAGATTAATTTTGTCTTGTGTTTTGTTTGAATATTTGTTAAACTTTAAGCTACATATTATTAAGGCCGAAGACTTACTGCAAAGAGCAAGAAGAGGTGAGGAATCAGACGACCACGTCTGTCGTAAAATTAGACAGAGGGAAATGAGAAGGACCGATAATGGGCCCGGTCCACTGATCGGAGAATGGTTGGGGCAGAGATGGATGATTGACAGATGGAGATGAATGATGAGAGGGTGAATCAAATAGGTTAAGAGGGAACGAAGACAGATAAATGATTCGCTAACTGAAGGTCAAGCGGGCAACATTGGAGAGCCGATGATAAGTGCATCTCGTAAACGGGTTGACTACGCATTGCTTTGACTGAAGCGAATCAGAGACTCTCCTTGTTATGTTAGGCTGTGGCTGCTGTAAATAAGGTGTAGAGATCTAATTGATACATAAAATATCTGAAGACGTCTCTTTTTCTTCGCAGCATAACATAGATCACGTAACGATCACCCACGCGCTAGAGAAGCCAAAGTCTCCCGACGATTTCCCGGTGAACTTTGACACCGCTCGCCATGAAGATCCTTTTAAGAATCGCGACGACCTCACCGAGCATCAGCTTTTCTTGCAGTACAAAGCACAAATGATTAAATAAACTGATAAAATAATTAATAAATGTTTTGTTTGCATTATAAAAAGGCGCAGTAGACATTTTCAGAATTAAATTTAGTGGAGTCCAAGGGGTCATTGATCCTACATTTCAATCTAATTTTAACTGATTCATTCTCGATTTCTCACCGATAACATCGAGAACCATGTGACTGTCGTAGAGGTTTACAATCAGACTGCCTGCACGTTTCCACATTTGGTCAGGCTTTCCCAAGCGACAAGTATTCAGAACAAGTCGGCCATCTGAAACACATAGCAACTGCGACACAACAGTTTGAAAAATTACTAATAATAAGTTATAAACATTTAGCCTGAAGTTTAACAAAAGACCGTTTGAATCACAAAAATTTATACGTGGAGTAATGTGCTTGTGTCAATTAAATCTTACATAGGACCCTAAAGTGATTTATTTACTCCTGTTGCAGTGGTTCCAAAAGTGTGGCAAAAAGTGGCCCTCCAGCAGTTTCTATGTGGCCCACTAAACCTTTCTCACTGGTAAAAAGTGTCTGGCCATATTGTGCAAGGCATATCTTTTTATTCCTGTTAGCTCCCGGTTGGCCTTATCCAGATATTAATTTTACAGCCGAGATTAAACTCGATACCCTACGCACCAATATTCTTTAGTAAGGGCACAGTGCCATCCCTGATGTTAGAGAAAATTAAATATTTTATGCGGAACGGTACTGATGTCATCCAACAATAACATTCGTTCAAAGACGCTGTGTAGTAGTGGAATCACTTGGCGATTCTATAAATTTTACTTAGACCATTAAATATTGATCTTCATATATCCTCAGTTAGGAGCGTAGTATCAAATACGGCGAAAATGTGAGAACAGTGCTAGTCGTGAATTCAACTCAGAATGGACAAAATAAATGTTTTATTGTTTGTCCCAGAACAGATTGTTAATCCTGTTTGCTGAGTATGCGGCTTCTGTTCGTCTGTTTTGAAAACAAAATACAATTTGTAACGACATTGCACGAGCAACCATGCAGATCTTAGTTCTCACTATCCAGCAAAATATCTTCAGCATGACTGAAAGACATGAAGTGTAATCTTGTTTTAGGGAGCAAGTTCATGGAACTTGCAATCGCACCTGCTGCTGAGCACATTTTTGGCAGCTAATGCCACTTGAACGCAGTTCATTTGCCCAACGATTTATGTGTCTTTTCGGTTCCACGTACAGGTGTGAACAATGATTTTCTCCTATGAAACAATTATAGAAAAGTAAGCACCAATCCAGGCTCACAGATGTCAAGTTAGCTACGCTTATGATTCTAGCATCGACATCTCTTCAGCCAGATTGACATCCTGGTTTCTAAACATCCATAAACTTGCGTTTAAGTGCTACGTTTTGAATTATGAACAACGGTGTGCATTAACTAGTATTGTCTAATTCACACGAATTTTGTTCACTAAATTGAAACATTTCTGTAGCAATATAAATTTGTATTGCTATCAAGATCAAGGATGAAAAAAATTTTTTATGCAACCGAGTTTACTAAGTATAGTTATGACATAAAACAAAACTGGAACATCATTAAATCCAAAATTAATGCTAAGTTCTCTGAAACTCTAGAAGAAAACATCACTAGGGATAGCAGATTAATTACTGACAATGAAGAGATTGCTGAGTTTAATAGTTATTTTACAGGTATTGCACATAACCTAGCAACAAAGATTCCTGCCTCAAATGATTCACCTCTGGAATATCTTACTCCAGCACCTATGAACTCCTTTCCAGCTCTCCCAACCTCTCCTGAGGAACTACACGAGATCAACTGTACTCTAAACATAACTCGCAGTCTAGGACCTGACTCCAAGTATAATGAGTCCTAATCTTAAAATGATAGCAAACTCACGGAAATAATAAATTGTCCTTTAACAACTGGCAAGTACCCAATAACATGAAAAATCTACTATTATCCCCATCTTTAAGCAGGGAAACAGGCATGAACTTGAAAATTATAGGCCTATATCCATATTGCCGTTCTTCTCGAAACTTTTTGAAAAAGTCATGTATCAACGTCTATTATACCTATGTGTCAAATAGGATACCCTATTTCATTCCCAACATGGGTTGAGGTCGGGGCACTCGACAGCAATGGCAGTCATCGATATGCATGACAAACTAACGCACGCCATAGAAAATGTATACTCCATAGGACTATTCCTAGACCTATCAAAAGCTTTGATACTGTGGATTATCACATCCTCATATGAAAGCTGGAAAGATATGGTATAAGGAAAATTATTGCGCTATCTTGGTTTAAAGATTACCTTAGCTCGCTTTTCCAACAGATAAAATGTAATAATAACACATCTAAATTTCGGCGCCGTAACAAAAACGCGCAGGACAAAAGCGCGCCGACAAAAGCGTGCCGACAAAAGCGCGCCGACATATGCGCGCATGGAAAACAACCCCGACAAATGGGCGCAGGACAAAAGCGCGCAAATCTAGAAAATTAATTTAGAAATTTAGAAAATTAATTGTTTAAATTTGTTAATTGTCAATCCGGAGGCATCAAAGTGTAAATACGTTCGTTTAAATCGACGTTTGCAGGCTTTGGTTCCAACATATGGAACAGTTCCACTGGACGAGTACTTGCGTGGGGTCGCACAAAACGTTGACTTATAAACTTGTTTTATTTTACAAATAAATAACATTACACGGTTATTTCTAGTTTGACGTCTAGTTTCCGTTACACGATTATTTCTAGTATATTTTACACGGTTACTTCTAGTATTTTTAATATAGTTCTCCTGTTAAACTACTATCAAACAACTAATGTTTTTAATTGTGTAGTCAGACAACTAATGTTTCATAATGTCTAGCCCTGCGCGCTTTTGTCGGCGCGCATTTGTCCTGCGCGCTTTTGTTACCGCGCGCATTTGTCGGCGCGCTTTTGTCGGCGCGCTTTTGTCGGCGCGCTTTTGTCCTGCGCGCTTTTGTCGGGTTACCCTAAATTTCAAATAATTAAGTACATGTATGGTGTACCACAGGGATACATTTTATGTGCTCTTCTAGTTCTATAATTATATATAATAGAATTTTATATATTTATATAGTATATAAATATATAAATTTCTATTATATATAACCTAGTGCATCGTCACTTCTTCATCGTCACTTCTTCATCGTCACTTCTTCACTTCATGCTATTTGCTGATGATTCCAATGTCTTCTTTTCGCAAAGTTCTTATGATGATTTGTTTAGCATGATGAATAAAGAGCTTATCAATTTAATGGTTTGGTCTAAAGTAAATAAATTATCCTTAAACTTAAAAAAGACCAATTACTTATTGTTCAGATCTCCCAGGAAAGCATTACCCCTTAAACAGGTAAAATTGTAATAAGTAAGTAAGTAAGTAAGTAAGTAATCTTTTATTAGTACAAGACAAACGTTCATACTTTACAACTATACATACAAAAAGATCACAATATCAGTAAGAGTGTAAGACAGTTTAAACACAAGCAGTATTATAAACAATTCTATAATGTCTTATTTACACTGTGTCCCGATGAAAAGTAGACCCCAAGAAAAAGTGTCATAACTCTGTCAAAACTTTTAGAATTTGCCCGAAATTTTGAAAACAACAACAGTAGTCATATTACCACCAAATCGTAGCGCCGTTTGAAAATTTTAGTGAGTTTGTCAAGTATATGAACGTTTGAGATGCAGTACTGAAAAGGGGAAATTTCCAACATACAAGAGCCATAAAGAACTGAAGTTCAGCTACAGCTGGTGTTGAAAATGTCCTCCTTGTTCACAAACACACGACCGTAGACGTGTACGCCACTGCTTGATGGCCTGGTCGATGATCACGTGGTCAAACAGCTACCACTCTTCAATCAGGTGATCAACGTCACGAATGCGGGAACGATAAACGCGCTTCATCAGTACACTCCAGATTTGATAGTCAACTGGATTGAGTTCTGCACTATTGGGCGGCCACTGCTGCGGGGATATGAAGTCGGGTGTCTCCCGGGACAGCAGAGCAATGGTCTCACGTGTTCGGTGCGCAGGGGCACTGTCGCAATCGGAGGTCGCCCTGTCGTGTGTTTGCCGTGTGTTGATGTCGACCCTCGATTGCTTGTTCTTTTACTTGCACTTTTATTTAACGTGCCTAACTTTTCTATAGAAGATTCACGACGAACTTTGTTTAATTAATAAATGAATTTAATTAAAGAAACAAATATATATATATACTAACTCTACGGGAACTTCCACGTAGTATTAAAGCGTTTAGATATTAAATCGGACTATCTCAAATGTTGCTTCGTACAGCCTAACTACAGATCGTTCTTTCGCGTCAGTCTCTGAATCTGACGGACTATACTCTGCCGCCCCGCTGGTCGTTCCTCCCGATGTTGATCGCTCGACCGATGTTCACACGTCGCGTTCGTCAGTAGTACAAGTCCCGTGTTCTCCGTTCCCTTCTGTTAAGTAGGAACTCCAGCGTGCATCGGTCAGCCCCCTCCCCACGTCAAGCTATCGTCAATTAGTGTCAGATTGCTCCTCGCGACGCGGGTCGTCGCTCGCCTGCAGCGCGGGCGGTGTCTGGTTACATCATAGCCGCGAGGTGTCCTATTACACCTTGGCTGTGTGGTGTCCGATTACACCTCGGCCTAGCTGCCTTCATTGTTGACCCAGTGGAGACTGGCTTTCGTCCGTCATCATCCTATCTCGACCGGCAACGACGCTTACATCATAATGATAATGACATCTCGCCGTTGTTGTCGATCTCCTCACGCGACACCTCCCTTCCCGGGGAGGACAAAGCCAGTCATTGGTTCGCCTCCCGGCTGAGAATGATGTCGTTCCCTCCATCGATTTCCTCCAGACCATGTCCTCGTCGTTCCCATGAAAATACAAAATATCAGCACAGTTAGAAATTATATTTACAGTTGTCGCGGTGCCTTACATGGTAGTCCGCCTTCTTCCTCAATCATAGTCTGGACAAAAGATCAGCGGGAATATTCAGCGCCCCAGGACGATATTTAAAAGCGATATCAAAGTCCTGGAGTGCCAGAGCCCACCTCGCAAGTTTAGCACTTGTGGGCGTAGAAGCAGTTAGGAAAGTCAAGGGATTGTGATCAGAATAGAGGGTGGTCCTTGACATAAAAATCCAATTCCTAAACTTCTTCAACGCAAAGATTACAGCATACGCTTCGCGTTCCACAGTGGACCAACGCGCTTGCGTAGCATCTAATTTAGAACTGGCGAAACATATTGGCCGTTCTGTTCCATCGTCTTGAATTTGGAATAAGCAGCAACCGACTGCTTTGTCTGAAGCGTCAGTCGATAAACCAAACTCTCTGCCGTAGTCAATTGTCTGCAAACATACAGCGTTATTCAAATCGTGCGTAAGTTTATCTAGCGCATTTTGATGTTCAATTCGCCAGGGTATCTTAGCAGGCACCGATTTCTGGGTCAAGTCAGTGAGAATTCTGGCTGTCTCAGCCAGGTTAGGGATGAAGTTCCTAAAATAACTGAAGAAGCCAATTAATCTCCGTATGTCCTTTTTGGACTCGGGTTGAGGGATTTTCCCTAGCCCTGCGATTTTCATAGGATCCGGTTCAATGCTCCCTGATCCGATCAGGTGACCTACAAACGTTGTTTGTCGCCTAGCAAACGAACTCTTCTTAATGTTAAGGGTCAGACCCGACTGTTGAATAGTCATTAAGTATTTCTCTAGGTGTTTCATGTGATCCGGCCACGTCCTCGAGTGTACTGCCATGTCATCCACAAACGTCTCAGTGAAGTCGCGAATGGGATGAAGGACCTTTGACATGCATCGGATAAACGAATTTGAGGCTGATTTTAAACCAAAGGGTAATCGCACGAACTCAAATAGGCCAGCGTCACATACGAAGGCTGATAGCCAACGAGAGTCCTTGTGGAGTCCAATCTGGTAGTATCCTTGACGTGCGTCAAAGCAGGATATGAAGTTTGCACTTCCTACCTTCTGTAACACTTCCTGGATGTCGGGGGTGGGGTATGCGTCACCCGCCGAGAACTTGTTCACATACCGGTAGTCAATGGCCAGTCTTAAACCGCCTTGACCTCCCTTTTTCACAACGCACACAACGGGACTAGCCATTTCACTATGTGAGGGAGTGATGATACCTAGGGCCAAAAGTTCGCGGATCTGCTTCTCCATCTCCGGTTTGAGCAGTTCCGGCACCTTATAGGCTCGCAAACTCTTCGGCCTGAACTCCGCGCTAACAGTGATTGTATGTTCTAGGACGGGACAGAAACCTGGTTTGTCCGAGAACACATCTGGAAACCTGTCTAACAGATTAAACAGCTGTTTCCGCTCGGGTACCGTTAAGTGTGCAACGGCAATAGGGTCTACTTGTGCACTGGGCCTTGTCTGACTCGTGACGAAGCTACCCACTGCTTCCACGTGACCGAAGTCTTCGTCCTTCTCGAACAGAATGGAGCAATTGTTAATCAATGCTTGCTGTATTCTTTCGTTATATTTGCGAATACGATTTGCATGTAATAAGCGGCTTTTGCCCCCTATTTCCACGATGTATGTGTAGGGCGATTTCACCTGAGCGATGATGGCCGGGCCTTGCCATTGGCCCTCCTTCTTTGCTCCTCGCGCTTCCGGTGATTGGATGATGACTTTATCCCCTACTTCGTAACGCCTGCCCATGCTTCTTAAATTGTAATGAGTAGCATAGCGCTGCTGTTCAATGTCTGAATAATATTCGGCATATAATTTAGACATTTCAAGGTTATCCCTTAATTGGTCCAAGTAAGCTGCGGCGCCTGTGCCCAGACTTAATGGAGAATCCCGCTCTCCCGCCCATTCCTCAGAAAGGACAGATAGAGGTCCTTTAGGCAGGGTACCATACACCAGGGTGTAGGGACTCACGTGGGTGGTTGCCGAGGGGCGTTCCCTTAAGCTCCAAAGCACGTAAGGTAACAGTCTGTGCCATCCCCTCGGGTTTTCTTCTGCCAATTTATGAATCATGGTCTTCAGTGTGGCATTGCAGCGTTCCACTAGACCTTGTGACTCGGGATGTGCGACTGGCCCAAAGCGTGGTGAGCACCCCATACGATGCAGAAACTCTTGGGTTAATTTGCTGTTGAAATTCGACCCGTTATCGGACCTAATCGTTTTTGGAAAACCGAAGGTCGTGAAGATTTGCATGTATGCATCACATGTCGCTTTTGCCGTTAATGATTTCAGAGGATAGGCCATCGGCCATCTTGAAAATTGGTCAACTACCACTAAGGCGTAGTTGTACTCGGGTTTTGGGCTTGTGGGGTCTACGTTGGTAACTATAGGCCCTATACAATCTGCCACTAGACAACCGAATCTGGTCTCGTCGTTGCGAGGGATAGGAGTTATGGGGGTTCGCTGCGCCACTCGCAGCGGCGCATGCCTTTGGCAAATGTCGCAAGATGCACAATATTCCTTCACTATATCCTCCACGTTGGGAAACCAGAAATTCAGTTTGATTCGGTCCTTAGTCGTTTTCAACGCCATATGACCTGCGAACGCAGCGTCATGTGCTAAGTTTAAGACCTTGTCTATTCTTTCTTTAGGTAAACACAGTTGTTTTACAGAATGCCCAGCTATTTTGTCTTTATGAAAGAGCAAATTGTCTTCAATGAAGAAGTTCTTCGCCCCAATTTTCCCGTGGGCCAAGAATGGTGCTAGTGTCGAACATTGTGCTTGTTCGGCCGCCATCTTGCTTCTGCCTACTATTGTGTCTTCCTTGGGTGGGGGTGGTATCTCAGGATTGAAGAACTGCTCTTCAGTATCCGTTTCTTCGGGACTGATTTCTCCTACACTCTCACTGTCTGCCTGAGCGACCGTGAAGTAATCTTCGCCTATCAGCGCCCTAAGTCCCTCTACCTCCTCCCCTCTCTCCTCTTCCTCACTCGTCTCAGTCCTTGCGACCGCCTGCGCTTCTGAAATTTGGTCTATTTCAGGAGCGCTGGCCGCGTGACTCGAGTACAACGCTGTCTCGCGCAGCAAGTCGGCTGTAGTGGGCGTGATAATTAACGGTTCATTAAGGTCTTTAATGAGTGCCGCCCATATCCGAACATCAGGGGCGTAATTTACCTCCCCCTCCCTGTCCTCGCCGGCCTGAGACCCCTTTAGTCTCAGCCGCACCACGTCCACAATCATTGATTGACCGTTCAGCCCCTTCACCTCTATCTGCTTGACCACAGGTAGGTTGAGCGGCCTGATTAGTTCTGCTCGCGCACAATTGTATTCGGCCCCGCTATCTATTAGAGACGATGTCACAGGGAGCCCTGTAATATACACTTTCATGTACTCTCTTACATAAGTCTCCTCCACGTCAATGCAATCCGGGTTTGTCGGCAATGCATGCTGTTCTATCTCTTGTATCAATGGCGGCCCGTCTTGTCGCGTCTCGCTTTGTCTGTCTGCCTGTCTGCCTTGAGCTCTGGTCACGGTTGGCTGGACCGCACACGCGCTCACCTGCTTGCTTTTAGTTTGTTTGTTCTTCGAACACAGTTTAGCTCTGTGGTCTGGAGAAAAGCATAGGAAATAAAGGCCACGCTTTCTAATCTCGTCGGGGGTTGGACGTCCGTCTGTCCTGTTATTTGTCTGTGTCCCTCCCGGTCGGTCAGTCCACGTGTCCGTCTGTTTAACTGTCGTCTGAGGAGGTGCTGGTGCTTTCGCATAGCGAGCCTCCGTCTTACCCGTGCCTAGACTATGCTTCGTATAGTCACTTTCCCAAGGGTGTGTGGCGGCGTAAGTGTCAGCCGCTGCAGCTAACTCTTTGTGCCCTAACCAATTCTGTTGCTCTTGACTGAGGATGAAATTCAAACATCCTCTGGGCAACATTTCTTTCATTTTATCTGCAATCAAGAGGCTTGTAACCTCATCAAAAGTCATTGCCTTGCGATCTTGCAGATAGTAAGAAAGTAAATTATGCAGTCTCGAAGCTAATGTTGTGTATGATTCATCTACCGCCTTTTTTGCGTTCATGAATCGCTCTCGTAAAGAGACTGCGCTCACTTTGAACTCTTTCAACAAGAAGGTTTTTAGCTTCCCGTAATTATCAAGCTCCTCTTGTGTGAGTCTGGCCGTCAGTGCTCTGGCCTGATTATCTAGACAGGTCAAGAGTAATCTGCTTCGAAGGTCGTCCGGGACAGCGCAAGAGTCGAATAACCTTTCGCAATGCACAAAGAAACCAGGGATTTGCGCATGGTCGCTGGGGAATCTCGGTAAGAGTCCTCGCAAGCTTTCACTATACGTTTTCATTCGTCCTACGACCGAATGCCTCAAGTTATAGTCCCTTTCGTCTCTGAGTCTCCTCTCTGCGTCCCTTTCCTCTCGGACCTCCTTCTCTCTCTTCTCTGCCTCCTCCTTTTCTTCTCTCCTCCGCTTCTCCTCCTGAAGCCTGAGCTTCTCAGCCTCCTCCTTCTCTTCTTTCCTCTGTTTCTCAGCCCGCTTCTCCTCCTGAAGCCTGAGCTTCTCAGCCTCCTCCTTCTCTTCTTTCCTCTGTTTCTCAGCCCGCTTCTCCTCCTGAAGCCTGAGCTTCTCAGCCTCCTCCTTCTCTTCTTTCCTCTGTTTCTCAGCCCGCTTCTCCTCCTGAATCCTGAGCTTCTCAGCCTCCTCCTTCTCTTCTTTCCTCTGTTTCTCAGCCCGCTTCTCCTCCTGAAGCCTGAGCTTCTCAGTTTCCTCTTTCTCTTCTCTTCGCTGTCTTTCCTCTTTCTCTTCTTTTCTCCTCTCTTTCTCTTCCTCTCTTCTCTCTTTCTCTTCCTCTCTTCTCTCTCTTCTCTCCGCTTCCTCTCTCGCTTCTTTTCTCAGCCTTGCGGCTTCCTCTCTCTCGTATTTTAAGCGTTTTAATTCGTATAACTGCGTTTGCACTGCCGAATCGATACTGCTTTCTATGCTACCCGTGCTTACTTCCTCACTTACTTCTGGCGGGGTTTCCCGTCCAGACACAATTATTTCAGCACTCGCCTCTTGGAGTTGGCCCGTACTCATGGAACCCAATTCCTCCTCTCCTAGTCCCATCTTTATCAGATATGCGACTAGTCTGTGACGGGGCATGTTCTGCACCCTCACTCTTTTCCCTACCGACAACTTATCCATCTCCCAACAGTCCGCTCACTAATAGAAAAAGATAAGTAGGTTAGAGGAGAGTCACCGCTGGTCAGAAATCAAAGAAAACAACGTCCTAAAATTCTACCACAAATACAACAAGAACAGAACTGAGCAAAAGGAGCTACGCAAAAGCCTCGGCTATTCGCACACCAATCCTCATCCAGACCTCAACCGCAACCTCACAGATTACCACGACTACCAGTAAGGACTTACCCTCTGATACGTCGAGCGTGTTCCGTCTTTTGGTATCTTGGCTGATCCGCTGTCCTCCGTTGCCACTCCCGTCCGTCGTTGCTAGCGATGGTCGGTCGTCCGTTGGCGCTCTTGTTCCTCGTCCTTGCCTGTTGCTGTCGGTTCCTTCGAGTCCTTCGTCTTCGGAGTCCGGCACTCGATTTCTCCAGTTGCGAAGGGTTGTATTCGCCGCTGGTCCCGATCTGTTGAGATTCCTCTTTCCGTTTCCGGTTCCGCTTTTCGTCGTGACGTCTTCCGTTGAAAATCCTGTCGGCTGCGCCAATGTCGCAATCGGAGGTCGCCCTGTCGTGTGTTTGCCGTGTGTTGATGTCGACCCTCGATTGCTTGTTCTTTTACTTGCACTTTTATTTAACGTGCCTAACTTTTCTATAGAAGATTCACGACGAACTTTGTTTAATTAATAAATGAATTTAATTAAAGAAACAAATATATATATATACTAACTCTACGGGAACTTCCACGTAGTATTAAAGCGTTTAGATATTAAATCGGACTATCTCAAATGTTGCTTCGTACAGCCTAACTACAGATCGTTCTTTCGCGTCAGTCTCTGAATCTGACGGACTATACTCTGCCGCCCCGCTGGTCGTTCCTCCCGATGTTGATCGCTCGACCGATGTTCACACGTCGCGTTCGTCAGTAGTACAAGTCCCGTGTTCTCCGTTCCCTTCTGTTAAGTAGGAACTCCAGCGTGCATCGGTCAGCCCCCTCCCCACGTCAAGCTATCGTCAATTAGTGTCAGATTGCTCCTCGCGACGCGGGTCGTCGCTCGCCTGCAGCGCGGGCGGTGTCTGGTTACATCATAGCCGCGAGGTGTCCTATTACACCTTGGCTGTGTGGTGTCCGATTACACCTCGGCCTAGCTGCCTTCATTGTGGACCCAGTGGAGACTGGCTTTCGTCCGTCATCATCCTATCTCGACCGGCAACGACGCTTACATCATAATGATAATGACATCTCGTCGTTGTTGTCGATCTCCTCACGCGACAGGCACTGTCTTGTTGAATGTGAAGTAGCTGCCCGATGAAACGTAAGTAAGTAAGTATATTCTTTAATGAACCGCCTGCAAACGCACTGCGGCTAGACCGTTAAACGTTTGTCAAAAATTTGTATGTTGGAAATTTCCCCTTTTCAGTACTGCATCTCAAATGTTCATAAACTTGACAAACTCACCAACATTTCCAAACGACGCTACGATTTTGTGGTAATATGGCTAGTGTTGTCGCTGTTAAAATTTATGGCAAATGCTAAACGTTTTGACAGAGTTATGACAGTTTTTCTTGGGGTCTACTTTTCTTGGGTCTACTTTTCAGCGGGACACAGTGTACATACATATACAGTATTATAATGGATACTGTGGAAGTTCCTCAAGTAACCTCAGCCAAGTGCTTGGGTGTTTACATAGACCAGTTTTATACGTGGAAGGCCCATATAGAGAAAATAGCCTCCAAAATAGCAAAAAAATATAGGTGTTATATCTCGTAATATTTCTTACTTGATACCTATAAAAGTTAGCCAGACTTTATATTATTCCTTCATTTATCCTTATCTTGCTTTCTGCACAATGATTTGGGGTTTTAACTACGGTCAACGATTGAACAAAATAATAACACTTCAAAAAAGAATTATACGCATCATAGATGGCTCCTCTAATTCTGCTCATACGGATCCTTTATTCACTAACTGTCGAATATTAAAACTTTACCAGATTAAACAAAAGCAGATCAATGAGTTTATGCATCATTACTTATTTAAAATATAGTAACCTTTTTGCTTTTTCTGCTGAGGTTCTTTCTTACAACATCAGAAATCCATTTCTCATTAGAACAATTTTTGCACGTACTAACGCCCGCAGATAATCGATTAGAATCACGGGCCCCTCAGTTGTGCTTATCAGAACTTTCCTGGGTTTCAAAGCTGCAAACTTGTCAATCACTTCATCGAAATCAATGCCTTTCGCCAACTCACTTTCCATTGATAATTTCGCAAGATCGGAAAGCCTTGATTGTCCAATGGTAGATCGCAAATGGTTTTTTATGAGGTTCAGCTTCACTGTGGGAATTGTAGAAAAGATCGGGTGGGGATTGAACATTTTATCCCTATTTTGCAAACTGATGTCAACGAAATTTGAAAGCAGCTGATTTCAACGCTAGTGGTTTTTGCAAGTCAGACTCAAATCAAAATCAATTCCTTTTGTGGAGAAAATTCAACAATACATGCAAGATACACCATGGAAATTTCTTCTCTTTGTCAGAGACTCAGAGTAAACTAATGCTAGCAGAACTGAGTGGCTTGGAAACGACCCCCTTGGGGTATGTAATGAAGACTTAACTGTGGGGTCCTGAGAAAGACTAGGGGTTGAACCCATAACCCCCGACAATTCCCACCCTGCTCAGCTTTCAAAAGCTTAGCAATTCTGATTTGGTCGAGATGTTCACTGTGACTAAGTGCTGATATGCTTGCGTATTTGTTCCAGTTTTTGTATTATTTCCTCTATGAGTATGTTTCCATAAATTAATATTTTTAATTACTAACCAATTTTAATTGATTATTATTACTACATTATTATGTTAAAAAAAATAATCAGCCAAATTTCCAATTTTTTTCTGATTATATACAATTTGTCAATTTTTATTACTGTAGTCATTACATAATGTTCTGTATTCTTTGAACATTATTTTTCTAATGAGGCCTGCATAAGCTGCAGGCACCTTTATTACCCTCCATAGCTTAAACATTACATTAATAATTACTAATTTGACTTTTAATGATGTAACTTCTGATCTGATGACAGATGATTAAAATAAGAAATAAAATATAAAATAATCATTTGTAATTTTAATCCTACTAGTTGTTTATGTCACTACAATAATTAACATTACATTCAGTGTATGCAGGAATTACGATTTACGAAAAACATTAGTTCAAAAACATTAGTACAAAAACATTACTAAGGATAGGCCTACTGTATAGTTAGGGACTAAGGGAGGAGGTCCATGGGGGTGACACCATGACTTACCGCACCGAGCGACACCAACCCTAGTGACGCCACTGTGCAAGTTGAACACTCTAGTAAGTTCTCTAGTCTTCATCAAAATGCACACGGCACCAATCAAAGGGTTGCTTCAAGTGAACTCGCAGTTCAATTAAAAAATCCAGGTCGAAACCCAATATGAGGAAGTAACTAGAAGTCAATCTACTCCGGGTAAGCAAGCCGGAAAGCATCATTTTTAAGCTTAGTTTGAACGACAGCTAGATCCAATACAACGCATAGAGGCTAGAGCTGGACAGTGAATTTTAAATTCTAGCACCAGCCACCGAGAAAGTCCGACAGATAAATTAAAGCTCCCAACTGAAACAGTTTATGAATGAAAGGAAGACCAGTCTGAATAATATATCTTCTAGTTCTTTTCCCCTTTTTCTTTTACTATTATATAGGCCTTCTACTGCTAGTGTTACTACCTCTGCTACTGCCGTTAATGCTACTGCTGCCACTGCTAATGCTACTACTACTACTACCACCATCACCACCACCACCAGCACCACTACTGCCACTGGGATCAACAGCGAAATTAGGCCTCTGACCAAATAACACAGTCTTATACAGAAGTTGAATGTCTTACGTTCGATGTCCAAGCATTTGTCATTGAGCCTGCTACGGATGGTTCTTCTTTCTGAATGGTCATACCATTTCTGGTTTACGTTGCCTGATTTTGGAAATGTAATTACTTGCGCTCCATCATGCCTTTGGCCCCAGTAGACATCCAGTGCCATCCCGTTCAGGTGGCTTATTATTAAATAATACTGTAAAATGAAATAGAACAATATTCACAATTAAAGCCACCAGGAGTCTGCGAAAAGCTTTCTTATGCTCTAGGATTGGCTATGGCGATGTTATTTATGCAAACCTGACTCTTCTCGCAGTAATCAGCTGCAGTCTGTTAAGGTAGCAGTGTGTTTCTTCCATTCCAAGTGCAGACCCTTTCGTCCTGCTGTGCACGGTGAACTGTTTGTTCCTTAGCTCGAACTTCTACAGCGCACTATCTAAGTTCGCCGTAGTAGGTCAAATTTTCGTGGCATTACTTTTGATCCACACCTATCCCTCTCCAATCACATCTCCAATCTCTCGCGCTCCTTCTTCAAGCACATCAAATATTATAACTACTACTACCAAAACTACTACAACTACTCTCAGTACAACTATCACTACTACTATATAAATTTGCGATTATGGTTACTATTAGTCAGTATGACTTTGCAAAATGACATTTTTACTGCAAGCAAACGTCATTTTCGGTCTGTCTTCAACACGGCTTCTCATACTGCAGCTGCTGGCTACCATGTAACCTGAGACAAGAGCCTCTTATCCTGCTCAGTGCCTCTATTCCAACAGCATTCGTGGCTGGTCTTCTGTTGTCAGGTCGGAAGCATCCATAGATTATGTAAACGTGTACTTACGCTTTAGATGACGGATTGCACCGCTCGTATATTGGCCAAGCTGCCATATTTCTCTCATTTAGAATTTATAACTCCCACTGGCTTGCGGTTGGGGACAGAATTTCAACAAAGGTCTTCCTCACATGCAGTCAGTTGGAGCTAGATATTTGTCACCGCCCAATAAAAACCAAGGAGATCTGTTCCCTTTTCCCGAGCCAACCACTTCAAGAACATTGCGATGTTCAGGCCATGGGAACATGCTAATTATGTTCTTCCAAAGACAGCACCGCAAACAAATAGTTAATAATTAACTTATATGTGAACGTCGGTGTATGGCAGAAATTCAGTTTTCAATGGATTAAGGAGGAGCTACCAAATATAATGAGGCCATCCACTCTTGTACCTCTTCAAAGGCAGAGGACAACAAAATTTAAAAATAAGTGACTGGACAAACTTTCATTTATATGCAGATGTTGGTTAGGGTGGAGTGAAAAAAATAAAAATTCTAGAAAATGGTCGTAATAGTGATGAATGGTTGCCTTTTGGTAAAGTTAGTTATCGTGCAAAATATTGATTTAAATCGTTCTGGAAGATGTGGCCCAACGAGTTTTAAAATTTGACAATTTTTGAAAAAATGTCAACTTTAGGAAAACTTCGGAAATTGTTAAAACTCTCACACTTTAATTGTAATAGTGTTTAGGCATTTATTTATGACGTATTTAATGACCATGAAAGAGAAAATTTATGAAATCTGCCGTCTAAGATTGTGCCCAACGAATTTTAAAATTTGACATTTTTCACATATTTTTCAAATTTTGTAACAATTGTATAACCTTTAAAAAAAATTTCACTACACCCTAATGTTGGTATCATCACCTTGTCACCTTGTGCTGTCAACTCTTGGAGCTCAAGCGATCGTCATGATAAACATTCTCCATTGCCTCCTAATGGAGGTTGGTATCATCAGCATAGATAAAATATCCAAGGCGAACAGTGTTCCTAGCGGTGTGGCTCAATATAATATTATATGGTAAACAACAGAGGACCAAACAACAAACTTCATAATATCAACAACAACACTGAATATTCGAACTGTTTCTCCAACAACAACAGCTCAAGGTACTTTATTTGGTTACACTAAATTGCGCAGTGTTTCCAACCGAGTCTGTTAACACTGTATGCTTACCTCGAATCACGCCAGCGAATGCCGGCATTGAAACACTATACTTATTGATATCTTGAAATATAATATTATAGTGAAATGTATAGTGAAACACTATACTAATAATTGATATAATTACTGTTACAGTTGAAGGATGTGTATACGGTAAACAGACATTCTAAAGCGAGTTTTAGATATATACATGAAATTCTGAAAATCATGATGCGAGACATTAGTGGATACACAAATAATACGGTTGCATTTGGCTGCAGTTATGTGTAGAATTAGTTGATAAGTCTGAACGCTGAATTGTTGATAAGAACAAACTTTTAACCAGACCAGTTCAAGTTTAGTAACAACATTTTCTCTGTTTCTATACCTGTGTGTATGTTTGTATATATGTATTTATGCGTGTATGTATGTATGTATGTGACAAACTGTAACTTACAAAGATACATGACGCCGGCATCGCGAAGTATGAATGGAACGTCGAGAGAACCTGTTCACAGAGAAATAATTCCAAAGGCGTTGGTTGCTCGGATGAAGTCGGAGTAGTCGACCGATGGTAGAAACGAACACTGCGATGTAGACCTGTTTATTTGACAAACAACAGCACAATAAACACGATGTGCTTGTATCGAGTGTCCTTGTAGGTTTAACATTAACTCTTTTATATAATGCCTAGAGGCGACCTTCTGGGATTGATCACGGAGTAGAATTCCACTGGTTAGGCTACCCAACTCTCTTGCGTTCGGCAACCTTATGCACAGCTCAAGTATCTTTAGTCTTCCTTGTCTCTACCTTTGTAAACGCAATAAACCATCCAAATTATTTCTATCTCTGTATTCCTCTCTATCTAGTAAAGGCACTCAGATGACTCAAGTTGATCTATTAGTTCATTTGTTATCGTAAACGCAATTAACTAATTATGTTCGTAAGACCTACTCGATGTCCCCATAAAATTATGACTGTAATTAATAACTGTTCGCAAATTGTCCGCTGAAGGTCTATGAAATTAAAGAGCTATCCAAATTCTGGTTAAAAGGATTACAGGTAAACCCATAAAAGCGTAGACAGAAGATCTTCAAGATGATTGTGTTCATATGTCTTCAGGGACTGTTAAAAGTTTCAACACTTTAAAATATGGAGAGTGGAGTTAAGTAAGTAAGAAAGCATATCCTTTATTTGACCAACGTTTAACCGCACATTGGTTTACTTAGTTTAGTATTCGTGTTACAAGTACGACTGCCTTGTCACAAATACGTATCGAGCTGTAGCCTGCTATCTTTAGTGTTCGGATGTAGAGTAAATCAGAAGCAGTGAAAGATTGCGTGAAGTCTCATTTCCATCCTCACTTCCTCTTGAACAAGGCCTTTGTATAATAAGTTCGTGTAGGCATTCCTAGCAGTCATTACTCAGATATGTCTTGTATTGTCTTGACTTGTCTTTAACCGTCCCCAATCCGAAGATTGGCTGCACCATGGACAATTTAGGTCCATCTACTTCTGTCTTTCGTCTCCCTCAATAACTGTTCGAATTATAAATCATGACTCTATATTATCAGTCCATAACGGTTCAGGTTTTCTTGAGCTCCTGATCCTGTAACTGTGCTTTAGGTAATCTCCTTTTCTGGGTATTTTCCATTCTTCGTCAGTACTTGCCTGAAATTCAGAGGGAAAGCCAGAAACTAACTTTGTTATTTACTGAGACCTACTTGTTTCATCGGTTATAAAGTAGGCCTACTGTAGATGAACATTAATATGACGGTTTAAAGCAACTAATTCCCATCGTAAATACATCTCTCTGATGACATCTTGACTTTGTTTATAATTTATGAAGATCTCGGCCGCCAATTTCAAGAGCCGCTAAGCCTTGCGGAGAACAAATAACAGATTGTGCTTGATTTAACGAAGTAAGGCTTTTGAAATCTATCAGAGATAACAGATTCGTGAGTTTGATACTGTAGCGTGCTCGTCCCGCTCTTGCGAGTGCCCGCGCTGTTGTGAGAGAACATCTGAAGAGTATACAAGCCCTGGTTTTGAACCCAGCTTGCTGGCGCTGTGGGCCTGTTCTCTTCTCTCTATCTGCTGCAACCGCTGTCGCCTTTTCTTACTAGGCCGAGAGCGAGGCTTCACGTCCGGTTGCATTATACTAGGTCCCTGAGGCATTCTTCTACCATGGATGACGAGTGGCATGTCCGCGGCTTCCGTTGCTGGCGCAGCAGGGCTTAGTATCAAGCCCTCACTAGGGTTCGGCGCTCTCACAACAGACTCAATTTCTTTCTTCTGCTCTCTTCTCTCAGGGACCCTATCTGACAACAGGCGCTCCATAAATGCCTGAAGACCAATCTCCCTATTAGCCTGGCGCTCTGCAAATACTTGTTGAGTTTCCATGAATGTCTGTTGAGATTCGAATAATGAACTCATAAGAGTTTCCTGATTTGTCAGGCGCTCTATAAATGTACTTAATACAGATTCTTGAGTCGACTGGCGCTCTACAAATGCCCCTAGTATCGAGTCTTGATTTGTCTGGCGCTCTACAATCTTTTCCTGGGTTTCTACCACCCTTTCCAAAATGACACCTATTTGGCTAGTTTCGTGTTCAGATAAAATCTCTTCTTCCATTATAATTATTTATTGAACAGAAATGAAATTATCGACTTATACTATCGCCATATGTTCATTTACATTTATATAGCACAAGTGAATCTAAACTATCGAGTTATCTATCGCTGTATGTTTCCTGACTAAGTTAACGTGTACATTTATATAGCACATGAACTTAACCTATCGCCTTATCGCTTCACAACATATCTAATCTATCTAAGTATCGCTGGAGATTTCAATATACGACTCAAAAGAATAAGGGGTTGTACTCCCTGAACTTCCAAGATATAGATATTCTTCCCAATTGCCAATATTTGCGATTCCGGTCAAATCCAGTAAATATCAATCCACATCAAGGTTATCCAAGGTCACTGGAGTTTCGTTGCCAAATTCGAAGAAACATCGAACGCCCGTCGATAAATTCGACGCCCGATCCTCTCGGATGTAGTTACGAAGAAATATTGTCCCCAAGTTTCGACAATTTCTATCGTTTTAATCGTAAAATCCCTTATTGCGCAGTTAAGACCATTTCACGCTCAACTTAGCTCTAAGGACACCGATTCCTTCCTTCTTCGTTCACGTCTAGGCTGAAACTGCATACAGGCCACACAAAATGGCGCAAAAGTTCGCACGTGATCACCTCTAGCCAATCACGAACCAGCACGGCCTACGTGACGTCTTCCCATTGGTTGACTCGCATGCCACAGCGCTACAGCTGCCTGCACTGTACTGCACTACCACAGTGGCCTCTAGCGAATGACATTGACTACGCAATCTTAATGAAAGTAATATACTTAAAGCCCTAGGTTTTAGGTTTGGCGGTTTCCCTCGTAGAATGAAGTGACCAACGACTGTAGGCGGTTCAAGTAAGCATCTGTCGGCCAATGGGCGTTGATTTCATTTTGGTTTACACATCTTACAAGCATAGGCTGCTGAATTTAATTATATGCATAGCCTAGGCAACATCGTCCGCTTTGTGGAATGGAGGCGAGGCGCAGGGACGGTCGGTCGATCGGTGGTAGCCCCCACCCTAGGCCCTTCACCCTCCCTCTGGCCTACCCCGATCAATTGACCACTTGTATATATAACCGAGCTTTGGGTCGTAAACCTGTATATAAATGCCAGCTGTTGATGCTGTCACCGTTGCCTTATTATACCCGGAACACTAAAGACAATAAGCTGTATTTCATATTCTAAGAATTTGCACCAGTATCAGATGCTAATATACAGCCTAAGGAAGAGAGACTAGGTCACATGCCAAATTATGCTAATGAACTTAGGAAATGAACTTAGGAAATGTCCTTTCACAATTGAGTCTTGGTTTGCAGTACTCATTCTAGTTTGAATTTCGCTGCAGCAGAGTTGAGCTTCGTAATTTCTTCACTTCATAGCCATTTTAAATCGCATAGTCGATACAGCTTATATCTCGTGTCTGTATATTATATTATTATCTTATTTCAGTAGTGGACCTTATAGTAGTATAACATTGTATTTCGTTAGTGGACATATATTAGTATCATTATATCGAACTATTTCCAAAGATGGATGGAGACTACGCTGTACCAACGACACCGACTTCAGGTGTTGCAGTTGGCAACATGCGAACATTTAAAAAACGGTTGTCTGATGGATCTACCAAGAGTTATAGCTACCCTTACGTTTCTGTAAGGAAACATTTTGAATTAACTTTTACAACCGACAGTGATAAACTTAAATTTGAGCAAAAATGTGAGGACATTCGCTTGGCGTTGGGAGTAAAAAGTTTGAGAGAAGTTCTGGTGAAAGTCATAATGGATGTTGACACCAATAAGCTCTCTTCTGCAACTCAACATCCGCAGCAGACACTCACGATGTCTTCAGTCACGGAAGAAGTAAGTGAATCAACTTCACTGACTGATCCAGCATCTGTCACAGCAGCAATATCAGCAGCTCCAGCAACAGCTTTGGAGACTGCACATGAGAATTTTGTTGGGCAGTGCTCCAGCATTGCCCAGTTGATCGACACAATCTCACAACATTCATCCACATGTGTGACGCCGTATTCAGTGAAGTCATGGACACACAGTGGTCATGTGCTGTCGGTGGATATGGAGTGTGCGAAAAAACACTCCTTTCAGTGGAGTTCCTCATCCACAATAGACAGCGAGCGGAAGGAATTTGAAGTCAACCACCGAGTGATGTTGAGCTACCTGGCCTCTGGTATGACACCCATACAGTACGAGCGCTTTAGCGACTTCAGTCGGTTTGGACTATTGTCAGACCTTTTCCGCAGGAGGAATATGGTTACATTTAGTGCCATTTCTGAGAACCTGCGAAAGCAATCTATATTTGGCGCTAGAGCGCAGGAGTCTTCACTGTCGCCTGATGGAGCTATCTCTATAATGACTGACGCACGACATCATTGTAGACGAAATAGTTATCACACCGACCATGTTGCTATCGGGTTGAAAACTCACAAAGTCGTTGATATTCAACACATTAACGGGAATGATGATAACTGTTCACAGCGTCACGAGGCAGTGGGATTCGACAGGATGTACGAGAGCCTGGATCTCAGCAACATTAAAGTTGCCCATCATGTGCATGATCGAAACATGACAATCAACAAGCGCCTACGTGAGAGGAAGCAAGCCAGGAATTCCAATGACCGCTGGCACTGCACCCGTCCTATAACAGCCGGGGTGAAAAAAATTGGGCAAGGAGCACAAAAAAACATTGGAAAAACATGGCATCCCGAGCTTTCTGACAAGGGTGCTGCCATTCGAAACCACGTCTATTGGTGTATGGACAATTGCAATGGAGATGCCCAAACCCTGCGTAAGCTCATAGAATCATGCATCCCTCATTTTCAGAACAACCACAGCAAGTGCCATGAAACTTCCCACTGCAAAGAGCCGGGGCATATGATTGAAGTTCGAATTGTTTCAAATGAGGCTGCAATTACAATGCTCCAGGACTTTCTTCGGTCGTTGGTAGTGTACAAGCACGCTGAAGATTATGTCAAAGGCCACGACACATTTTATGTGGAAAGTTTTAATAACGTTTGTCTGATCTATCTGGATAAACGGATACACTACGGGAATTTAATGTACGAGCTGCGGAGCAATCTGGCTGTCTTGGACTGGAACGAACACGTCGACAGACCATACACGTCTATATGCACGACTGTTCGTTCGAAAAACCCACGTCGCCAAATCGGGAAAAAAGTGTATCGGCGCAAGACCTACGTATTTGTTGAGAACATTTGGAATTTGTACATTGCCGTGTGGTCAGCATCTAAAGCAATATCGGAGTCTGTGACAGAAACTTCTGCAGATAAGGAGACCTGCCAGAGTGAAATCTCTTCGGACGAATCCGATGACGACCAATTAGGAGACAGTGAGAGCTTTTCAAATGAAAGCAATGCACCCTACACAGTAGAATAACCGTAAGAGCTGTGACAATATTGTATGATACACTAAAATCAAACATATCAGTGCTACATAACCATCAACCGTCATTACACATAACCACCTTAGCATTCTGCTGTCTACTCTGCTTGACCTCCCCGGATTTTGGCCTGGCATAGGACAGAGAGATGTGTGGCAGAGCTGATGTGTGGCAGAGCTGACTGCTATCACACGCGTCCACAGGTGGCGGATAGTGGAACGACCTCTAGAAATAGAGGTCAGCTGCGAAATAAGCAGGGTTATATCTGACGAATAAGCAGTCGCGGACCAACAGCGGCAAGGCTAGTAGGGCACACTGTAGAAAAAGAGTGGCATTTTGCTTGACAACTAAAAGCTGCAAATATCCAATAACAGCCTTGTGACATGGGAGCACATGACTCAATTTAAATAAGCCTGATGACCCTCTGCCTAGCGGGCATGTGTTCATCACCAAGACTAGGTCCACAGCGGAAAACTGTGGTTGATGCCACGAAGGGCATCCGATCTGTAACAAGATGCTCCAATCTGTATAAAAATGAATCTGTGGCTTACCCCCCCTCAACGAGGTCCTAATCCAAGCAAGAAAAAAAGAAGATTGAACGGACAAGGGACTGTGGCCATTGCAAAATTGATTTGACATAGCACTTATGAAAAACCTAGTCTCCGTAACGTGGTTTTCGTGTGGCGCCGAGCAATTGAGGGCAATTCAGGTTTAAATCCACCTCTGAGTAGGAATCTTGAAGAGGCGCTATATAAATTTAAAATGGGGGAATGTTATGTTACATTGAATCATAGCTATGACAGGTGTACATAAGCAGCTCACAATCGATAAAATTCTGCTTTATGTCAGAAAGTAAGTGTACAATAAAAATCTCTCTGTCTAAACAAAGTCCGGCGAATTATCCAAAGTATCAATGTTACTCCCACTTGTGGCCCATGTAAGGCGTGCCTGTTGGATTCGGATACAACGATCTCACTTTTCGCACTACGCAATCTGGCATTATTTCCCGCATGTGAAGTACACCGTTCGATTCCGTTAGTTTCTTGGCCAGATATAATGGGCTCGTCCACCCACCCAAGTTGCAAATGATCTTCCAATATTTTCCATAAATTACTCTTCGTATTGGACTGTTAGCTGCATGCGCTGCTTGTCCTCCGCCAAGCCAACCTGGAGATGCAGAACCCACGCACGGAGAGAGAAAACAAAGAGGACAGGCGCCTTCCGATTGATGATTTTCACCCTGCAGCTGCAAATGATCAGCTGACACTTGAATGTCATGACTGTTTTGAGCCTCAATTTCTGACTCTGTACTATTTCCATTGGACGCGACCAAGACCTCCTTCGAAGCGGCATCCATACAAGATTTTCTTCTCTTTGGTGGTTCCAACTCTGCAATTGGAACAAAGGCAGTTTCGATTGGTTGGAGATATATTTATAATGTCATCAACATACAATTAGCTCTTTCGACTTGACTTGAACGACAGCTTAGCTGGGTTATGCATATGTTTATTGTCTTATTACATATCGTAATAATAATAATCATGGTAATTTTAATAATTACATTTTTAATTGGCCATTTATTATCATTACTGCTGTTACTGCTGTTCACATCAGTTGTCATTATACTAACATTGCTGATGTTATTATTACTATGTATTTCTATAGCATGGTTTGAGCTAAATATTTGCAAGGATAATAAATGCAATTTAATTTAATATTTATAAATCTTAGTTCAATCTTATTTGCGCACGTATAGCGCTACCTGAAGAACAATAGGGCCTACTTGTACAGGGTTCACCACACAAAACAATTTATACAATTTCAGTATATATATATATATATATATATATATATATATATATATATATATATATATATATATATATATACGCATCGTCTTCATAATTACCAATTTTTTCAAAATTCCAGTTGTTGTGAGCAAAAAATGCCCGTATGGCTTCCTCTTGATCGCCATCTACCACAATAGTAAGTTCGTATTTGTTCATGGCAATCTAATCGCATATAGAAACTACAGACTTGTTTCTCAACCCTGTAAGTATCTTCATAGCAATGAACTCCATAGTAATATGAGTGTATGGGGGGGTAAATTTGGATAATTGGAACAACTTGTATACATTCTAGAAGTACAGGTATGACCTCTAGCCAGCTTACCTGGCTTTCGTATACACAAATTAGTCGACCCACAGCTCGGTTATATATATACAAGTGGTCAATTGATCGAGGTAGGGCCTGTACGGGGTATGCCCTGTCGGGTCTAGTCTGCCCTAGCGATGCATCTCCATCCATCCGTCCGACCGCTAGAGGGCCAGAGGGAGGGTGAAGGGCCTAGGGTGGGGGCTACCACCGATCGACCGACCGTCCCTGCGCCTCGCCTCCATTCCACAAAGCGGACGATGTTGCCTAGGCTATGCATATAATTAAATTCAGCAGCCTATGCTTGTAAGATGTGTAAACCAAAATGAAATCAACGCCCATTGGCCGACAGATGCTTACTTGAACCGCCTACAGTCGTTGGTCACTTCATTCTACGAGGGAAACCGCCAAACCTAAAACCTAGGGCTTTAAGGCTTGTAACAATTCGTTACAATACCTTGCACAGGTCGTGAATATAGTTGACTGCAACAACACTGACGATAATATTACTGGCGAAAGTTTGAATATGATGTTTAAATTGTTTGTGGCAACAGAGTAAAGGAGCAGCCGATAAAACCTTCGTATGAAGTGTTAGCGACTTAATATTTTTCTCCTCGGCATAGCAGGGCAGGTAGCCAGCCCTCTCCCTCGCCGCCTGATATTTCCACAGACAGCTTGCTTTGCGGCGCAAGTCGAACAGGCATTTTTGAACATGGCTTTTGCCATGGTGGAAAATTGATTTTCGACCTCGCGGCTGATAAAAGCGGAGACGACAGATCCTCAAGTTTGGCTCACATGTTTTCCGCCACACTAATTATTTAAGCTTGTCAGAAGATGATAATTAGACAAAATTGCTATTTAGAAATTGAGAGGTTTTTTGAAAGGCGCTATATAAATGTAAAGACCTCAGTTTCTGAACAGTCTTTCTGCTATGCACATATTAGAGTAGGTGATTTCCTACTACGATGTCATTTACACGACACGACATGACACGACTGAGCACGAAACGACTGCACATGAAGTACCACGACATTAAATGACACAACATGACACCACGTGACACGAAATGAGACTACATTTTTGGCTCTTTCCTTCTAGAAGCGCTTTATAAATATCCGAATACAATACAACACATGATAAGGCACGATGTTGAAATTGTATTGTATATAGACATGCTTGAAACTGTCTTCCATTGTTTCTCCGTCAAGAGCTCCTCTTCAGTTCCGTATACGCCTCAAAACATTCCCTTTTGCCGGTGCTGGCAATGATGCGGGTTGAAACGCCGCTGATCCTAGTGGCGTTATATAAGTTTTCGGTTAAAATTATAATTACAATTTACAAAGCGCCTCTCACAGTGTTCGATAATCATAGTCGCAAATGACACGACATCGCCTGACACTGCATGACATGACATTACGTTACGTACTGTAACGTAATGTCATGTCGCATAAGATTATGTAAACTCGCATTGCAAGACTAATCTACTCTGCAATCCTGCTTATGCTGTTGACTATGAAATAGATTTTGTAACTAATTTCAAATCACGTGTTCTGTGAAAACGGCGCTATAAAAGTCACGCATCATTATCATAATCAACAAAAATAAGACCAACATCATCATCGTCGTCGCTCTAATCATCTTCATCTCATGACGTGAACCAACACTCTAAAGTCATGTTCAAATAACTTTAGCCCAAGTGTGACGAAAACGCGAATGCGTACCACTTAATGCGTTTAGTACGAATTAGTCTAGTGATTACTGCCAATTCTACCGTTGGTTGACTTAAACTATGCTGGAGGCAGTTATTGTATTCAGCTTATTGTATTCATCTGGAGTTCTCGTCTGATCCGACTTGATCAGAAGTCGTGGCAGATTATTTAAATTACCTCACTTTCTTAAGATCAAGCCCTTTTCATTTGAAATCTGTATAGTCAGTGTTGAATGTATATATCAGTCAATCAATCAATCAATTAATCGATCAATCAATCAATCAATCAATCAGTCAGTCAATCAATCAATCATTTTATTGATATGTTTGCTGGGAGCGCCTGTGAGTAGGTCTCGTGACGAGGCACTATGTAAATTTCCAGAATGAATGAATGAATGTATGTAAGAAGACACTTAATATAGCGCCTTTCGATTAACTCACAAAAGCGATACAGTACCTTACAGAAGCTACACCGGGTTAGCAAGCTGTAAAGCTTAGTTATAAACGACACTGCAGATCCACTGGCTCGCTCAGAATTCTAATTCCTTAGACCAGACGTGGATGCTGCTGTTGAGATGTCACCAGAGCGTTGATACACTGATAGTCTATCGACACCCTGCTTTATTCACATAAGCTCAAACGTACTATGAAGTAGAGTAAGAGCAGTCCCTTTTGCTGAAACTCCGAGACAGCCGTAGATATGAAGTTTTAGCGACATCACTTTCTTAGCCTCGGTGTACGATGGCTTATGGTTCGTCGTCTTCCTCGTCTTCTGATCTACCCATTGACAGTGTATAGTCCGTGCACTCATTAACAGCTGAGTTCACTGTGTGGCTCAATTGGCCATAGATGGCATTTCATACAATGGTATAAATTACGCAGATTTCAGCAAACCAGAAATTTCGGTTAGAGCTCAAGTTTAATTCCTTCAAACCTTAAACACTCGCAAGTTTCTGCATAGGTACATATCATTTGATGCATCTGTATTTGAAATGCGCTTGTTTGTATAAAGATCTTATCTACGGGTATAGTTTTATTCCTCTTGTAGAAGGTCACTTTAGTTCGAAGAGAACAAGTGTTACGTTAAATATTAGCTCCCACCACAGTCAAAAAGTACACTGTCGTCTCGGAACCTTATGACTCTTACATTTATATCACATGACAAATCCATAAAAAGGCTAAAAATACTCTTACTAATTAAAGTACGGAATGTCTGTCTGGTGTCCTTTGCGACTTCGAAAGGGCTGTGGTTTAGGTATAATGCGATTGTCTAGTGGCAACGTGTGATGGACTATCAATCGAGAGGTAAGAGGTTCAAATCTTCGCCAGGACAGAAATTTGTTGTGACATTTAAGCACCACTTAGCCTTCAACCTATCTCAACTATTATGAGTACATTGACCGTGCTCTGTCGATGGAAAGATCAGACGGCGAGGGAGAGGACTAGCTACCTGCACTCGTTTGCCAAGGCTAAGAACAATTAAGTCGGTTACACATCATAATCATGTCTGCCTCTCCGCGTCTAGATTAAGGGGCAGCTCTTCTTCTTCTTCCTCCTCTTCTTCTCCTTCTCCTTCTCCTTCTCCTCCTCCTCCTCATCCTCATCCTCCTCCTCCTCCTCCTCCTCCCCCTCCTACTCCTCCTCCTCCTCCTCCTCCTTCTTCTTCTTCTTCTTCTTCTTCTTCTTCTTCTTCTTCTTCTTCTTCACCTTCCTCGGATTCCTTCTGTACATCATTTTATTTGAGAATTCCCGCAATTGTGATTCAAACAAAATTGCAAAGGAATAGGCCTAAACTCAGTAGTCTTGCCATTAAATCATTTGTTAAAAGCAGCGCATTTTCTATTTCTGCAACGACGATTTAAGCGATCACAATTTGCCGCTACTAGTGCAGCATGTCGGGTTGGGGGTCATACCAGAAAGGTAGAATATTCCCCAGACAGTCCAGAGATGTCAAACCATGCTGTGGGTCTAGAAATAAGTACCTTGTCAGCAATGGTATCAAATCTGGCGCAAAGATCATGTTAGACAAGAAGTAAGGGCATTCCACTATCTGCAGCTTGATGAATATTACACAGACTGTTTAATAAGGCAGACTAAGGAGTAGACCACTTCGACGTCTTTTGCGCCCTTTAGCCATCTAAACTGGTAGGATTACATTGACGGTATGTTCTGTCGGTGAAAATATCAGACGGTAAGGTAGATGATTAATCGTAATCGTAATCTCAAAACTTCTAAAGCGCCACTCGAGGGCCAAGCGCAGGGCACCATCCTATTGACTAGCACTACGTCAAATCAGAGGAGTTTCCAGAGAGTAGGCCAAAAGAGGTCCGAGTCCGGTTTCCAGAAGGCCAGATCAAGAGAGGAGGCAGAGCAGCTGTCAATGCGAGTGTAGTTTAGGGCGAGAATAATTGGAAGGTGGAGGTTCAGGTGAGTCAGGGTAGGAGTAGGCCTTACTTGAAAAGGTGAGACTTCAGCTCTAAGTGGAAAGCCCGAGGGTGATAGATGGACGAACAAGAGGATGAAGGATGAGTTGTGATGTTGATGGACTCACTGAAAAACTGCGGTATTCAGGAGGGAGATCAATCCAGAGGCGTGGTGCTGTGTTGGATATGGCTCGGTTGAAGAACTTGAGATTAGTAGTGACCAGTTACCCGCCCTCATATTATGCCGAGGCTAAGAACAATGAAGTCGCTGACAATTCATAAGCATATCCGCCTCTCCGGATCTGGCAAGAGACAGCTCTTCTTAGTCTGCTTCTTCTTCTTCTTCATCGTCATCACCATCTTCCATCGCATTCTGCCTCTTCTTTATCGCATTCGTCTTCCTCTTCTTCCTTTAGTCATCCATACAATTTCGGATTTTCGCGCAGTTGTGATTAAAACGGTAAGTTTAAATGAAAACAATGCATTAATCTTGCAAGCAAGACATTTTTAATTAACAAAGCGGTTTTCTAATCCTGCAGTAACGATTTAAATGAGCATACGTAGCCAAAAAGCAATTATAAATCCGTAAAATAGGCCTAAACAAAGCATTTTTCTAATTCTGCTACTACGATTTAAACTATGACAAGCTGACTGATCATTTAGCGACGATATAAGTTTCTAAACATAGCATTTGTTTGTTTGTGCTGTCGGCTCTAGGAGCCCTAGCGATCGCCATGAAACACCGTCTCCATTGCCGTCTTGCTACTTCCCCAGTACTAGTAGCCCTTGAGTCGCGTGTCGGCCTGGGAGTCCCATCAGCGCTCCGGCCTGGGAGTCCAACCATCAGCGACGATCGGCGCGGTTTGAAGTGTCGCATGACGATTTTCTTGGCATGTTAACAGGGGTGGTTTGCCATTGCCTTCCCCTGGTTTTGCCTGCCGTGCCCGTTCGTCCCCCCTCCATTGGAAGGGTACTTCCATTGGAAGGGTACCAACAGTCCGCACCACGTGAAGGTGGGCACGGAGGACTTTGGTTCACCAGCCCAGGTCGGATCCGAGTCTACGCTCGTGAGAGACGTCGGTCAGGTCGCCTCCCTGCTTTACTCTGTGATAGAGTGACTGGTGAACCTTTGCGGACCTTTGCGCTTACATAATCAGACTTCCTATAATTTTAACTATTAATTGGTCTATATAAGAATGTTCTTCATAAATCGTGTCGAAGACAAACTTTTGAAAAATTGACATGTTTTAATATGACGGTGGCATTTAAGTGATTGAGAAAACTTTCGTCTGTGTCAGAATGGCAGAATCACTACACTCCATCTCCACTCCATAAGAGTTCATTTCTCTCTTTGCTCTAATGGCAAACTCAACTGAGCGTGGCCACGTGAACGATGTGACTCTTCGCTCCTCTATTCTGCATCTTCTTCTATGCTGTTTCGAAAGAGAAATCGTGGTCCTTCAGGTCTTTATCGCTTAGCCTTAGTTCATCTAATCCTAGGTCGGCTGCGCGATATTCTCCAGTCTATTAGGGGGGGGGGGCGTTGTTCATACAGCTGCCTTTAAACCACAGGGAATTCAGTGAATGATTCTCACTGGCAGTTTCCCTATGCAGTTGACCTGTTGAGATAACAGCACTAAAAGTTTTGTATGTGTTTTGAACATATATATTGTAATTTCATTAGTTGGAATAAGATTCTCTGACTGAACTTATTCACTTCCCCGTTTGCGCTGCCATATCCATCAACATGGATTCGCATAATTATGTTGTCTACCACGTGATCAGTTTCTTTTGAAGATTTGCTTCGGAAATTTCCAGTAACAATTACAAATGGACTTTGCAGAATTCGTTTACTACGAATTAAGAAAATAAGCATAATTAGAAAAATGCTGTGTTTATTAAACGGATTTGTAATTGCTTTTTGGCTACGTATGCTATGTCTGCATTTCATTATAAAGCATAACAAAGCCGCATATGATTAAAAAATGAAGCTTGATACGAGTTCTATTTTGTGTAGTATTCTAGCGATCCATAGTGACTTCGGAATATTCACATTCACAGGTTTCCGATTGAGCGGGAGGCTTCGTGCAATCAGGCAGTCGCTTCAAAGGCCCAGGACTGATTTGGATTGCCGGTTGGTCTAAACTTGATCACTTTGGTCCTGGGCTCTTTCTGGGAGTCTGTAAGCAAGACCATTACGTTTTACTATTCAGCTACAAATGAACATTTAAGAAAAATGAGATCCAACCAGCAAATATAGCTTCAAAGACGAGCAATCAGGGCGTTTGTTAATCAAACGACAAAGTGTCAGCCGATGGCTTATTTGGCTGAGTTTTCGTTTTGAAAGTGGAACTTGCATGTATCGTATAACTGTACTGCATTGTATTCTATTTGCTTATTGATATTAGTGAATTTTACCTGAGGATATGACCGGAAATCCATTATAAAAATTATGTGAAATAACTAAGAACATTCTTTAACTGGATCTCTGTGGGCAACCATCATAATATTATGAATTGCTACCGAATTCATTTTCTTTACTTTGGCATAAAAGAGCAGGTGGTAAGTCCTTTCCACCGTCCCTTAGTCTTCTAACGGAGTGTACGGTCAATTACCCATAATGGCTGAGAAGGATAAAGAGAGAAAGTGGTGCCTAAATATCGAAAGAATGTCTGTTCTGGGGGAGATTTGAACATCCGACCATTCGATTGACAATCCTTCACGTTTATTGTTACAGTATTGCGCACAACTAACTAAATAAACTAAGAAATAAATTTAAAATATGTAGACCTGTCACCTATGTCAAAAAGTGCTTTCTCTGCATTTTATGAAGGCGTTTAACATATTTAACATTACACTGTATGTTATAAAATTCAATTGTCGATTTCTTACTAAAAATATCCAGAACCGTAGGGTTGAGGCGGTTAACAATCAGATTGCCTTTACGTTCCCATTGTTGGAGCTCCTTACCCGCCTGGTAGGGATTCAGAACAAGTCGGTTACCTGGAACACATATCACAACTTAGAGAAACAGTTTAAAAATTGACCAATTAACCAGATCATTGATTCCCACCAAAGGTTTGGATGCCTCATGTAGATTAATTCGACTTTATCATTCTTTTCATCATTCTTCTTCGCCTCCTTCTCCTTGTCCCCTTCCTCCTACACCTTCTTCACATGACTCGCTGTCTTTCTCTGAGCTTTGTGCCTTCGGTCATTCCAAACACGACCTAATAATTCAATTTGGTATTGTCCATCCTACAGATAATTATGGTCAATGAAATTAAGCTTTCCTTCCAAAATTCGTTGTATGATGCTTCAGTTCAGTGTTTAATCTAGTCCCCCTCTTTTGAGGGGGGAAACAAGGTTTGTCGGGGAATCAACAACGGCGACCTTTTTTGGAGAAATTTCATCCGTGTTCCAACGTCCAAAAAATTTAAGGAGTTTAGGAATTTTCATCTTTCAACTTAAAACTTTGACGACTTTTTGAAGGATTTCATCTCTATTGCTCGTTCGTTTACTCGAATCTGTGGGGGAGCGCTACATGTATCCTGGAATCCTGGGGGGAATTTTTTTTCTTCCCCGAAACAGTCTATGCATTAAAATATTGCCGGCCTCTGGGGGAACAATCAATCCTGGGGAGGGGAAATTCCCCCCAAATGACGTCTAGATTAAACACTGGCTTCAGTTGTTCTGTGTCCTTCTTCGCACTTTTTTATTTGATAGCTTCTACAGCCATCCTATACGTGGTGTTCTTCTGCAGCACCTGATCACAATGCCAGAAATCTATCCTTGTCCTGTTTGTGCAACATCCACGATTTGCATGCGAATTGTAAAACAATAAAAACACACGTCTTGGTGATCTTCACCTTCATATGAAACACTAATCTCTCAATTCCTCCGAATGTTCCAGATGCCTGTCATTGCTCCAGCTGCGCCTGCTATTTTTCTCCTAACAGTCACCACAGTCATTCTCCCAAGTCAGCAGACTTTCCAGAAATACACATTTCTCCACATTCTCTATCAGTTTTGCAGCTTTCCCGTCTCTGTGGAGAGTTTCCAGGTTCTTCTTGGATGGTGTTTAGTTCTTCTTAGTGCACGTCTCTGTTATTCCTAACTTAAACTTGTTCTTGCTGCCAATTCGTGTTCCATTGCATGGATTTTGTCCATAATTCTTTCCAGATAAGACATGAATTATGTTGGTGAGATATGGTCCTCTGTCTTTCGCCTCATTAGATTTTGAACGCTTCTTCCAGCTCTTTGCCAACTCTGACCGCTGACTTCACATTTTGCCACACATTTAGCACCATTTGGAAAATTGATGCAAGCGAATCTAGTTATACGTCTTCAGCACAAAGTTCACGACGATACCCTTTGAGTGATAAAATTTGAATAGTAGACCTAAAATTCTCGCGTCACCTAAATTTAGGATAAATTATAATTTTTGAAATAAACAATTATTATTTAAATAAATTTAAGCATCGTAATCGTTATTGTAATCTCCAAACTTCTAAAGCGCCACTCGAAGTCCAAGCGCAGGACACCAGCCTATTCACGAGCGCTACGTCAGATCAGAGGGGGTTTCCAGAGAGTAGTCTAATAGATGTCCAAGTCCGATTTCCAGGAGGCGAAACCAAATCAAAGGGGGTTTCCAGGGAGTAGTCCAAAAGAGGTCCAAGTCCGATTTCCAGGAGGCCAAACCAAATCAAAGGTGGTTTCCAAAGAGTAGTCTAAAAGAGGCCCAAGTCCGATTTCCAGAGCACCAGATCAGGAGGTTCCAGAGAGTGATCCAAAAGAGGTCCAAGTCCGATTTCCAGGAGGCCAAACCAAATCTAAGGGGGTTTCCAGAGAGTAGTCCAAAAGAGGTCCAAGTCAGATTTCCAGGGTACCAGATCAGGCGAGGCAGAGCAGCTGTCAAGGCGGGTGTCGTTTACGGCGAGAATTATTGGAAGGCGGAGTATCAGATGAGTCAGGGTAGGAGTATTTGAAAGGTGAGACTTCAGTTTTGAGTGGAAAGGCCGGGGGTGATAGATAGAGGGACATGAGGATCAGGATGAAGGACGGGTTGCAATGATGATGGAGGCACTGAGAAACTCCGAAATTCAGAGGGGAGATCATTCCAGAGGCGTGGTGCTGTGATGGAAATGGCTCGGTTGGAGGACTTGAGGTGAGTAGTGACTGGGGTCGAGAAAGACTGAGATAGGACGATGATCGGGTGGAGCGGGTTGTCTGAGTGGTGAAGATATCACGAAGGTACTTGGGCTGGGAATATTGTAGGGAGTTCTAGGTTAGTGATAGGACTTTGTAGTGGATTCGGTCTGGGATTTTTAACCAATGCAGTGATTTGAGGATGGGAGTGATATGATGTGACAGCTCTGGCTAGTGAGGTTTCGATAAGCTGTAGACGTTTGATTTGAGTGGATTCAAGGTTGAGGAAAAGAGAATCGCAGTAATCAAGCTTCGAATGAACAATGGAGGTAGCAATGGTGGAGGCAGTTTTAAGGTCGAGCATGGGTCGTATGCGTCGGAGGTCAAAAGGTGAACTCGCATTCACAATAATGTTAAAAATAGGTCAAAATCCAGTAAGTTAGAGAAACCATACATTAAGCTAGAACCTGTAAGTAACACGAAAACGAGTTCAAGCTTAGTTTTCGACGATTCTGAAGATCCAAACAAGCGCATAAAAGTACAGAAACTGAATCCAAAGCCTTGGACCACATACCTAAAAGGCCCGGTATCTCCAACAACGCTCTAGCGTTATATGATTTCTAGTGAGAGCAATTCCTCTGCTGACCCTGAAAAACAGCTATAGGTATGAAGTGTTAGCGACTTTTTTTCTTAGCCTCGGTGTATGAGGGTTGGTGATCAGTCCTTTTCTACGTCTTTGATCATCGCATGAACAATGAAGGTCAGTTTACTCATTTAACAGCTGAGATCGCAATGGGACGCAACTTGCCAATTGACAGCAATTTTGTACAATGACAATAAATTCTGTACATTTCTGTAAAGCAGAAAATAAGGTCTGTAAAGGTCCGAGGTCGAAATTGATTTCTCCAACCTTCGATATCACAAGTTTTCTGAAAATGCGCAACATCATTTGATGTATCTCTTCTCCGAAATGCGTTTTGTGGGAATTACGAACTTACTTATATTGGTAAACTACTCCTCTTTTTGCACCATTACACAATCTATCACTCTCTAAGAGCAACTTCCCAATAGCCTTTAAGCACTCGCTAGTCACTCCCCATCTAAAAAAGTCAAATCGTGACAGGAAAATCCCTCTAACAACTGTCCCATATTCAATCTTTCCTTTCTATCTAAATTAAATGAAAGAATAGTCCTTGCTCGGCTAACAGACTACCTCTCTTCAAATTCACTTCCTAACCCCCACCAACCTGGCTTCACTAAACACCACACCACAGGACCTTTGCTTGCATCTCTATACAATAAACTCGTCTGTGCCATGAGCCATCAACAGGTCTCCTGCCTCTGTCTTCTCGGCATCTCCGCCGTATTTGAAACCATTGATCACAGCCTCCTTCGTAAACGAATATCTTCTTCGTTTAGCTTCTCTGGTTCTGCTCTAATCTGGTTCCAGGTAGTTGTCTTCCCGATCCGTCTGTGGTAAAGCTTCCCTCTCTCCTGTGGTGTCCCTCAAGGCCCCATCCTGGGTCCACTCCTCTTCATCCAGGATACCATACCTTTAACCAATCTCATAAAATCCTCCTCTGTTGACCACCATCTCGCACACGCTACCCAACTCAACATATCCTTCTCCCCAAGCTCATTTTCCACCTCCACCACACAGTTACTCAACGTATTTAACCTTATCTCACAGCGGATGTCATCAAATCTCCTCTGTCTTGACTCTTAAAAACTGAATTCATCATCCTAGGCCTTCCTGATCAAATCAAGAAAATAACTGACCCCCTCCATACACCTATCGTCTGACTCGGCACCTCTCAAATTCACGTCTGACCCCCCTGTCCGCAATTTTGGTATTACTTTTGATCCACACCTCCAACCACACCTCCAATCTCTCGCGCTCCTACTTCAAGCACATTAAATATTATTACTACTACTACCACAACTATTACAACTACTACAACAACTCTCAGTACAACTATCACTACTACATGTACAGCTACTACTACTACTTACATTAGCAACAGTACAAATAATACACTTCAAGTATATTGCCAAATTGAATAATTTTACCTCCAATGTCCAGACAGAAGCCATTGAGCTTGCTACGAATAGTTCCTGTTGCTGCGTCGTCGTAAAATTTCTGGGCGTCATTGCCGTTTTTTGACCTTGGAGATATCAACGCGCCAGGCGTTTTAATGGCGTCTTCCACATCCAGGTAAAGCCCGTGCATATTGCTCTTTATGAAATAATACTGAAAGTAGAAAAAGAACGGTATTAACGTCTCTGCTGTAAGAACATGATCAGCGATGCACGTTTTCTGAGAGACCCGAATTAAAACTGATACATGATATAAACTTAGTGAAATGCGACTCCAAAGCGATTTATGAAGGTTTTTCTAAAATTCTTCTCTTCATTCTGGAAATCTGGAAAAGGCTACCGATGAAAACTGTTTCTAATTCGCTAGAACTAAAAACATTGGCCCCCTGAGTGAATGTTGTCTTGTGCTTTCATGCGTGGTTCACATCTGATGAGTTTTTAACGTTTACTATATAAGTCACGAACTAAGATAATGAGCTGCGCTTACCGAATCGTGACTAAACTGTCAAAATTATAGCAGTTTAGATTGTAATCCGAATATCTCTTCACATGGTTTCCTCGATATTCTATTTCATGGGAGCAATAAATTTATTTGATATGGTTTGATTTGATTTGATATTCGGCAAACCCAACAATGCAGTGTCGAGCCAACACGAGAGCGTAGTTAAATATTAACCTCCACCTCGCCGGTGTCACAACGGTCACCGATTTTTAAAGAATTTAAAAATTCAAGTTTCTTATGTCGCTGTAGAGTACCCTGTAGAAAAAATTATATATATATATATATATATATATATATATATAATTATATATATATGTGTGTGTAACTGTGAATGTATGTATTTACATGTAATGCGATGACCAGCTATAATTTACATAGTACGTATGTACCAGAGATATCGTGCAGGATCGATAAAATTAATCGAGCGAATATCTTCAAAGGGAAGCAATTCTAAGCGAGGTGATAGCTTGGATGAAGTCGGAGTAGTCGACCGATGGCAGAAACGAACACTAGGATGTGCCACGTCCTATCGACTACCCTTACATGCATTGGATAAAATGATGTAACATTTGCTCCACTCATCATCCAGGGCAGCGTGAGCAAAAGAGTCATTGTCGCATGGTGCCACGATTCCGTGGCTCATGGAGAATATATTATTGGAGCCATTACGCTAAAGGTAAAGTGATGTAACGTTTGCACCACCCATCGTTCATTCAGTTGAAAATTTAGTATTGCGCACCCTCGAGAAACCTACTCAGAAACGCTCCCAGCCCAGCAACTGCAGTAGAGATTAGACTTGATCAGCCAGTAAAAGCAGACGTGTAACCCTTTAGGAATAGGCGATTCTCTAACGGAAGAACATTCCAGTTGGAAGACCCTGCAAGAGTAAGTAACTGAAGAGCGATCTCGGGGTAATAAAAGTTCTCCCCAGAAGAAGATCGAGCACTCCAGAAAACTGAATCAAAGACCGAGCGGAAGAGCTCACAAAGATGAGCCGGGGCACAGCCTAAGAGGCAGTGCAAAACAGCACAGAAACCCTACGGCACGTGCGCTGCGGGACATGTAGTCAATGCTGCACATCACACACAGAAATAGGGGAATATTTCGGGATGTGTCCAATGAGCCAAGCAACTGACCGAAGAACCCGGTCGAGGCGGCCAATTACTCCAGGCCTCAGACCAACCTAGATCAAACTGCAGTGATCTAGGCTCCCTGTTACAAAGGCTGACCAGCGTTCGCAAAACAGTCAATGGCGTATGCTGTTAGGAGTAGTTGGCAAGTGGAAGATGTCGCGCACTCTGGGTCTACCGAACGGAACGCATACTCATTCTTCCGCCGAAAAAACGGCAGTTTCGAGGTGTCGTGAAACCTCAGGTAGAGAATGCAGAGGAAGGACCAGTTAGATGTCGGGCCAGGGCAAATCGCTTAAAGATACAGGAAACTGGGTTCGAATCCCACTTCCAATGGCTTTTAAAGCCATCTCTCTTAAACTTTCGCTTATACGTAACTGACAAGGTGGAGCCAAAGTTTCTTTTTGAGCAATATTTCACCCTGATTGGTCTGGCAGAGGATTAATTTATGGCGCGATTGTAGCATGTAAAGTAGCCCCAGCAAAGCCAGAACTTGGATCCCCTACTTGATGCACGACAAACTTACCCGAATCTCCTATTCTCCTGAAACATTTTTAGGCCATTTATTCGGGTTTCCAATCGATTTAATAGCGGATCGGTCAGTCTTTCGTTCACTGCTCTCTTTTCTTCGTTAATAGAGTCAAATCTTTCCAGAAACATGTCAAATCTTTCTCTATAATCTCTGCAGGATGCATACAAGGTCAGTGCAGTTCGGATGAGATCAAGTGCTCAAGCTTGATATCTTGACACACAGTAAAGTAGGGCCTATATTGTCGTCTAATTATTTCATGACTGTTACATTAACATTCCATAGCAAACCCATACGTTGCAAATGAGACAAACCCATAAGTTACTGAGCAGTGTAATACCCTTTAACGATAACTGTGAAGAAAATGTTCGTCAACGCAAATAAAATGATTTCGTTAATGATAACTATAACTACAGCTAAAATATCATAGGCTGTAGCAATAACTATAACACAATAACACTAACGAAACTTCATCGTTATTTTCGTTACAAAAAATAGAAGGTGCAATAAAAGACAAACACGAGAACGTGAAAATGCGCTCTATCAATGGCCCATATTCGCCCCGGATTTTGGATATGTAAATTAACCCAGTAGAAGTAGTATAATATTTAATTTGGTAATTTTGTAAACGTTTCTATATGGATTGCGAATCAATTGACTAGCAATAATTTGAAAAATTAGTATTCATTGTAATCTTGTAGTCAAAATGTCTCTAAAGGTATTTCGCTCAGCCTTCTTGTAACTAGGTACTAACTGAAATAAAAAACGCTGTAACTATGCTTATCTGCAAAACATAATATTTACTATAAGCAGGGCTTTTTTTCAGCCGGAACGAGCCGGAACGGCGTTCCGGCACCTTTTTCAGCTACTAAAAAATAATTTATTTATTTTAATAATTAAAACAATAATTTAGTTATTTTAATTTAATTTAAGTGTTTTTGAACTGTTTTCAGTGTTTATTGAGACCCCTCCCAACCCCCAATCCTGTTTTTCTCGTGATTTTAGCCAGCCCATAATTGTTGCGTTCCGGAACCTATTGTTCCGTTCCGGAACCTTTTTTTCTAGAAAAAAAGCACTGACTATAAGAGTACCTATAACTAATATGAAAAACCACTAACCATAACTGTAACCATAATTAATGCAAAATGTGTAAGCAGAATCACACTGCTTACGAAACAAACCATATGTTACAAAAGACATGCATGCAACGCTATCTGACATTATATTTAGCGGGGAGCGCTTTTGAGATGTCAGATTTCGCAACTGTGCTGTTTGAGTTGAAGCCATCGATTGAGATTCAATAATTATTCAGTTAGGTGTCGCCAGCATTCTGCTGACGAGAAATGCCAAACTGCTATATAAGCTAACCAATAGATGAAAATTAATGTAAGCAGAAAAAGTATTAATCTAAGAGCAGCGCCCTAAGCAAAAAAACAAGGATCAAGAGGGGTAACATGCGGATGTTTGATCGACCAATACGAAGAGTTTCAGAGGGACTGTGTAAATAAGATGCGAGCCGGGAGCGGGCAGGAACAGATAATGTCAAAACATGTTTAGAGTCTTGATATAAGCACCTTATGGTCTATGGTATCTAATGCTGCACAAAGATCAATGACTAGTTATCCGCCTTCATAATTATAACGTGTCAATTGAGAGATCGCAGGTTAAACTCTTTGACCAGGCAGATATTTATTTTGTGGATCACTTCGGCATAACTTGCGCCCTTTAACCATCTAGACTATTATGAGTACAATGACGGTCGGTGAAAGATCAGAAGCTGAAGTAGATGATTAGTGATCAGCCCTCATAAGCTGAAGCTAATTACAATGAAGTCGCTAGCAATTCATATTTTGTGTCCGCCACTATTGGTTTGGCAAAAAGCTGCTTCTTTTTCTCCTTCTTCTTGTTCATCGTCATCATCATAATTATTATTCTTCGCATTCGCATTCGCATTCTGCTCCACAGTACTTACGTGACGTGGTTCCTCAAACGCTTCAAAGGCCCAGGACTGATTTGGATTACCGGTTGCTCGAAACTTGATCACCTTTGTCCTGGGTTCTTTATGGGAGTCTGTAAAGAAGATTATAATTACAAATGAAAATTTTAGAAAGGTGAGATTCAACCAACAATTTTAATGTAGCTTCAAAGCTAAAGAATCAATGCGTGTGTAAAACGTACGTTGTCAGCTGGTAGTTTATTTCACTGAGTTTTCAATTTTCAAAGTGGAGCTCGCACGTATTTTATTACTTGTACATAGATATTCGTGAATTTTACCTGAAAATATAATAGGAGAGCCATGCTTTGCTTGCAATTCAGTGTATGTTTGCATTGTTAAAAATGGCAAATGGCAAAGAGAAGAAGAACAGACTTTTTAACTGGAACCCTAAAAGCATCCAATATATGAATTGCTACCGACTTCATTTTCCATGCCTAGGTATACGAAGGCACGTCACGACTCTTTCCACTACCGCCTGGTCTTCCAAAAGAACGTACTGTTAGTGAACTCAAAATGGCTGAGATGACTAGAGTGCCCAAATAGAGCCGAAATATCAAAAAGAATATCTCTTGCGGGAAAGATTTCAACACCCAACCTTTTAATTGATAGTCTAGCGCGTTAATCGCACACGACTAAATAAACTAACATATGACCTAATAAGTATATATAGGCCTATGTCAATAAAATGCTTTGTCTCCATTACATCAAGACGCTTAAAATGTTTTGCATTATATTGTAATAAAATCCAATTGATTATCGATCCTCTTATCCAATCTCAATTAACTGACGTTGATTTAATTGTCGATTTCTTACCAAAAATATCCAGAACCATGTTATTGTTGCGGCGGTTAACAATCAAATTGCCTTTACGTTCCCATTGTTGGTCCTCCTTACCCGCCTGGTAGGGATTCAGAACAAGTCGGCCATCTGGAACACATGTCACAATTTTGAGAAACAGTTTGAAAACTGACCAATTAACCAGATCATTGATTCCCACCAAAGGTTTGGATGTCTCATGTAGATTAATTCGACTTTATCATTCTTCTCATCATTCTTCTTCGCCTCCTTCTCCTTGTCCCCTTCCTCGTATTCCTTCTTCACATGACTCGCTGTCGTTCTAACTTCTCTGAGCTTTGTGCCTTCGGTCATTCCAAACACGACCTAATTAAGCAACCTGGTATTGTCCATCCTACAGATGTGGCCAGTGAAATTAAACTTTCCTTCCAATATTCGCTGTATTCGCTTCAGCTGTTCTGTGTCCTTCTTCGCACTCTTTTATTTGATAGTTTCTGAGTCATCTCATGCGTGGTGTTCTTCTGTAGCTATTGATCTCAATGCCAGAAATCTATCCGTGTCTTGTTTGTGAAACACTCACGATTTACATGCGAATTGTAAAGCAATAAATACACCTGTCTTGATGATCTTCGCCTTCATATGAAACACTAATCTCTCAGCTCCTCCGAATGTTCCCGATAACTGTCATTGCTCCAGCTGCGCCTGCTATTTTTCTCCTAACCTAGTCACCGCTGTCATTGTCCCAAGTCAGCAGACTTTCCAGATATACAAATTTCTCCACATTCTCTATCAGTTTTGCAGCTTTCCCGTCTCTGTGGAGAGTTTCCAGGTTCTTCCTGGATGGTGTTTAGTTCTTCTTAGTGCACGTCTATGTTATTCCTAACTCAAAGTTGTTCTTGCTGCCAGGGACCCCAATTCGTGTTCAATTGCTTTGGATTTTGTCCATAATTCTTTCCAGATAAGACATGAATTATGTTGGTGAGATTTGGTCCCTCTGTCTTTCGCCTCATTAGATTTTGAACGCCTCTTCCAGCTCTTTGCCAACTCTGAACGCTGACTTCGCATTGTCCCACACATTTAGCACCATTTGGAAAATTGATGCAAGCGAATCTAGTTATACGTCATTAGCACAAAGTTCAGGACGATACCTTTTGAGTGATAAAATTTGATTAGCAAGTATAAAAATTCTTACGTCAACTAAATTTAGGATTAATTTTAATTTTTGAAATTAACAAGTATCATTAAAATAAATTTAAGCATCAAGCAAAGGCCGCAAAAGGTGAACTCGCATTCTCAATAATATGAAAATAATATGAAAAGTAGGTCAAAATCCAGTAAGTTATAGAACCCATACATTAAGGTAGAACCTGTAAGTGACATACAAAACGAGTTCAAGCTTAGTTTTCGACGATTCTGAAGATCCAAACGAGCGCACAAAACTGCAGAAACTTAATCCACAGCCTTGGACCACATACCTAGAAGACCCGGTATCTCCAACAACGCTCTAGCGTTTTATGATTTATAGTGAGAGCAATCCCTCTGCTGACCCTGAAAAACAGCTATAGATATGAAGTGTTAGCGACTTTATTTTCTTAGCCTCGGTGTATGAGGGTTGGTGATCAGTCCTTTTCTACGTCTCTTTATCATCGAATTAACAATGAAGGTCAGTTTACTCATTTAACAGCTGAGATCGCAATGTGACGCAACTGGCCAATTGACAGCAATTTTGTACAATGACATTGAATTCTGTACATTTCTGTAAAGCAGAAATTAAGGTCTGTAAAGGTCCGAGGTCGAATTTGATTCTCCAACCTTCGCTATCGCAAGTTTTCTGAAAATGCGCCACATCATATGATATATCTCTTCTCCGAAATGCGTTTTGTGGGAATTACGAACTTACTTATATGGGTAAACTTCTCCTCTTTTTGCACCATTACACAATCTATCACTCTCTACGAGCAACTGCCCAATGGCCTTGAAGCACTCCTTAGTCACTCCCCATCTCAAAAAGTCAAATCGTGACAAGGAAAACCCTCTAACAACTGTCCCATATCCAATCTTTCCTTTCTATCTAAATTAAATGAAGGAATAATCCTTGCTCGGCTACAGACCACCTCTCTTCAAATTCACTTCCTAACCCCCACCAATCTGGCTTCACTTAACACCACACCACAGAAACTTTGCTTGCATCTCCATACATTAAACTGGTTTGTGCCATGAGCCATCAACAGGTCTCCTGCCTCTGTCTTCTCGGCATCTTCGCCGTATTAGAAACCATTGATCACAGCCTCCTTGGTATACGACTATCTTCTTCGTTTAGCTTCCCAGGTTCTGCTCTACTCTTGTTCCAGTCCTAGGCGTCTTCTGGATCCGTCTGTGACGAAGCATCCCTCTCCCCTGCTGTGTCCCTCAAGGCCACGTCCTGGGTCCACTCCTCTTCATCCAAGATAACATACCTTTAAGCAATCTCATAAAATCCTCCTCTGTTGACCACCATGTCTACCCACACGATATCCAACTCAATATATCCTTCTTTCCAAGCTCTTTTTACACCTCCATCACACAGTTACTCAACGTATTTAACCTTATCTCACAGCGGATGTCATCAAATCTCCTCTACCTTAACTCTTAAAAACTGAATTCATCATCCTAGGCCTTCCTGATCAAATCAAGAAAATCCCTGACCCCACCATACGCCTATCGTCTGACTCGTCGCCTCTTAAATTCACATCTGACTCTCCCGTCCGCAATCTTGGTATTACTTTTGATCCACACCTATCCTTCTCCAATACCATCTCCAATCTCTCGCGCTCCTGTTTCAAGCACACAACTACTACAACTACTCGCAGTACAACTATCACTACTACTGCTTCTACTACTACTTACATTAGCAACAGTACAAATAATACACTTCAAGTATATTGCCGAATTGAGTGATTTTACCTGCAATGTCCAGGCAGAAGCCATTGAGCTTGCTACGGATGGTTCCTGTTGCTGGGTCGTCGTAAAATATCTGGGCGTCATTACCGTTTTTTGACCGTGGAGATACCAACGCGCCAGGCGTTTTAATGGAGTCTTCCACATCCAGATAAAACCCGTGCATATTGCTTTTTATGAAATAATACTGAAAGTAGAAAAAGATCGGTATTCACGTCTTCGCTGTAAGAACCTGGTCAGCGATGCACGTTTTCTGAGAGACCGGAATTAAAACTGATACATGATATACACTTATTAAATTACGAATCCCAAATCATTTATGAAGGTTTTCTAAAATTCTTCTCTTCATTCTGGAAAATCTGGAAAACTGTTTCTAATTCGCTAGAGTCAAAAACATTAGCCATCTGAGTGAATGTTGTCTCGTGTTTTCATGCGTGGATCACATCTGAGGAGTTTTTAACGTTTACTATATAAGTCATGATCTAAGATAATGAGCTGCGCTTACCGAATCGTGACTAAACTGTCAAAATTATAGCAATTTTGATTGTAATCCGAATATCTCGCAACTGAGAGCATACATCATGATCTTCTTCACGTGGTTTCCTCGATATTCTATTTCATTGGAGCAATAAATTTATTTGATATGGTTTGACTTGATTTGATATTCGGCAAACCCAACAATGCAGTGTCGAGCCAACACGAGAGCGTAGTTAAATATTAACTTCTACCGCGCCGGTGTCTAATGCACAAGAGTCATCGAGTTTTAAAGAATTTTAACTATTCAAGCTTTTATATCGCTTGAGTTCCCAGTAGAAGAAATATATAGGAGTGGATCTGCGTGTATAAAGTGAAGGACTTGCCCAAGGTCCGTACGCAGCGGCTAGAGTGGGATTCGAACCTGAAACTAGTGTTTTCGTTAACGGTAACGATAACGAAAACCTTCGTTAACGAAAACTTAAGGTTTTAGTTAACTAAAACTATAACTAAAACGAAAACTTATACAAAAACGATAACGAAATAAAAACTAAAACTAGCGGAACCCACGAAAAACGATAACTGAAACTAAAACAGTCCAAACTAATAATAACGAAAACATATAACGAAAACCAAAACTAAAACGCCCAACGAAAACCTATAGCTGTAGGATCGTCGCCATTATTGGTTTTCATCATTTCATTAAATATCGAACATGGCTCCACCAGCCCACCACCTCCCGAAGTAATTAATCCGGACGCAGTCGGGCCACCCGGGCGACAGGCTAACATTTCCTTACAGCTAACCAGTGATGCCAATCGTTTAAGAGATAAACCCAGCGGCCAGCGCTAGTGATCATCCCAGCTCCCAAGTTCCTATTCCCAGCGGCCGCAGCATTTCTAATTGATGCTAATTGAACGCATCAGTTATAACCCAAGTTGCCAACGGACGCAGTAGGCCAGTAGCCCCAGCTCATTATCGTTAAATCTTTTCCAATGATGGGTCATTAAGAACCACGGAACAACCGCAAGTCATTACTCCATCTGCGAAACGTCCATCCCGCTCACCGGCTACAGTTAGGGCCTACTAGTCTTTAGAATCACGTCATTTACTAACTTTTTTAGTCGGCAGTTTGCGCGGTTACATGACTTACATCGAAGCTCGTATTCAACTGTTAGAATTTTCCAATGTGTCGAAACTAAATTTAACAGTCATTAAAAGGCTAAAAATGTATATGTGCATGGCATACTACCATACTGAACACCTTGCTGTAAACCTAATGATTGCTTTTTGTAATAAATTGATGTACATTCACGATGGCTAAGTATCAGACTATCAGTGACCAAATAACTGAAACTAAAACTAAAACGAAAACTAAAAAAACTAAAACTGAAACTAAGAGGTTTCAGTTTTTATTAACTATAACTGAAACTAAAACTAAAACTTGATGTAAAAACGAAAACTAATAATAACTAAAACACCTAGCACGGGAAACTAATAATAACTGAAACTAAAACTCGAGGCAAAACTAAAACATCACTACCTGAAACCCTCCGGTCACAAGGCGCCGGACATACCACTGAGCCACCACGCCCCACAATGTGGGGCGTGGTGGAATGTGATCCGGAGATCTGACAAATTGAGAGCATACACTCAAGATCCTCTTCACATGGTTTACTTTAGGCTACTCGATATGCGCAACCCCAATGATGCATTGTCGAGCCAACACGTGAGTGTAGTTAAATAGTCACTTCTATTGCATTCGCATATAATGCACAAGAGTCACCGATTTTTAAAGTGTTGAGAGGTGGTGACTCACCAAAACATGACATCGTGCAATTGCATAGTGGCCAGAAATACATGTTCAAGTTTTTTAGAATATCATTGAATAAGTAAGTCAGAAGTACATGTAAGTAGACAAGTAAATAAGTAAGTAAGTATGCAAGGAAGAAAATATTTGTTGACTCCATCTGCTGGACAGTTATTCGCAGGTTTGTGATTCTTAGCCAGCACAGCTGAGGCGTTTGCGGCATGCAGAAGGTCAGTTTAGTTCGGAGGAGATCACGTGCTGTGTTAAGCATGAGCTCTGGTCACATCTAAACTTGGGTGTCACGACAAATGGTTCACGGACAAATGGTTCACCGATAAATGGTTCACGGCAAATGGTTCATCGACAAATGGTTCACCGACAAATGGTTCACGATCTTCCAGCTTCTTGTGTGAGCAATGTTTTCATCGAGAATATAGATTCTGGCTTCAGTTATATATTCAAAATCGATAATCCAGCTTTTAGTTTGAGCTCTGTTTTCATCGGTCATCCAGCTTCTACTTTTAGGAATATTTCATCGGCCATCCAACTTCTAGTTTGATCTCTATTTTAGTCGTCTTCCAGCTTCTAGGTTCAGCTATATTTTCATAAACCCGAGTTTTAGCGGAAATTATTTCGTGTTATTTACACTGCTTGAACGATGAAAACAAGTTATAGTAAAATTCGAACTAGAAGCTGGATGATCGATGAAAATATAGCTCAAATTGGAAGCTGGTAGATCATGAAAGGTAGTGAAACGTTTTCGTGAACCATTTAGTCGTGAATCATTTGTCGTGGAACCATAAACATGCACTGTTGTCTCGGAAACCTTATGACCGTTATATGTAAATGATACGACAAACCAATATGGCTGTTACAGAATGATAGCGGAGTACGGCATCGAATTTTCCTTTCGTTTGTCACCTCAAAAGAACTGCAGAATAGACAAAGCGCGATAGTCTTGTGGATAACGGTGGACTGTCGATCACGAGATCGGTGGTTCAAATCCCCGTGAGGGCAGAAATTTATGCTGTGGACCACTTCGGCACCACTTTCGCCCTTTAGCCATCTAGAATATTATCAGTACCGTACATTGACTGTATACACGTTTGGTGAAATGCTCAGACAGCGAGGTAGATGACTAGTGGCATGCTGTGGCTAATAACTCTGAAGTGGCAATCAATTCATAATCATGTCGGAACTACGGGTCTGGGAAAAGGAGACAGCTCATCTTCTACTCTTCTTCTTGTTCATCGTTCTCATCACCATCATTATTATTCGCATTCGATTCTGCACCACAGTACTCACATGAACATCTTTTACGGCCCCAGTCGACGGTTTCGCTGCCGGTTCAAAGGACCATGACTGATTTGGATTGCCGGTTGCTTGATACTTGATCACTTTCCTCCTGGCTTCTCTGCCGGATTCTGTAAAGATTACTACGTTTAACTATATGATTACAAATGAGAAAAGTAAGATCAAACCAGCAAAAAGTTAGCTTAAAAGCTGAGATATCAAGTCGTTTGTAAATCATACGATTTTTTCACTGAGTTTTTATTATTATTTATTTATTTAAGTCAACAGGACAGCAAAACAGCAAAACAGTAAAAAACAATAGATACAATGAGAGCAGAGTGAATGCAGTAATTAAACCAGTTAACACAAAAACAGTGAAAACAACATGCAACTATGTAAGCGACCAAACTAGATGCAGGTAATAAGGAACGAGCCTAAAGCAAGGAGTAGAAAAAGAATGGTACAAGTTCTGTAAGTTCGATGAGACTGATGAGGAGAAGAAGCAGGATCTGATTATCGAGTCACCCCAAGAGTGTATACTGAAGTGGAATAAAACCAGGAACTAGCAAGACAGCTGCAGAAATTAGTAATGGCGATAGATGACGAGTTATGTGAGAGCGTAATAATTAAAAAATAGTGATCAAACAAGAGAATAAAGGTAGGAGTAAGGAAGATTAGGGCTGAAAACAAATATAAGTATTGATTAACCAGTGCTGACTTATAGGTAAACTTAAAAGAGGAAAGGGATGGTGTGGCACGTATGGTAAGATCACTGGAATTCCAAATTTTAGGTCCAATTACACGAACAGATGAAGACCGGGCTGAGATTCTAGATAAATACTCGTCTACGAGTATCATAGTGATGAAGGGCAGAATTAGTCATGAAAAGTTGACTAAACACGGAAGGGAGAAGACTCCGATGGTGACTGAACATTAAAACAGCCATTTGATAATGATAAATGTCGTATTTGGTGAGAAAATTAAGAGATTTAAATAGTGGAGGGCTGTGGGCAATATGATTGGTACACAGTATCATTCTGGCAAGGCTCTTTTGGAGTAGGAGTAACGGTTTCAGTTGGTTTTTAGAAACACCTGCCCAGACAGTGGTGCAATAAGTTAGATAAGGTAATACAAAGGCATTATATAAACTACGAAGTACCCGGGTAGGGAGCTTCCATCTGAGAGTGCCAATGATACCTGCCATTTTTGAAACTTTATTAGTGATCAGTTGAATATGGTCATGCCAGGTCAGGTGCTATCAAGAATAATACTAAAATATTTTGTGCTAGCGACACGCTTGAGTTCAATAGAGTTCAGGAGAAGAGGAGGAGTAGTAGAATTAGCAACAATAGTTCCAGGGCTACTAAATAAAATGTCGCAAGATTTTTTGATGATGAGCATAAGAAAGTTAGCATGAAACCAGTTGGAGAGTATACTAAGCTGAAGTGCCATGCTCTGAAACAAAGGAACAGGTTGGGTAGAAGAAAGAAGTGCAGTGGTGTCATCTGCAAAGAGAATAAAAGTAAGGACCTTGGAAGAGCAAGAAACATCATTAATATAGATAAGAAATAATAGAGGGCCAATATGGATCCCTGGGGAACACCATAGAGGAGAGGAAGGATGTCAGAGGTCGAACCAGCATAAGAAACATATTGAGATCTGTCAGAAATAAAGGCTTTAAACCAGCTAAAGGGTAGGCCACGGATACCATAGTGATAAAGTTTTTCCAAAAGAGCATCATGACGAATCGAGTCAAAAGCTTTGGAGAGATCAAGAAAAGCGCCCAAGGTTAGCTTGTGATTATCCATTGATTCGGAAATGCGATCAATCGCCTCAGTGACAGCCAGTGCAGTGGAGTGGTTCTTTCGAAAACCATGTTGGATATGATTCAGGTCTAGGAACTCTTGCAGACGCCTATGAACAACCTTTTCAAGTATCTTAGAGAAACTAGTTAAAGTGGAAATGGGTCGATAATTATCCTGAGAACTTCCCGCTTTAAAAATGGGGATGACCTTAGCAATTTTCATTAAATCAGGAACAACTCCAGAACTAAAAGACTGGTTGACCCGATGGGTTAGAGGTAAGGCAAGATAATTGGCATACCGTTTGAGAAGTTGGGCGGAGAAGTCATTCCCATCGATGGGACTAGTAATTTTCAGATCGGCGATGGTGTTAAGTATTTCGACTTAGTGGGTAGGGGCTAAAAAGAAAGAATTAGGAGTAGGATTGGTCAGATACTCTCTATAGCAATTGGGAGTAGGAGGAATACCAGCAGCAACATTAGGTCCCACAGCAGCAAAGAACTTTTTGAATCTATTGGCAATAAGATGAGGATCAAGGGTTAACAGGTTGTCAATAAGCAGAGGAACATTAGTCAGAGCAATGGAAGAATGGCCCATAGCTTGCTTAATAATTTTCCAAGTTTTACGAAGATTATTGTTATGGAGATCAAATATACCCCATAGCCGCAATTTTTCTCGTTAACGGCTGGCTTGATCAAATTTACGGCTGGTTTTTCGGCTAGCCGTAAAAACTCGTAAACTACATTTTTCGGCTAAAAGTGCATCCGACAAAAAAAAATTACGGCTTGAAACATGGTTCGTTCATAAAATGCATCGACTATACAGAGTCCTGAGTTCCAATGAGGCAGTTAATTAGACACTAGTATTGTAAAACAATGCTATGAACAAATGAACAATGATGAGTGGCACACAGAAAGTCATACAAAACAGAGCAGTTTAAGTAAATCCGAACTTGTGAGCTAATTTACAAAAGTCATCACTAATTAGTTAGTAATTAGTATCCTCACTCACCTCAAGCCAGCGTGCAAACCTTATAATCACATCTCTGTGCATGTAGTAGCTGACCTTTTTCCGTCGGCTTGCCGTGAAATAACTCTCGGCGGTTTTTCGGCTAAGCCGCAAAATGTTAGGCGGTTTTTCGGCTTGCGGAAAATTTTACGGTTCGGCGGCAAACGGCGGCGGCTTAGGGGACTACGGTCAAACATTTGAGTATAATAAAGTCTTTCACTATTTCGCAATAAAGGGTGAGCTTATTTTTTTAAGTTTTGTAGTTGTTTAAAGCATCCTGAGTATTACATTTAAGATAGATTTTATTAAGTTTATCTTTTGTTTTGGAAGATTTTAAAAGGACATCGGTTATCCAAGGTCTAAGCTTAGTTTTGGAAATCCTAGTCGGACGGGTAATAAGAGGGAAGCAAGTGTTATACATTTGGGTAAGTTTGTCGTTTATAATAGAGGAAAGTATCGCATTCGGGCAGTGAGTTTGCAGGATACCGGACCAGTGTTCACTATTAAGCACGTTTTCTCAAGTGGAGCTTGCACGAATTTTTTACGGTAATGTATTGTATTCCATTTGTGTATTTATATTCGTGAATTTTACCTCAAATGTCAACAGAGAGCCCTCGATTGCTTCGATTTCAGTAGATGGTGACATTGTAAGATAATGTCAATAACTAAGAAGAGAAGAACGGTCTTTTTAATTGGATGTCTAAGGGCAACCAATAATTTGAATTGCTACCGACTTCATTATCCTTAAATCGGCATACCCGGGCCAACTGCAAGTTCTTTCCACTGCCTGGTCTTCCAACAAAGTCTACGGTTAGTGAACTCAAAATGGCTGAGGTCGCTAGGGGACCAAGTGAAGCCGATTCATGGAAAAGAGGGGGAGAAAAGAGGGGAGATTGTTGATGGGGAGATTAGAATGTCGATCCTTTCGATTGACTGTCTAGCGCGTTAAACTTGAAAAGAAGCATGGCACACAGCTAGCTGAGTAAGCTAAGAAATAATAAAATAAATATATTGGTCTATGTCAATAAAGTGCTTTTTCTGCATTATATCAAAGTGATTAATAAGTATTACATTACACTGTGTTAAAATCCAACTGAGTATTGATCCTCTTATCCAGTCTTATTCAACTGACATTGGTCTTATAAGTGTCTATTTCTTACCCAAAATATCAATAACCTGCTTGTCGTGGCGATTAACAATTGCAGTGCCTTTCCGTTCCCATTGTTGTTCCACCTTACCCGCCGTATAGGGATTCAGGACAAGTCTGCCACCTACAACAAATCATAGGCTAGAGAACAGTTTGAAAAATGACTAATTAACCAGTTCATTGATTTCTGCCTAAGGTTTATATATGGAGTGGAGCGACATTGTAAGGAAGGCATCAAGCACCCAGGAACGCTGAGCCCATGGTAATTGAATGAATAAGGTGTAGATTTAAACTCGACTTTCTCCTGCTTCTCTTCCTCCCCCTCCTCATTCTCCTACTCCTTCTTCTCTTTCTCATCCATCTTCTTCTTATTTTTCTATGACCCTTAAAACGGCCATAGATATGAAGTGTTAGCGACTTTATTTTCTTAGCCTCAGTATATGAGAGCTGAAGGTCAGTTCTCTTTTTCGTCTTTTTATCGTCTCATTGACAACGTAAGGTCAATACAAAATTACACTAACTTAACAACTGCGTTCGCAATGAGGCGCAAGCGGCCGATAGATAGCGATTTTATACAATGACAACAATTCTGTACATTTCCGTAAACCAGACATTTTATTCCGAAGTTTAGTTTAATTCTTTCAAACATCCACTGTCGAAAACTTTCAGAAAGGGCGTTATATAATTTGATGTATATCTGTTTGAAACTGTGTTTTGTGGGAATAATGAACTTACTTACATGAGTAATTTATTATCTCCTGTTTTTGCATCTTTACACATATTAAGTTTACAAATTTCTGACAAGAGGAATATGGTGTGTACACAATCGATGTCACGTAGTTAGGCTATAACAGCCTATCACCATCCTGTTTTGAATGGTGATATGAATCTGTATAATGGCATGTCAGCGTTGTCGCTGTGTCAACAAGCAAATATTTTTATGCTTTTAGAAACACTGTTTTCAGTCGTAACAATGATGACAAAGATTATAATCATATTGATAAAAAATTTAAAGGAATATTATAAAAAAAATATAATAATAATAATAATTGTTATATTAATGATGACAATAATAATAATAATAATAATAATAATAATAATAATAATAATAATAATAATACGTTAATTAATACCTTCAGTTAAAACAGTAATAGAGGTGGAATGCTCCTACGTAGGATTAAAAAATTAGATGCTTCTCCTTTTCATCGTCATCTTCTTTCTTTTTCTTATTATACCATTCATGTAATAATAGTAGCATAGTAGTAACAGTGGTAGTGGTCGTGGTGGCAGCAGTACTCACTACACCCTACCCATGCCACTATTGTCAATACTACTACTACCAGAAATACAACTACCGCAACTCTTGCCACTACTAATTATAGTACTACTACTATTACTACAACTATTACTACAGCTTAATTTAGCAATAGTACAAATTATATGTTTCTAATATATTGCCCAGTTGAATGATTTTACCTTCAATGTCCAGGCAGAAGCCATTGAGCTTGCTACGGATAGTTCCTGTTGCTGCGTCGTCGTAAAATTGCTGGGCGTCTGTGCCGTTATATTCGTATGGAGAAACCAGCGCGCCTGCATCCTTATTGCCATGTTCCACATCCAGGTAAAGGCCGTGCATATTGCTTCTTATGAAATAATACTGAAAGATGAAGCAGAACGGCATTCAGGTCTTCGTTTTAACAACCTAGTCAGCGATGCGCTGTTTCTGACAGACCCAAACACTTAATATAGTACATTCATTGACTCATATTCGTTTTTATCATATATTGGTCGACACACCGCAACCGTGGACAAGTTACATTGATTAGAACGCTAGCTTAAAGGAAAGAATAATAACAGATTTGAGAAATAACCTATATACGTGTAATGTTGCTGTAATGTTACATAATAATAATGATACAGTACATGATATACAGACTGGGGATGAAAGTAACAAATTTCGAATTTCACAAGTTTTGGGGAATTTACAACAAAAACCGTAATCTTTCTGCATCAAACTATGGCCTAACATGTTGGCTATATAAAGGAAATGTATTAAAAGCTATGTACATCAAATCAAAAGGGTCCGCAAAGGTTCACCAGTCACTCTGTTGCAGAGTAAAGCAGGGAGGCGACCTGACCGACGTCTCTCATGAGCGTAGACTCGGATCCGACCTGGGCTGGTGAACCAAAGTCCTCCGTGCCCACCTTCACGTGGTGCGGACTGTTGGTACCCTTCCAAAGGAAGGGGAACTGTTGGTACCCTTCCAAAGGAAGGGGAACGAACGGGCACGGCAGGCAAAACCAGGGGAAGGCAATGGCAAACCACCCCTGTTAACATGCCAAGAAAATCGTCATGAGACACACCAAACCACGCCGATGGTCGCTGATGGTGGGACTCCCAGGCCGGAGCGCTGATGGGGGGACTCCCAGGCCGGAGCGCGACTCAAGGGCTACTGGGGAAGTAGCAAGACGGCAAAGGAGACTGTGTGTCATGACGATCGCTAGGGCTCCTAGAGCCGACAGCACAAGAAGACAAGAAGAAGTACATCAAATATAGCCGAGACAATCAACATAGTGAGCCGCGCTGGGTTTTACAAGATACCCCAATATTGGGGTAACTTGTAACATGAGCAGGGGCAGTTGTAACAATATTGGGGATACTGGGTTTATCATGTGATCCAGATGTCACAGTCATGAGATAATGAGACGACAGTGTTCTTTCCGATGCGACTTGACCTCATCCGAAGTTCCGAACTACACTGACCTTGTATACATACTGCGCTGAACATAATGGACACAGAACTTCAGCGAAAGGTGTCACCTGTCTAGACTCTAGAGAAAGACTTGAATCCATTAACGCAGAACCGTGAGATATGAACGAAAGACAGACCCACGCATTAGATCGTTTGGAGACCCGAATAAATAGCTCAGAAAATGTTTCGTGAGGAATAGGATTTTATTCTAAGTCATTAATTCGTTTAGATACCTATATGCCTACAAATATAGGCGTATATGTATTATGAAGGGCGGCATAACAAGAATATGCTTTAAAGTAGACCATGCTTTACGTAGTCTGTTACATTCATTTACAGTTTACTAGATATATGCGATTCCGCTTCCTTTTCTGCGATTCTGTTTAGTATTTAACACAAACCTCTTAGAGTGATATGCCGCTCTAACGATCAACGGAAGCCAAAGTGACGGTTTCTTTCTTTCCTTCCCTTGCTCTTTCTTCCTTCTCTCCTACTTTTTAATTTTTATCCAAAATTCACTCTTTTTTATTTTTCTTCATCCCTATTTTGCTGCCCCTGCAAAAGTGCCGCCCGGGGCGACTCGCTCCCTCAATTTACTGGTGATAGTCTAGATGGTTAATGGGCGCTATTGGCGCCGAAGTGCTCCACAAAATAAATTTCTGCCCTGACGGAGATTTGAACCGTCATCCTCTTGAAGGGGGGCTTCGGTACGCCACTGGTTCTGATCAAGTCTAACAATGCACTATCGTCTCAGAGCCTTATGACCAGTAGATTACATCATATGATAAACTCAATGACATTCTACAAAATGACTGCAGACAGAGGTATCTGGTGTCTCTGGCCTCTGTGGTGGAGTATCAATCAAGAGGATGACGGTTCAAATCTCCGTCAGGGCAGAAATTTATTTTGTGGAGCACTTCGGCGCCAATAGCGCCCATTAACCATCTAGACTATCACCAGTAAATTGACCGTATACACGGTCGGTGAAAAGATCGGACGGTGAGGTAGATGACTAGTGATCCGCCCTCATATATGCTGTGGCTAATGACAGTGAAGTCGCCAACAATTCATGCTCATGTCCGCCCCTTCAGTTATGGCAAAAGAGACAAATTTTCTTCTACTACTAGCTCTTCTTCATCATCATAATCATTATTCCTCGCATTAGCACTCAGGTAAAATTCATGAGTATCAATGCACAAAATAATAGAATACAATACACTACAGTAATAAAATACGCGAATGCTCCATTTAACTGAAAATGAAAACTCAGCTAAATGCTCCACAGTACTTACGTGTTCAGTCGGTTCAAAGGCCCAGGACTGATTTGGATTGCCGGTTGCATGATACTTGAGCACTTTAGTCCTAGCTGCTTTACGGGATTCTGTAAACAAGATTATTACCTTTAGCTATATAATTACTAATGAACATTCAAGAAAAGTGAGATCCAAACAGCAAACGTAGCTTACAAGCCGAGGAATCAAGGCGTTGGTGAATCATACGATTAAGTGCCAGCGGGTGGTTAATTTGATTGTGTTTTCATTTTTTAAAGTGGAGCTTGCATGTCTTATGTTTCTACTAGTGCACTGTTATTCATGAATTTTACTTCAAATGTCATCAAGGAGTCACCGACTGCTTAGATTTCAGTAGATGGTGACATTGTAAAATATTATCTATGACTAAGAAAAGATGAACGAGCTTTTTAACTGGATCTCCTAGGGCAACCAATATATGAATTGTTAGTGACTTCATATTCCTAACCTCGTGTTACGAGGGTAAGTTACAAGCTGTTTCAACTGCCGCCTGGTCTTCCAACAGAGTATATGGTTAGTGAACTCAAAATGGCTTAGATCGCTAGGGGCCCAAGTGGAGCCGAAGTATCTGTCTGCTGAGGTTTTAATTTGAACGCCCGACCTTTCGATTCATAGTCTAGACTGTCTAGCGTTATTAAATGGAATGGAGTATGGCGCACAACTAACTAAATGTATAAACAAATAATATAATAAACATATGGGCCTTTGTCAAAAAGTGATTTTTTTATTATATCAAGGCGCTTTATATTTTTTAACTTTGCATTATATTAAAATCCAACTGATTAACAATCCTGTTATGCAATCTCATTAACTCGCATTGGTTTATGTTGTCTGTTTCTTACCGAAAATATCAATAACCTGCTTGTCCTTGCGATTAACAATTGCAGTGCCTTTCCGTTCCCATTGTTGCTCCGCCTTACCCGCATGGTAGGGATTCAGAACAAGTCGGTCACCTGGAACACAAATCACAGGTTAGACAACAGTTTGAAAAATGACTAATTAACCAGTTCATTAATTTCTGCCTAAGGTTTAGATGCCAGGGGTAGATTAAATCGACTTTCTCCTTCTTCTCTTCCTTCCGTTTCTCCTCCTTCTTCTTCTTCTTTGTGTGACCCTCAACACAGCTATTGATATGAAGTGTTAGCGACTTTATTTTCTTAGCCTCGGTGTATGGGAGTTGGTGGTCAGTCCTCTTCTTCGTCTGTGGATCATTATTATTATTATTATTATTATTATTATTATTATTATTATTATTATTATTATTATTATTATTATTATTATAATTATTATTATTATTATTATTATTATTATTATTATTATTATTATTATTATTATTATTATTAATATTCTTTATTGATAAACCAAAAGCGAACCGCACATTGGTGAACAAGTATAGAAAAATATAAAACATAGAAGTAATAAGAAGATAATAATATTTGAAAAAAATGAGTATACATTTAAATTTTTAAAAAGTAGAAAATTACAAATTACTCATTGACAATGCAAGGTCAGTATACTCATTTAGCAGCTGAGTTCGCATTGGGGCGCAAGTGGCCAGTAGATAGCGATTTTTTTACAATAACATAAATTCTGTAGATTTCTGTAAACCAGAAATGTTATTCCGATATCAAGTTAAATTCTTCTAAACCTTCACTGTCGCAAGCTTTCAGAAAGGGCGCCATATCATTTTGTCTATATTTGTTGACACTGTTTTGTGGGAATAATGAACTAACTTATATGGGTTATTTTCCACCATTACAATATCTAAGTTTGCAATATTCTGACGAGAAGAATAAGGTTTCTGCACAATTGATGTCACGCAGTTAGGCTAAGTTATGTTTTGGAGGGTGTTGCAAATTTATAAAATGGCATGTCTGCGTAATCGTGTCAATTCGTAAATATTCATGCTTTCAGAAACACTGCTTAGAAGGCAAATCATCCAGTTGGCCTTGTCAAACTTATTTACAAGTGACGATAACGATAATAGCAGCAAAAAAAAATAATAATATTAAAATTAACAACAACTATAATAATATTACATTACAAATTTCTCGATTAAAAACAATAATAAAGGTTCTGTGATCCAATGTAGGAATAGAACATTAATTGCTTCTCCTGCTTTTCACCGTCTTCTTTCTTCTTACAGTATACCGTTCATATAAAATAGTAGCCTAGTTGCAATAGTGGTAGTGATCGTGGTGGATGTAGTGGATACTACTACCCCTACTTCTACAACATTACTACCATTAGGCCTACTACAATAGCAACTACTGCTGCTACTACTACTACTACTACTACTACTACTACTACTACTACTACTACTACTACTACTACTACTCTTGTTGCTACTATTTACATTAGCAATAATACAAATAATGCGCTTCTAATAATTATATTGGCGAGTTGCATCATTTTACCTGCAATGTCCAGGCAGAAGCCATTTAGCTTGCTCCGGATAGTTCCTGTTGCTGGGCAGTCGTAAAATTGCTGGGCGTCTGTGCCGTTATGTTCGTATGGAGAAACCGGCGCGCCTGCATTCTTATTGCTACCTTCCACATCCAGGTAAAGGTTGTTCAAATTGCTTCTTATGAAATAATACTGAAAGACAAAGCAGAATGGCATTCACGTCTTCGTTGTAACAACCTAGATAGCGATGCGCTTCTTCTGAGAGACCCGAATACTTGCTAAACATTTAGAGGAACGTGAAACCTACATCATGTTTGAAGGCTTTTTCTTCAATTCTTCTCTTCATTCTCGAAAAGGTAGATAAGGGACCATCCATATATTACGTACGCAAAAATCCGGGAAAATTGGACCCCTTTCCCTCCCTGTTCGCATGCGTACTTTTTCAACCTCCCCACCTGCGTGCGTACGCTTGACGCACACCTCCCTGCCCAAGAGCAGCTGCAGAATGTGTCAGTTCGACAGCTGCAGGCAGCGGTTGTCTGCACTTTAGCCCAGACTGAAGGATGAGTAATCCATGGACTCACTGCTCAGCTGTGTGATGGTTTAATAATAGCGTTGAGAAGTAAGGACGTAAGATGAGGTGGCATACAAGTGACACCTCTCCCACAGACCTACTTCCCCAAGTAGTACCGGATAGCTGAAAAGACTGAACTTTGGCTCACTTGATGGCTAATCAATTTAAATATTTTGAGGGCCAATATAAACAAATTGTAGGTTTTACCTCTCCCCCTTTTCCGTACGCAAGCACATGCATTTGTGTTACCTCTCCCCTCCATGCGTATGTAATGTATGGAGGGGAGAGGCTTCCGATATAACTTGTTTCTAATTCGCAAGAGTGAATGTTGTCTTGCATTTTCAGATGTGGATCAATCTGAGGAGTTTTTTGAAGAGATGCTATATAAGTAAGAAACTGAGATAACGAGCTGTGCTTCCCGCATCGTGGATAACCTCTTACTAGCAATTTAGAATGTGATCCGAATATCTCACAATTGAGAATATAGCATACAGGGTGTCAGTGCATATTTAAGGAATTTAAATTACTGGGACAAAATCAGCCGTGGGTCTAGTTCCTGACTTTTTTTGGAACTCGTCTCTGAAAAAACTTCGATGACCTTTTATTAGGAATTCATCTCCCGAGAAAGTTGATGATGATGACCTCCTTTTTTTATAGGAATTCATCTAAAAAAAGACTTCATGACCTTTTTTAGGAATTCATCTCCCGAAAACTTGATGATGATGACCTCATTTTTTTAGGAATTCATCTCCCGAAAAATTTGATAACGTTTTTTTGGGAATTTCATGACAATGCGTTTTACTAATTCTGATTTTACTACTGGGGCAAATCTTTCAACTCCTGCAACATTTGTCCCACTAGTTATACTTTAAACATACATTGCCTGGGACAAATCAGCCTAACTACTGGGACAAATCCTAAGACTACTGGGGGACATTTTGTCCCACTAGTTATACAGTTCAAATATGCCCTGCAGGGTGTCCTTAGTATTCGGCAATCTCGAGCCAAAACGGGCACGTAGTTGATTAGTAACTTCTACTGCGCCGGTGTGTAATGCACCAGGCCTCGACCGATGGAATTAAAAATTCAAGCCTTAATCAGACCAATATCAGTCTTCTATGACAGAGAGGTGGCCTGTGGAGGACGAAGAAGGTATGTCTTAAGGTTGAAACAGAATGAAACAAGCGACAACGCAGAAGGAGGTGATACAGAAATGGAGTGCCGAAATGTAGGTCCAGCATCGCGGGATACTCGTATACCAAAAATTCTGTTTTTAAGTATGACCAGGTAAAGACAGAAGTGAAATAACTTCGTTCTGTGAATTCTAAGAATAAGAACAGATATGAAGTATTTTGATTGGCCTCATTTCATAGTTTTATCAAACAATGAACCCCAATTTGAAACAAATCGATTGCTTACCAAGAGGGCAATGCAAGAATTCGAGCATAGCGGTTAATTTTCATATATTTGATAAATTATTTAAGGGTAAAGCCAAAGAATTCTGAACTCTTGGAAGTTTCAGCAGATTTGAATTTGTGATACCAAATGGAAGCGGGTTAAACTAATCAAGGCGATGGAAGACCAGTGCGCTTGCCATGGATATCCTTACAGACATGAAGACGTAATGCCTAAAATCTGCCTAAATCAGAAATCTTTATTTACGGCGACTTACTAATACCATTAGTCAGTTAGCTGTTATAGCAAAGTCAAAAACAAACCAAAGTTACGAGTAACATCTGTCAACGGAACAAAGGAGTCACCCAGTTTCAAAGGTTTTCAGTTATTAAAATATCTTACGTCGCTGTGAAGTATACCCGGTAGATTTCGGTGGATTAAGAAGGGATAACATTGCATTTCACTACTGCACCTCCTCAAAGGCAGAAAGCAACAGCTGCGCACACGAGTAACTAAGCAAAGTTGAAATGAAATGAAGATTCCGATATCATCAGAATAAACATGATATCCCAGTGAATGATTGTCGAGCAGCGTTCGTGATGGCGCAGAGTATATTGAAAAGAAAAGAGGAACAGACAACGAATCTTTGGGAAGTCCACATGTTAATAACAACACTGAATATTCGAAATGTTATTCATCATACAGAAAGAGTTCATGGCACATTTTCTCTTCAAATTATACTGCACAGTTTTACGATCTCTCACAGTGCCTATAAATATCTTGCACCAATTCATTACAACGTATGTCGGTAAAGCTATAATATTAAGCGTGTATAATATTACATTACGTACGCCTATGTAATACTGATACGGTTGAATAATTTTGAACATTGGCTGGACGTTCTAAAGGGAGTGTATGATGCATATAAAATGCTGATAATAGTGCAGTGCGGGACTAGTGGATATATGAACAATACGGGCGCATTTAACTACTGCAAGGACATTAGGCTATGTGTAGAATCAGTCAATAAAAATCTGGCCTCTGAATTGCAGGCCTATAGAAATAAAATAAACTGTTTTAACTGGATCAGTTCGTTTTCCTCATGTACTGAATTTGTTCTGCATTTGATGGAATCAATAAATACAATGCATACATTATATATGCATGTTATGCGAGTGACCAAAATTAATGTAAGTTACATATGTACGTACCCCAGGCATCGTGAAGTGTGGATAGAATTCAGCGAACGAATCTCTTCACCAAGAAATACTTCTATGCGAGTAGCAAGGATGAAGTCGGAGTAGTCGACCGATGTCACAAACGAACACTGGGTTGTGGCAAGACCTTCTTATATAATAACTTTTCCTCCACCTATCTTCAAGGATAGCGTGCGCAAAAGAGTCATTAGCCTAGCGAATGCTGCTAGGAGCGGTTGGCTCACGAAGGATGTATTACTTGGAGACGGTCAAGGCAAAATGATGTAGGCCCTATATTTTGCCCCACTCATCATCCAGGGCAAATAAGTCATTGGCGTATGCTGCAAGAAGCGGTTGGCACATGAAGGATGTATTACTTGGAGACGGTCAAGGTTAAATGATGTCTATTTTGCCCCACACATGCACTCATCATCCAGGGCTAGGTAGTCATTGGCGTATGCTGCAAGAAGCGGTTGGCTCATGAAGGATGTATTACTTGGAGACGGTCAAGGTTAAATGATGTCTATTTTGCCCCACACAAGCACTCATCATCCAGGGCAAAGTAGTCATTGGCGTATGCTGCAAGTAGTGGTTGGCTCGTGCAGGATATTATTACAGTATCTGGTCAAGGTAAAATGATGTCACTTCAGCGCCACTCATCATCCAGGGCAGCGTTCGCAATACAGTCACTGGCGTATGCTTCTAGGAGTGGTTGACTGATGGAAGATACATCGTTTGGTTTACCAAGTTCTCTAGGGTCATAGGTACAGTGAAAACTAGTTTCACAGTTTGCGTTAATGTCTTTTCCAGTTTTCTGCTATACTGTCTGTCTTGTTGAATGTCTGTTTTTGTTTTATTGCCTGTCTGTCTGTATTTTCGTCTGCCTCTCTGCTTGTTTGCTTGCATCTCTGCAGAAACTTAGGCTTGCTGCTTAAGTACTTGTAGTCACTGGTTGAGAGTTCAAATACGATCTTGGTTTTGGGAAATATGACAACAGTTTCTTTTGAATGGAATGGCAGGTAAGCAGACTGGTGCGTTAAGAGATGACGAACCAATAAAGCATCATATCATGCGTTTGAATTCTAGCTATGATTTTTAAAAATATTATTGTACAAGTAAGTCAGAATAACCTACAGGTAATCAAGTAAATAAGTAAGTTTGCATAGAAGAAAATATTTGTAAAGACGTCATCTCTATCTGCTTGAGGTTTGTGATTCTTTGTCTGCACAGTTAGCGTGTTTGCGGCATGTAGAAGGTCAGTTTAGTTTAGATGAGATCAAGTGCTATGTTAAGTATGAGCTCCTGATCAATCTAAGAATACAATGGCCTCTCATAGCCTCATGATTATTACTTTTGCATCACATGATAAACCAAAATAGATGTCGGAAGATGTCTGCTTGGTAGGGATAGGCCTACTGTTCCCTGGCCCGAGTGACCTCGGCACCGTTAAAGCATATGCAGCATGTAGAAGGTCAACTTAGTTCGGATGAGATCAAATGTTCAGTATGAGCTCTGATTCCATCTAAATGTGCATTACCATCTCAGAACAATATGAGTATTACTTATACATCACATGGACATAACATGGACATCACAATGTCTGGAGGCTACAGATTCTGATGACCCTGGATTTCGTGAACTCAAAAGAGCTGTGGAATAGATAAAGCGCGATTGTTTTGTGGATAGCGTGTGTTTTAGGCCTACTCCCAATTGAGAGTTCGAAGGTTCAAATCTCAGCCAAGGCAAAACTTATATCGAGGACCACTTCGGCACCACTTGCGCCCTTCAGCCTTCGAAACTTCTGTGGGTAGCCTACATTGACCGTGTACACGGTCGGTGAAATGATCAGACGGCGAGGTAGATGACTGTTTGTCCGCCCTCATATGCTAAGGAGGTCGATAACACTTCATAAGCATGTCCGCCTCTCTTGGTCTGGCAAAAGTGGCAGCTCTTCTTCGTCTGCTTCTTCTTTTTCTTCTTCTTCTTCTTCTTCTTCTTCTTCTTCTTCTTCTTCTTCTTCTTCTTCTTCTTCTCCTCCTTATTCTTATTCTTCTTCTTCTTCTTCATCACCATCTTCTTCGCATTCTGTAAATTCTTCGTCGCATTCTTCTTCCTCATCTTATGTCATCCATTTAACTTCAGATTTTCGTGGAACTACGATTTAAACGTATGGTAACGTGCCTCAGAACAACTACTTAACAGTTTCTTAACATTCTCTCAAATCCATTTGTGATTCTAGTTGAAAATTTCTGTAGCAAAAGCTTCAACATAAACTAATCATACGCAAGGAAACATAGGCGAACCCGTGGTATTGGATATGGCAGAGCATGCCGGGCGATGAATAATTCCAGTCACAGATTCTTATTCCCATTAACGATATCTGCGAAAGCCGCTATCTGTATCTTCTACTCGCTCATTGCACTCTGTGAAGTCCTTGATCTTTTTGTTCCCAGGGCAGCACCGGGCGTTTGCTGTAGTGGGTACCGCAATCTCGAATGACCTTCCCCCTCTACTCAAGGCCAAACTAATGACTGGCTTTGCCTCATCGGTCTCATGTTCTCTAAAGCATTTCTGTTTCTCCGGGGCTCTGTGCTGAGAGAGGCGCTGCATAAATTTCTAGATACAATACAATACAATACAATAACTCCATCTGCTGGACAATTTAATCCTAGGTTTTTGATTCTTTGTCAGCACAGTTAGCCCTCCGTCGGGCGTTGGGTCATAAATGATCCCAGAGTGCATTTTAAAACCATGGCCTAAAACTGAAACGGCTGCTGTGATTTTTCATGAGATTTATTGTTCAGGTTGTCACAACGTATTGCAATTGAGTGTGCATGCCAATTTTGGATGGACAAAAAAAATTACAGGACATTTGTACAAATAGGATCATGGGGATATTTTTTACCCCGTTACTGTAATATTGTTGTTTCTTTCTCACTAGACAGCCTAAAGTTGCACAAAACCCACAATATTACTTCCCTATTTATTGTTCCTATTTACACAACGCTCAATGTGCAATGATTCTAGGGTCGTTTCTCACAGTTGACGAAAGACTCGCTTCATATCGAGGTCGGTGCAGATTCGTACAGGACATGCCGTTAAAGCCGGCAAAATATGGCATCAAGTTATGGATGTGCTGCGATGCTGAAACAGCTTCTATTTAAAGCTCGATTTCAACGCTAATCTAGTGTGAGTTTTATTACACTAGTAGCTGGATAAGCGATGAAAATATTGTTGAAACTAGAAGGTGGATCATTGATGAAAATCGAGCTTAAAATAGAAGCTGGATCAGCGATGAAAATGTTGTTCAAAGTAGAAGCTGGAATAGCGATGTAAATCGAGCATAAAAAAGAAGCTGGATTAGCGATGCGAATAGAGCTAAAATGACAATCGCGGGACGCATTTGTCGGGGCGCATTTGTCGGGGTTTGTATGGCGCTTTTGTCGGAGCGCATTTGTCGGGGCGCAATTGTCGGGGCGCTTTTGTCCGGGGCGCTTTGACGGGTCACCCGCTATAACCGTGCTGTAGAAGTATTCACCGCTGCTGGTGCAAAAAAATGGTTTTTGGCATTCAGTGTTGGCCGCATTCCCTTGGTATGAGCTGCTTGTATTTAATCCCCGATAGAGTGGATCCTATATATCAGATAAAGTCGACACCGTTTCCAGAAGAGTCAAATAGATCATCCCTAATGGATATTTGAACCACAGACAAATCCCCAAAAAAGGGTCTGTCAAATTGGTATTCTATCGTTTGCGCCCAGGTTTTACTTCCCAGACAAGGCACGTGACCATAACCACACGGAAAGGAGTAGGTAAGCCTGGTACTACAGATTTACTGGATGCAAACTGGTAACCATGTTTTCTTCGTATCGTTGCATTGCTGCTGGATATTTTCTTACTACAAATATTTCATTTGGATTTCAGTATCAGAGTTTCATCTGGCTCCTGGTATGTTTATTGTGAGTTTCGTTTCAACATTTCTTATTACATTTTCATTTCACTGTTACTGAGTTTCATTTAATTCATTAAGTTACTTTTGTATTTGAAAGGAATTATTCCATTCTACCAAGAGCAAACAGTTCACTAAGTCTGAAGGAGAATTTGTAAAGATAGTTAGCAGAAACAAGCGTTCCTATAGGCTACTTGAGTCGACGACGCAATGCAGTACGATCAAGTTTAGACCATGAATGTCATGAACTTTATTCAGGCAACGTCTCTTTAGAGTAAAAATTGTCGATAAACGATCGAGGTTGAGAGACTGACGTGTTCTTTTCGTCCATGATACAGGAATGGAAAAATGGGTTGAAACCAAGGTTGTGAGACTGGCGTGTTCTTGTCGTCCATGGTACAGAAATGGAAAAATGGGTTGAACCGTAGTAAACCTCGTTCCGTCATTCATCGTCATGCTCCTGGATTATTGCGATTCTATTTTTGCCACCCTACCGTTCCGGTAAATAGTAAAGGCAACATAGATTCCTCAATCGCAAGTTTTGGTTCGTTGTTAGCACGGTTAATTAAAACGTATGCGGCTTGTACAAGGTCAGTTTGGTTCGAATGAGATCAAATATACATATAAGCTCTCATCACAGCCAAAAGTACACTGTCGGCTCGGAGCCTCATGACTATTACATTTACATCACATGATAAACACATAAAAGTGCTAAAATTGATCTTACTAAATAAAGGACGGAACGTCTGTCTGGTGTCCTTGGCCTATGCGAACTTGAAAGGGTTGCGAAATAAAGTAAACGCGATTGTCTAGTGGCAACATGTGCTAGAATCGAGAGGTAAGAGGTTTAAATCTTCGCCAGGACAGAAATTTGTTTTGACATTTCAGCACCACTTTAGCCTTCTACCCATCTAAAATATTATGAGTACATTGACCTTACACTTTCGTTGGGAAGGTCAGACAACGAGAGAGCTGACAGCACCCGTTTGCCAGGGCGAAGAACCATGAAGTCGGTAACAATTAATACTCATTATCTGCCTCTGCGGGTCTAGCCTAAGGGACAGCTATTCATCTTCGCGAGTCTAGAAATAAGCACCTTCAGCAATGGTATCAAATCCGGCGCAAATTTCATGTTACACAAGAAGTAAGGGCATTCCACTATCTGCAGCTTGATGAATATTACACAGACTGTTTAATAAGGCATACTATAGAGTAGACCACTTCGATATCCTTTGCGCCCTTTAAACCTTCTAAGCTGTTATGAGTACATTGACGGCATCTTCTGTCGATGAAAATATCAGACGTAATCGTAATATCAAAATCGTTATATCAAAACTTCAAAAGCGCCACTCGAAGGCCAAGCGCAGGGCACCATCCAATTCACGAGCGCTACGTCAAATCAGAGGAGTTCCAGAGAGTAGGTCAAACGAAGTCCGTGTCCGGTATCCTGAAGGCCAAATCAAATCAGAAAGGGTTTTCCACAGAGTAGTCGAAAAGAGGTCCGAGTCCGGTTTCCAACGGGCCAGCTCAAGAGAGGAGGCAGAGCAGCTGTCAAGGCGAGGGTTATTTAGGGCTAGAATAATTAGAAGGTGGAGGTTCAGATGAGTCAGGGTTGGAGTACTTGAAAAGGTGAGACTTCAGCTTTGAGTGGAAAGCCCCAGGGGTGACAGATAAACGAACATGAGGACAAAGGATGGGTTATAATGATGATGATGATGATGATGACGACGACGATGATGATGATGATAATGATGATGATGGAGGCACTGAGAAACTGCGGAATTCAGGAATGAGATCATTCCAGAGGCGTGGTGCTGTGTTGGATATTGCTCGGTTGAAGAACTTGAGATTAGTAGGACTAGTTACCCGCCGTCATATTATACCGAGGTTAAGAACAATGAAGTCGCTAACAATTCATAGGCGTATCCGCCTCTCCGGGTCTAAAAAGAGACAGCTCTTCCTAGTCTGCTTATTCTTCATCATCGTCATCACCATCTTCTTTCGCATTCTGACTCTTCTTTATCGCATTCGTCTTCCTCTTCTGCCTTTAGTCATCCATATAATTTCTGATTTTCGCGGATTGTGATTAAAACGGAAATTTTAAATGAAAACAATTCAATTATCTTGCAAGCAAGACATTTTTAATGAACAAAGCGGTTTTCTATTCCTGCAGCAACGATTTAAACGAGCATAGGTAGCCAAAAGCAATTACAAATCCGTTTCATAAACACAGCATTTTTCTAATTCTGCCACGACGATTTAAACTATGACTGATCATTTAGCGACGATGTAACAGTTTCTTAACGTAGCATACGCAGCCAAAAAGCAATTACAAATCCGTTTAATTATGCTTATTTTCTTAATTCGTAGTAAACAAATTCTGCAAAGTCCATTTGTAATTGTTACTGGAAATTTCCGAAGCAAATCTTCAAAAGAAACTGATCACGTGGTAGACAACATAATTATGCGAATCCATGTTGCTGGATATGGCAGCGCAAACGGGGAGGTGTATAAGTTCAGTCAAAGATTCTTATTGCAACTAATGATATTACAGTATATTATGTTCAAAATACATACAAAACTTTTAGTGCTGCTTTCTCAACAGGTCAACTGCATAGGGGAACTGCCAGTGAGAATCATTCACTGAATTCCTCTGTGGTTTAAAGGCAGCTGTATGAACAACCCCCAAATAGACTGGACAATATCGCGCAGCCGATCTAGGATTAGATGAACTAAGGCTAAGCGATAAAGACCTGAAGGACCAGAATTTCTCCTTCGAAACAGCATAGAAGAAGACGCAGAATAGAGGAGTGCAGAGTCACATCGTTCACGTGACCACGCTCAGTTGAGTCTGCCATTAGAGCAAAGAGAGAAATGAACTCTTATGGAGTGGACAGGGAGTGTAGTGATTCTGCCATTCTGACACAGACAAAAGTTTTCTCAATCACTTAAATGCCACCGTTATATTAAAACATGTCAATTTTTCAAAAGTTTATCTTCGACACGATTTATGAAGAACATTCTTATATAGACCAATTAATAGTTAAAATCATAGGAAGTCTGATTATGTAAGCGTTAGCATTTCATTATAAAGCATAGCAAAGCCGCATATGATTAAAAAATGAAGCTTGATACGAGTTCTATTTTGTGTAGTATTCTAGCGATCCATAGTGACTTCGGAATATTCGCATTCACAGGTTTCCGATTGAGCGGGAGGCTTCGTGCAATCAGGCAGTCGCTTCAAAGGCCCAGGACTGATTTGGATTGCCGGTTGGTCTAAACTTGATCACTTTGGTCCTGGGTTCTTGCTGGGAGTCTGTAAGCAAGACCATTACGTTTTACTATTCAGCTACAAATGAACATTTAAGAAAAATGAGATCCAACCAGCAAATATAGCTTCAAAGACGAGCAATCTAGGCGTTTGTTAATCATACGATAAAGTGTTAGCCCATGGTTTATTTGGCTGAGTTTTCGTTTTTAAAGTGGAACTTGCATGTATCGTATAACTGTAATGCATTGTATTCCATTATTTTGCTCATTGATATTAGTGAATTTTACCTGAGGATATGACCGGAAATCCATTATAAAAATTATGTGAAATAACTAAGAACAATCTCTAACTGGATCTCTATGGACAACCATCATATGAATTGCTACCGAATTCATTTTCTTTACTTTGGCATAAAAGAGCAGTTGGCAAGTCCTTTCCACAGTTTCTTAGTCTTCCAACTGAGTGTACGGTTTATTATCCATAACGGCTGAGAAGGATAAAGAGAGAAAGTGGTGCCGAAATATCGAAAGAATGTATGTTTTGGAGAGATTTGAACATCCGACCATTCGATTGACAATTCTTCACGTTAATTGTTTCAGTATTGCGCACAACAAACTAAGTAAACTAATAAATAAATTAAAAATATAGACCTGTCACCTATGTCAAAACGTGCTTTCTCTGCATTTTATGAAGGCCTTTAACATATTTAACATTACACTGTATGTTATAAAATTCAATTGTCGATTTCTTACTAAAAATATCCAGAACCATATTGTTGAGGCGGTTAACAATCAGATTGCCTTTACGTTCCCATTGTTGGTCCTCCTTACCCGCCTGGTAGGGATTCAGAACAAGTCTGTCACCTGGAACACATGTCACAATTTAGAAAAACAGTTTGAAAACTGACCAATTAACCAGATCATTGATTCCCACCTAAGGTTTGGATGTCTCATGTAGATTAATTCGACTTTATCATTCTTCTCATCATTCTCTTTCGCCTCCTTCTCCTTGTCCCCTTCCTCCAACTCCTTCTTCACATGACTCGCTGTCTTTCTCTGAGCTTTGTGCCTTCGGTCATTCCAAACACGATCTAATAATTCAATTTGGTATGGTCCATCCTACAGATATGGTCAATGAAATTAAGCTTTCCTTCCAATATCCGCTGTATGATGCCTCAGTTCAGTGTTCAATCTAGTCCCCCTCTTCTGAGGGGGGAAACAAGGTTTGTCGGGGGATCAACAACGGCGACCTTTTTAGGAGAAATTTCATCCGTGTTCCAACGTCGAAAAAATTTAAGGAGTTTAGGAATTTTCATCTTTCAACTTAAAACTTTGACGACCTTTTTTTGGGAATTCATCTCTATTGCTCGTTCGTTTACTCGTCTCTGTGGGGAGCGCTACATGTATCCTGGAATCCTGGGGGGATTTCTTCCCCGAAACAGTCTATACATTATAATACTGCCGGCCTCTGGGGGGACAATCAATCCTGGGGAGGGGGAATTCCCCCTCAAATGACGTCTAGATTAAACACTGGCTTCAGTTGTTCTGTGTCCTTCTTCGCACTTTTTTATTTGATAGTTTCTACAGCCATCTAATGCGTGGTATCCTTCTGTAGCATCTGATCTCAATGCCAGAAATCTATCCGTGTCTTGGTCGTGCAAACTCCACGATTTACATGCGAATTGTAAAACAATAAAAACACCTGTCTTGGTGAGCTTCACCTTCATATGAAACACTAATCTCTCAGCTCCTCCGAATGTTCCCGATACCTGTCATTGCTCCAGCTGCGCCTGCTATTTTTCTCCTAACCTAGTCACCGCAGTCATTCTCCCAAGTCAGCAGACTTTCCAGAAATACACATTTCTCCACATTCTCTATTAGTCCTGCAGCTTTCCCGTCTCTGTGGAGTAGTAGGTTTCCAGGTTCTTCCTGGATGTTGTTTAGTTCTTCTTAGTGCACGTCTATGTTATTCGCTAACTCCAAGTTGTTCTTGCTGCCAGGGACAGGGTTAAGACATGAATTATGTTGATGAGATTTTAATCCCTCCGTCTTTCGCCTCATTAGATTTTGAACGCCTCTTCCAGCTCTTTGCCAACTCTGACCGCTGACTTCGCATTTTCCCACACATTTAGCACCATTTGAAAAATTGATGCAAGCGAATCTAGTTATACGTCTTTAGCACAAAGTTCAGGACGATACCCTTTGAGTGATAAAATTTGAATAGCAAGCCTAAAATTCTTGCGTCAACTAAATTTAAGATTAATTTTAATTTTTGAAATGAGCAATTTTCATTTAAATAAATTTAAGCATCAAGCAAAGGCCGCAAATGGTGAACTCGCATTCTCAATAATATGAAAAATAGGTCGAAATCCAGTAATTTCGAGAAACCATAAATTAAGCTAGAACCTGTTTAAGTAACATGCAAAACGAGTTCAAGCTTAGTTTTCGACGATTCTGAAGATCCAAACGGGCGCACAAAACTACAGAAACTGAATCCAAAGCCTTGGACCACATACCTAGAAGGCCCGGTATCTCCAACAACGCTCTAGCGTTTTATTATTTATAGTGAGAGCAATTACTCTGCTCACTCTGAAAAACTGCTATAGGAATGAAGTGTTAGCGACTTTATTTTCTTAGCCTCGGTGTATGAGAGTTGGTGGTCAGTCCTTTTCTACGTCTCTTGATCATCGCATGAACAATGTAGGTCAGTTTACTCATTTAACAGCTGAGATCGCAATGGGACGCAACTGGCCAATAATTATTGACAGCGATTTTGTACAATGACAATAAATTCTGTACATTTCTGTAAAGCAGAAATTAAGGTCCGAGGTTGAATTTGATTGTTCCAACCTTCACTATCACAAGTTTTCTGAAAGGGCGTCACCTCATTTAATGTATCTCTTCTCCGAAATGCGTTTTGTGGGAATTAAAAACTTACTTATAAAAGGTAAAGTTCTCCTCTTTTTGCACCATTACACAATCTATCACTCTCTACGAGCAACTTCCCAATGGCCATGAAGCACTCGCTAGTCACTCCCCATCTCAAAAAGTCAAATCGTGACAGGGAAAATCCCTCTAACTACTGTCCCATATCCAATCTTTCCTTTCTATCTAAATTAACTGAAAGAATAGTCCTTGCTCGGCTAAAAGACTACCTCTCTTCAAAGTCACTTCCTAACCCCCACCAATCTGGCTTCACTAAACACCACACCACAGAAACTTTACTTACATCTCTATACAATAAACTGGTCTCTGCCATGAGCCATCAACAGGTCTCCTGCCTCTGTCTTCTCGGCATCTCCGCCGTATTTGAAACCATTTATCACAGCCTCCTTCGTAAACGACTATCTTCTTCGTTTAGCTTCTCTGGTTCTGCTCTACTCTGGTTCCAGTCCTAGGTGTCTTCCCGATCCTTCTGCGATAAAGCCTCCCTCTCTCCTGTGGTGTCCCTCAACGTCCCGTCCTGGGTCCACTCCTCTTCATCCAAGATAACATACCTTTAAGCAATCTCATAAAATCCTCCTCTGTTGACCACCATCTCTACGCACACGATATCCAACTCAATATATCCTTCTTTCCAAGCTCTTTTTACACCTCCATCACACAGTTACTCAACGTATTTAACCCTATCTCACAGCGGATGTCATCAAATCTCCTCTACCTTAACTCTTAAAAACTGAATTCATCATCCTAGACCTTCCTGATCAAATCAAGAAAATCGCCTTACTCGTCGCCTCTTAAATTCACCTCTGACTCTCCCGTCCGTAATCTTCGTATTACTTTGATCCACACTTTGATCCACACCTATCCTTCTCCAATTACATCTCCAATCTCTCGCGTTCCTGCCAAAGCACATTAAATATTATAACTACTACTACCACAACCACTACAACTACAACGACTCCTCTCAGTACAACAATCACTACTACTGCTACTACTACAACTACTTACATCAGCAACAGTACAAATAATACACTTAAAGTATATTGCCGAATTGAATAATTGAATAATTTTACCTGCAATGTCCAGGCAGAAGCCATTGAGCTTGCTACGAATTGTTCCTGTTGCTGCGTCGTCGTAAAATATCTGGGCGTCATTGCCGTTGTTTGCCCTTGTAGATATCAACGCGCCAGGCGTTTTAATGGCGTTTTCCACATCCAGGTAAAGCCCGTGCATATTGCTTTTTATGAAATAATACTGAAAGTAGAAAAAGAACGGTATTCACATCTTCACTGTAAGAACCTGGTCAGCGATGCACGTTTTCTGAGAGCCCGAAATTAAAACTGATACATGATATACACTTAGTAAAATGCGACTCCCAAATCATTTATGAAGGTTTTTCTAAAATTCTTCTCTTAATTTCGGGAAAATCTGGAAAAGGCTACCGATGAAAACTGTTTCTAATTCGCTAGAGTTAAAAACATTAGCCATCTGAGTGAATGTTGTCTTGTGTTTTCATGCGTGGATCGCATCTGAGGATTTTTTCAACGTTTACTATACAAGTAATCAACTAAAATAATGAGCTGCGCTTACTGAATCGTGGATAACATGTCAAAACTCGAGCATTTTTAAATGTGATCCGAAGATCTCATAATCGAGAGCATACATTCAAGATCCTCTTCACATGGTTTGCTCGATATTCCATTTCTTTGGAGCAATACTTACTATAATAATTCTACTGATAGATCAATTAAGCAATTAAAACTAATTTTATTGCAACATATTGCATACACCAGTTAAGCATTAGTATGTTACAAACAAACGTTGACAAAGGGGAGACTAAGATAGGATATAGTCCCGTATATAATATAAGAATAACTATAACCAAATTAATCCTAACACAAATCCGGCAAACATGAGAACGTGAAAATGCGCTAAAACCAAAAGCCTATGTTAGCCCCAGATTGTGTAGATTAACCCAGAAGTTGTGGCGTATTTTATTATATTTAGTTATTTTCTAAACGTCTCTATAGTGATTGTGACTCAGCTTGACTGGGGCTAATTCGTAAAATTATTAATCATATTAATCTTCTAGTCAAAATGTCTCTAAAGATCTCTCGCTCAGCCTTATTGTTACTATGTGCTAACTATAATATAAATCATATAACTATACTCATGAGTAAAAAATAATACTAACTAAAACTGAAACTACAACTTAAATGAAAAGCCATTAACCATGATTGTAATGGAATTAATGAAAATCTGTAATTAGATCCACACTGTTTATGACACAAACTATACGTTACAAATTGACATGCATGCTCCGATATGTGACATAATTATATTAATCGTGAGACTGCAGTTGACAACGTGTGCTGGACTGTCAGGATGCAAAATTTCATAACTGTGATGTTAGATTTAAAGCCATCGATTGAGATGCAATAATTGCGAACTGCCAAACTGCTATGTAACCTGACCAATAGATGAAAATTAATGTAATCAGAAAAGTACTAATCTAACAACAGCGCCCTGAGGAACACAAGTGTCAAGAGCGGTAGCATGCGGATGTTTGACCGGCCAATAACGAAGAGTTTCGGAGCGACAGTGTAAGTAGGTTGCGAGCCGGGAGAGGGCAGGATCAAAGATGTCAAAACATGTTGCGAGTCTAGAAATGAACATCTTATAGTCAGTGGTATCAAATGCTGCGCAAAGATCAAGTAACAGAAGAAGTGTGGACTCTCCACGATCTGGATCTTGGTAAATATTACACACTCGCTTTAATAAAGCTGTTTCTTCTTCTTCTTCTTCTTCTTTTCCTTCAGGCTCGAATTAATCCCTCTTTGGAGAGGGGTCAGCCACTCGGATCCTTCTCTTCCACTTGTTTCTTTCTTGAGCATCTTCTTTCTTCAGTATCTTCTTTCTTCAGTTTGAGGAGCTTTAGGTCTGGTTGTATCGTGTCTTCCCATCTCTTCCTCTGTCGTCCCCGACTGCGGCGTCCATATACCTCTGCATTCATGATTCTTTTCACACAGCTATCATCCTCTTTTCACATTACATGTCCATACCACCTCAGCATGGTCTCTCGTACTTTGTCAGTTATACATGCCACCCCGAGCTTCTTTCTGATGTCCACATTTCTTTTCCTGTCCTTCAGTGAGATCCCAAGTATCCATCGTAGCATTCTCATCTCTGTTCTCTCCAGTAACCCTTCATCCCTTTTTGTCAGCGCCCAGGCCTCTGCTCCATATAGCATCACCGGTCTTACCATTGTTTTGTATACCTTTCCCTTGAGTTGAGTTGGCATTTTGGCGTCACACAACACTCCCGTTAGTTCTCTCCATTTCTGCCAAGCCACCTTAATCCTGTTCCTGATGTCATGCTCGCAGCCACCCTGTGCATTCATAGTCGATCCCAGATATTTAAATGTTTCAACCTGTTTCAGTGACTTTCCTGCAATGTCTCTGATCTCAATTGCTTCCGTTGTTTTTGAGCAGACCATGGTTTCTGTCTTATTGATGTTTATCTTAAGACCCTTGCTCTCCACTGCCATCTGCCAGTCTGTAAAACGTGCTTGCATCTTCGCCTCTGCATCGTCCGCCAGTATAAGATCATCCGCATACAGCATGTCCCAAGGTACCTCTCTCCTTACATGTTCTGATATTGCATTCATCACAATAATAAACAGTAGAGGACTCAGGCACGATCCTTGATGTACACCCACTCGTATCTCGAATTCTCCTGTGTTGCCTCACTGTTGTTCTTGCACCTTCATACATTGACTTTACCAAGCGCACAATTACCTCCGAGACTCCCTTCTTCCTCAAACTCCAGAAAAAAGACATCCCTTGGAACTCTATCAAAAGCTTTTTCCATATCCACGAAGGTCCAGTATCTTTTGTTGTTTCTTTCTAAAACCTTTGCCTGTACCTGTCTCAGTATGAACACTGCATCTATCGTACCCCTCCCTGGCCTGAAGCCAAACTGGTTGTCATGTTGCTCAACCCTCTCTCTGATACGCCTCTCAATGATCTTTTCATACACCTTCAGTCCGACCTCCAACAATTTGATTCCTCTGTAATTCCCGCATTCCAGCACATCTCCTTTCTGCTTGTATAACGCTAGTATTTCACTTTCTTTCAAATCTTGGGGTAGTTTTTCCTGCTTCATGAAGTTGTTTAAGATGACATATAACCATTCAACCCCATTTTGTTCCAGTGCCTTAAACATTTCGGCCGTCATTCCAGATGGCCCCGGTGCCTTGTTGTTCTTCATCATTGCAATTGCTGTCTCAATCTCTTTATAGGTGATCTTCATCTCTGGTCCTGCTACAGGGTTGGTCTCCTGTAGAGGCTCCCTTGGGTTTTCTTCATTTAGCAGTTCCTCGAAGTATGTTTTCCATCTGGATCTGATTGCCTCCTCATCGATTAGTATTTTACCATTCTTGTCCTTAATAACATTTACTGACTGTTTATCTTGTCGACTTCTTTGTCTTGCCCTTGCTATTTTATACATCTTGCCCTCCCCTTCTTTGGTGTCTATCTCCTGGTACATATGTAATAAAGCTGTTTCAGTTGAATGGAATGCTTGGTGAGCGAACTGGAGTGTTAAGAGATGGTTAATCAGTAAAACATCACGTCATGCGATAGATTTCTCGCCAGAAATAAAACGTTCAGGATTTTTTTGAAATTATTATTCAGTAAGTAAGTCAGAAGTTCATGTAAGTAAGTAAGTGAATTAATAAATAAGTACTCATGGAAGAAAATATTTGTTAAGACGCCATAACCATCTGATGGACAATTAATCGTAGGTTTGTTAATCTTAGCCCGCAAAGTTAAGGTGTTTCCTGTACATAGAATGTAATTTTAGATCGGATAACATCAACTGACGTGCTAAGTAGCCTACCAATTCCGATCACATCTAACAATAAACTGCCGTCTCATAACCTTATGAGTATTACATTTACATCACATGACGATCCAAAATGACTGCAGACTACAGAATGTGGTGTCTCTGGCCTGTGCGACCTCGAATGGGCTGTGAAAAATATATTAAGCGCGATAGTCTTGTGGTGAACGAGTCCTAGATTGTGAATCGAGAGGTCGCAGGTTCAAATCTCATCCAGGTCACTAAATATTTTGAGGAACCCATCGCCACCTCTTGCGCCCTTTAGCCATCTAAGTTCTTATGAGCAATGAGTTATTGACCTCATACACAGTCGGTGAGGAGAACAGACGGCGAGGTGGAAGACAAGTTATCCACCATCATATAACGTGTCAATTGAGAGGTCACAGGTTCAAGTCTTCGACCAGGCAGATATTTATTTTATGGATCACTTCGGCATTACTTGCGCCCTTTAACCATCTAGACTATTATGAGTACAATGACCGTGTACACGGTCGGTGAAAAGATCAGACGCTGAAGTAGATGACTAGTGATCAGCCCTCATATGCTGAAGCTAAATACAATGAAGTCGCTAGCAATTCACACTTATGTCCGCCTCTCCTGATCTGGCAAAAAGACAGTAGCACTGCTTCTTTTTCTTCTTCTTGTTCAGCGTCAGCGTCATAATAATTATTATTCTTCGCATTCGCATTCTCCTCCACAGTACTTACGTGATGTGGTGTATCCTCAGTCAGTTCAAAGGTCCAGGACTGATTTGGATTACCGGTTGGTCTAAACTTGATCACTTTGGTCCTGGGTTCTTGCTGGGAGTCTGTAAGCAAGACCATTACGTTTTACTATTCAGCTACAAATGAACATTTAAGAAAAATGAGATCCAACCAGCAAATATAGCTTCAAAGACGAGCAATCTAGGCGTTTGTTAATCATACGATAAAGTGTTAGCCCATGGTTTATTTGGCTGAGTTTTCGTTTTTAAAGTGGAACTTGCATGTATCGTATAACTGTAATGCATTGTATTCTATTTGCTTATTGATATTAGTGAATTTTACCTGAGGATATGACCGGAAATCCATTATAAAAATTATGTGAAATAACTAAGAACAATCTTTAACTGGATCTCTATGGGCAACCATCATATGAATTGCTACCGAATTCATTTTCTTTACTTTGGCATAAAAGAGCAGGTGGCAAGTCCTTTCCACAGTTTCTTAGTCTTCCAACTGAGTGTACGGTTAATTACCCAAAATGGCTGAGAAGGATAAAGAGAGAAAGTGGAGCCGACATATCGAAAGAATGTCTGTTCTGGGGGAGATTTGAACATCCGACCATTCGATTGACAATCCTTCACGTTTATTGTTACAGTATTGCGCACAACTAACTAAGTAAACTAATAAATAAATTAAAAATATGTAGACCTGTCACCTATGTCAAAAAGTGCTTTCTCTGCATTTTATGAAGGCGTTTAACATATTTAACATTACACTGTATGTTATAAAATTCAATTGTCGATTTCTTACTAAAAATATCCAGAACCATATTGTTGAGGCGGTTAACAATCAGATTGCCTTTACGTTCCCATTGTTGGTCCTCCTTACCCGCCTGGTAGGGATTCAGAACAAGTCGGTCACCTGGAACACATGTCACAATTTAGAAAAACAGTTTGAAAACTGACCAATTAACCAGATCATTGATTCCCACCTAAGGTTTGGATGTCTCATGTAGATTAATTCGACTTTATCATTCTTTTCATCATTCTTCTTCGCCTACTTCTCCTTGTCCCCTTCCTCCAACTCCTTCTTCACACGACTCGCTGTCTTTCTCTGAGCTTTGTGCCTTCGGTCATTCCAAACACGACCTGATTATTCAATTTGGTATGGTCCATCCTACAGATATGGTCAATGAAATTGAGCTTTCCTTCCAATATTCGTTGTATGATGCTTCAGTTCAGTGTTTAATCTAGTCCCCCTCTTCTGAGGGGGGAAACAAGGTTTGTCGGGGGGGATCAACAACGGCGACCTTTTTAGGAGAAATTTCATCCGTGTTGCAACGTCCAAAAAATTTAAGGAGTTTAGGAATTTTCATCTTTCAACTTAAAACTTTCACGACCTTTTTTAGGAATTCATCTCTATTGCTCGTTCGTTTACTCGTCTCTGTGGGGAGCGCTACATGTATCCTGGAATACTGGGGGGGGGCGGATTTCTTCCCAGAAACAGTCTATACATAATAATACTGCCGGCCTCTGGGGAGAACATCAATCCTGGGGGAGGAGGAATTCCCCCCCAAATGACGTCTAGATTAAACATTGGCTTCAATTGTTCTGTGTCCTTCTTCGCACTTTTTTATTTGATAGTTTCTACAGCCATCTAATGCGTGGTATCCTTCTGTAGCATCTGATCTCAATGCCAGAAATCTATCCGTGTCTTGGTCGTGCAAACTCCACGATTTACATGCGAATTGTAAAGCAATAAAAACACCTGTCTTGGTGATCTTCACCTTCATATGAAACACTAATCTCTCAGCTCCTCCGAATGTTCCCGAAACCTGTAATTGCTCCAGCTGCGCCTGCTATTTTTCTCCTAACCTAGTCACCGCAGTCATTCTCCCAAGTCAGCAGACTTTCCAGAAATACACATTTCTCCACATTCTCTATTAGTCCTGCAGCTTTCCCGTCTTTGTGGAGAGTTTCCAGGTTCTTCCTGGATGTTGTTTAGTTCTTCTTAGTGCACGTCTATGTTATTCGCTAACTCCAAGTTGTTCTTGCTGCCAGGGACAGGGTTAAGACATGAATTATGTTGATGAGATTTTAATCCCTCCGTCTTTCGCCTCATTAGATTTTTAACGCCTCTTCCAGCTCTTTGCCAACTCTGACCGCTGACTTCGCATTTTCCCACACATTTAGCACCATTTGAAAAATTGATGCAAGCGAATCTAGTTATACGTCTTTAGCACAAAGTTCAGGACGATACCCTTTGAGTGATAAAATTTGAATAGCAAGCCTAAAATTCTTGCGTCAACTAAATTTAAGATTAATTTTAATTTTTGAAATGAGCAATTTTCATTTAAATAAATTTAAGCATCAAGCAAAGGCCGCAAATGGTGAACTCGCATTCTCAATAATATGAAAAATAGGTCGAAATCCAGTAATTTCGAGAAACCATAAATTAAGCTAGAACCTGTTTAAGTAACATGCAAAACGAGTTCAAGCTTAGTTTTCGACGATTCTGAAGATCCAAACGGGCGCACAAAACTACAGAAACTGAATCCAAAGCCTTGGACCACATACCTAGAAGGCCCGGTATCTCCAACAACGCTCTAGCGTTTTATTATTTATAGTGAGAGCAATTACTCTGCTCACTCTGAAAAACTGCTATAAGAATGAAGTGTTAGCGACTTTATTTTCTTAGCCTCGGTGTATGAGAGTTGGTGGTCAGTCCTTTTCTACGTCTCTTGATCATCGCATGAACAATGTAGGTCAGTTTACTCATTTAACAGCTGAGATCGCAATGGGACGCAACTGGCCAATAATTATTGACAGCGATTTTGTACAATGACAATAAATTCTGTACATTTCTGTAAAGCAGAAATTAAGGTCCGAGGTTGAATTTGATTGTTCCAACCTTCACTATCACAAGTTTTCTGAAAGGGCGTCACCTCATTTAATGTATCTCTTCTCCGAAATGCGTTTTGTGGGAATTAAAAACTTACTTATAAAAGGTAAAGTTCTCCTCTTTTTGCACCATTACACAATCTATCACTCTCTACGAGCAACTTCCCAATGGCCATGAAGCACTCGCTAGTCACTCCCCATCTCAAAAAGTCAAATCGTGACAGGGAAAATCCCTCTAACTACTGTCCCATATCCAATCTTTCCTTTCTATCTAAATTAACTGAAAGAATAGTCCTTGCTCGGCTAAAAGACTACCTCTCTTCAAAGTCACTTCCTAACCCCCACCAATCTGGCTTCACTAAACACCACACCACAGAAACTTTACTTACATCTCTATACAATAAACTGGTCTCTGCCATGAGCCATCAACAGGTCTCCTGCCTCTGTCTTCTCGGCATCTCCGCCGTATTTGAAACCATTTATCACAGCCTCCTTCGTAAACGACTATCTTCTTCGTTTAGCTTCTCTGGTTCTGCTCTACTCTGGTTCCAGTCCTAGGTGTCTTCCCGATCCTTCTGCGATAAAGCCTCCCTCTCTCCTGTGGTGTCCCTCAACGTCCCGTCCTGGGTCCACTCCTCTTCATCCAAGATAACATACCTTTAAGCAATCTCATAAAATCCTCCTCTGTTGACCACCATCTCTACGCACACGATATCCAACTCAATATATCCTTCTTTCCAAGCTCTTTTTACACCTCCATCACACAGTTACTCAACGTATTTAACCCTATCTCACAGCGGATGTCATCAAATCTCCTCTACCTTAACTCTTAAAAACTGAATTCATCATCCTAGACCTTCCTGATCAAATCAAGAAAATCGCCTTACTCGTCGCCTCTTAAATTCACCTCTGACTCTCCCGTCCGTAATCTTCGTATTACTTTGATCCACACTTTGATCCACACCTATCCTTCTCCAATTACATCTCCAATCTCTCGCGTTCCTGCCAAAGCACATTAAATATTATAACTACTACTACCACAACCACTACAACTACAACGACTCCTCTCAGTACAACAATCACTACTACTGCTACTACTACAACTACTTACATCAGCAACAGTACAAATAATACACTTAAAGTATATTGCCGAATTGAATAATTGAATAATTTTACCTGCAATGTCCAGGCAGAAGCCATTGAGCTTGCTACGAATTGTTCCTGTTGCTGCGTCGTCGTAAAATATCTGGGCGTCATTGCCGTTGTTTGCCCTTGTAGATATCAACGCGCCAGGCGTTTTAATGGCGTTTTCCACATCCAGGTAAAGCCCGTGCATATTGCTTTTTATGAAATAATACTGAAAGTAGAAAAAGAACGGTATTCACATCTTCACTGTAAGAACCTGGTCAGCGATGCACGTTTTCTGAGAGCCCGAAATTAAAACTGATACATGATATACACTTAGTAAAATGCGACTCCCAAATCATTTATGAAGGTTTTTCTAAAATTCTTCTCTTAATTTCGGGAAAATCTGGAAAAGGCTACCGATGAAAACTGTTTCTAATTCGCTAGAGTTAAAAACATTAGCCATCTGAGTGAATGTTGTCTTGTGTTTTCATGCGTGGATCGCATCTGAGGATTTTTTCAACGTTTACTATACAAGTAATCAACTAAAATAATGAGCTGCGCTTACTGAATCGTGGATAACATGTCAAAACTCGAGCATTTTTAAATGTGATCCGAAGATCTCATAATCGAGAGCATACATTCAAGATCCTCTTCACATGGTTTGCTCGATATTCCATTTCTTTGGAGCAATACTTACTATAATAATTCTACTGATAGATCAATTAAGCAATTAAAACTAATTTTATTGCAACATATTGCATACACCAGTTAAGCATTAGTATGTTACAAACAAACGTTGACAAAGGGGAGACTAAGATAGGATATAGTCCCGTATATAATATAAGAATAACTATAACCAAATTAATCCTAACACAAATCCGGCAAACATGAGAACGTGAAAATGCGCTAAAACCAAAAGCCTATGTTAGCCCCAGATTGTGTAGATTAACCCAGAAGTTGTGGCGTATTTTATTATATTTAGTTATTTTCTAAACGTCTCTATAGTGATTGTGACTCAGCTTGACTGGGGCTAATTCGTAAAATTATTAATCATATTAATCTTCTAGTCAAAATGTCTCTAAAGATCTCTCGCTCAGCCTTATTGTTACTATGTGCTAACTATAATATAAATCATATAACTATACTCATGAGTAAAAAATAATACTAACTAAAACTGAAACTACAACTGAAATGAAAAGCCATTAACCATGATTGTAATGGAATTAATGAAAATCTGTAATTAGATCCACACTGTTTATGACACAAACTATACGTTACAAATTGACATGCATGCTCCGATATGTGACATAATTATATTAATCGTGAGACTGCAGTTGACAACGTGTGCTGGACTGTCAGGATGCAAAATTTCATAACTGTGATGTTAGATTTAAAGCCATCGATTGAGATGCAATAATTGCGAACTGCCAAACTGCTATGTAACCTGACCAATAGATGAAAATTAATGTAATCAGAAAAGTACTAATCTAACAACAGCGCCCTGAGGAACACAAGTGTCAAGAGCGGTAGCATGCGGATGTTTGACCGGCCAATAACGAAGAGTTTCGGAGCGACAGTGTAAGTAGGTTGCGAGCCGGGAGAGGGCAGGATCAAAGATGTCAAAACATGTTGCGAGTCTAGAAATGAACATCTTATAGTCAGTGGTATCAAATGCTGCGCAAAGATCAAGTAACAGAAGAAGTGTGGACTCTCCACGATCTGGATCTTGGTAAATATTACACACTCGCTTTAATAAAGCTGTTTCTTCTTCTTCTTCTTCTTCTTTTCCTTCAGGCTCGAATTAATCCCTCTTTGGAGAGGGGTCAGCCACTCGGATCCTTCTCTTCCACTTGTTTCTTTCTTGAGCATCTTCTTTCTTCAGTATCTTCTTTCTTCAGTTTGAGGAGCTTTAGGTCTGGTTGTATCGTGTCTTCCCATCTCTTCCTCTGTCGTCCCCGACTGCGGCGTCCATATACCTCTGCATTCATGATTCTTTTCACACAGCTATCATCCTCTTTTCACATTACATGTCCATACCACCTCAGCATGGTCTCTCGTACTTTGTCAGTTATACATGCCACCCCGAGCTTCTTTCTGATGTCCACATTTCTTTTCCTGTCCTTCAGTGAGATCCCAAGTATCCATCGTAGCATTCTCATCTCTGTTCTCTCCAGTAACCCTTCATCCCTTTTTGTCAGCGCCCAGGCCTCTGCTCCATATAGCATCACCGGTCTTACCATTGTTTTGTATACCTTTCCCTTGAGTTGAGTTGGCATTTTGGCGTCACACAACACTCCCGTTAGTTCTCTCCATTTCTGCCAAGCCACCTTAATCCTGTTCCTGATGTCATGCTCGCAGCCACCCTGTGCATTCATAGTCGATCCCAGATATTTAAATGTTTCAACCTGTTTCAGTGACTTTCCTGCAATGTCTCTGATCTCAATTGCTTCCGTTGTTTTTGAGCAGACCATGGTTTCTGTCTTATTGATGTTTATCTTAAGACCCTTGCTCTCCACTGCCATCTGCCAGTCTGTAAAACGTGCTTGCATCTTCGCCTCTGCATCGTCCGCCAGTATAAGATCATCCGCATACAGCATGTCCCAAGGTACCTCTCTCCTTACATGTTCTGATATTGCATTCATCACAATAATAAACAGTAGAGGACTCAGGCACGATCCTTGATGTACACCCACTCGTATCTCGAATTCTCCTGTGTTGCCTCACTGTTGTTCTTGCACCTTCATACATTGACTTTACCAAGCGCACAATTACCTCCGAGACTCCCTTCTTCCTCAAACTCCAGAAAAAAGACATCCCTTGGAACTCTATCAAAAGCTTTTTCCATATCCACGAAGGTCCAGTATCTTTTGTTGTTTCTTTCTAAAACCTTTGCCTGTACCTGTCTCAGTATGAACACTGCATCTATCGTACCCCTCCCTGGCCTGAAGCCAAACTGGTTGTCATGTTGCTCAACCCTCTCTCTGATACGCCTCTCAATGATCTTTTCATACACCTTCAGTCCGACCTCCAACAATTTGATTCCTCTGTAATTCCCGCATTCCAGCACATCTCCTTTCTGCTTGTATAACGCTAGTATTTCACTTTCTTTCAAATCTTGGGGTAGTTTTTCCTGCTTCATGAAGTTGTTTAAGATGACATATAACCATTCAACCCCATTTTGTTCCAGTGCCTTAAACATTTCGGCCGTCATTCCAGATGGCCCCGGTGCCTTGTTGTTCTTCATCATTGCAATTGCTGTCTCAATCTCTTTATAGGTGATCTTCATCTCTGGTCCTGCTACAGGGTTGGTCTCCTGTAGAGGCTCCCTTGGGTTTTCTTCATTTAGCAGTTCCTCGAAGTATGTTTTCCATCTGGATCTGATTGCCTCCTCATCGATTAGTATTTTACCATTCTTGTCCTTAATAACATTTACTGACTGTTTATCTTGTCGACTTCTTTGTCTTGCCCTTGCTATTTTATACATCTTGCCCTCCCCTTCTTTGGTGTCTATCTCCTGGTACATATGTAATAAAGCTGTTTCAGTTGAATGGAATGCTTGGTGAGCGAACTGGAGTGTTAAGAGATGGTTAATCAGTAAAACATCACGTCATGCGATAGATTTCTCGCCAGAAATAAAACGTTCAGGATTTTTTTGAAATTATTATTCAGTAAGTAAGTCAGAAGTTCATGTAAGTAAGTAAGTGAATTAATAAATAAGTACTCATGGAAGAAAATATTTGTTAAGACGCCATAACCATCTGATGGACAATTAATCGTAGGTTTGTTAATCTTAGCCCGCAAAGTTAAGGTGTTTCCTGTACATAGAATGTAATTTTAGATCGGATAACATCAACTGACGTGCTAAGTAGCCTACCAATTCCGATCACATCTAACAATAAACTGCCGTCTCATAACCTTATGAGTATTACATTTACATCACATGACGATCCAAAATGACTGCAGACTACAGAATGTGGTGTCTCTGGCCTGTGCGACCTCGAATGGGCTGTGAAAAATATATTAAGCGCGATAGTCTTGTGGTGAACGAGTCCTAGATTGTGAATCGAGAGGTCGCAGGTTCAAATCTCATCCAGGTCACTAAATATTTTGAGGAACCCATCGCCACCTCTTGCGCCCTTTAGCCATCTAAGTTCTTATGAGCAATGAGTTATTGACCTCATACACAGTCGGTGAGGAGAACAGACGGCGAGGTGGAAGACAAGTTATCCACCATCATATAACGTGTCAATTGAGAGGTCACAGGTTCAAGTCTTCGACCAGGCAGATATTTATTTTATGGATCACTTCGGCATTACTTGCGCCCTTTAACCATCTAGACTATTATGAGTACAATGACCGTGTACACGGTCGGTGAAAAGATCAGACGCTGAAGTAGATGACTAGTGATCAGCCCTCATATGCTGAAGCTAAATACAATGAAGTCGCTAGCAATTCACACTTATGTCCGCCTCTCCTGATCTGGCAAAAAGACAGTAGCACTGCTTCTTTTTCTTCTTCTTGTTCAGCGTCAGCGTCATAATAATTATTATTCTTCGCATTCGCATTCTCCTCCACAGTACTTACGTGATGTGGTGTATCCTCAGTCAGTTCAAAGGTCCAGGACTGATTTGGATTACCGGTTGGTCTAAACTTGATCACTTTGGTCCTGGGTTCTTGCTGGGAGTCTGTAAGCAAGACCATTACGTTTTACTATTCAGCTACAAATGAACATTTAAGAAAAATGAGATCCAACCAGCAAATATAGCTTCAAAGACGAGCAATCTAGGCGTTTGTTAATCATACGATAAAGTGTTAGCCCATGGTTTATTTGGCTGAGTTTTCGTTTTTAAAGTGGAACTTGCATGTATCGTATAACTGTAATGCATTGTATTCTATTTGCTTATTGATATTAGTGAATTTTACCTGAGGATATGACCGGAAATCCATTATAAAAATTATGTGAAATAACTAAGAACAATCTTTAACTGGATCTCTATGGGCAACCATCATATGAATTGCTACCGAATTCATTTTCTTTACTTTGGCATAAAAGAGCAGGTGGCAAGTCCTTTCCACAGTTTCTTAGTCTTCCAACTGAGTGTACGGTTAATTACCCAAAATGGCTGAGAAGGATAAAGAGAGAAAGTGGAGCCGACATATCGAAAGAATGTCTGTTCTGGGGGAGATTTGAACATCCGACCATTCGATTGACAATCCTTCACGTTTATTGTTACAGTATTGCGCACAACTAACTAAGTAAACTAATAAATAAATTAAAAATATGTAGACCTGTCACCTATGTCAAAAAGTGCTTTCTCTGCATTTTATGAAGGCGTTTAACATATTTAACATTACACTGTATGTTATAAAATTCAATTGTCGATTTCTTACTAAAAATATCCAGAACCATATTGTTGAGGCGGTTAACAATCAGATTGCCTTTACGTTCCCATTGTTGGTCCTCCTTACCCGCCTGGTAGGGATTCAGAACAAGTCGGTCACCTGGAACACATGTCACAATTTAGAAAAACAGTTTGAAAACTGACCAATTAACCAGATCATTGATTCCCACCTAAGGTTTGGATGTCTCATGTAGATTAATTCGACTTTATCATTCTTTTCATCATTCTTCTTCGCCTACTTCTCCTTGTCCCCTTCCTCCAACTCCTTCTTCACACGACTCGCTGTCTTTCTCTGAGCTTTGTGCCTTCGGTCATTCCAAACACGACCTGATTATTCAATTTGGTATGGTCCATCCTACAGATATGGTCAATGAAATTGAGCTTTCCTTCCAATATTCGTTGTATGATGCTTCAGTTCAGTGTTTAATCTAGTCCCCCTCTTCTGAGGGGGGAAACAAGGTTTGTCGGGGGGGATCAACAACGGCGACCTTTTTAGGAGAAATTTCATCCGTGTTGCAACGTCCAAAAAATTTAAGGAGTTTAGGAATTTTCATCTTTCAACTTAAAACTTTCACGACCTTTTTTAGGAATTCATCTCTATTGCTCGTTCGTTTACTCGTCTCTGTGGGGAGCGCTACATGTATCCTGGAATACTGGGGGGGGCGGATTTCTTCCCAGAAACAGTCTATACATAATAATACTGCCGGCCTCTGGGGAGAACATCAATCCTGGGGGAGGAGGAATTCCCCCCCAAATGACGTCTAGATTAAACATTGGCTTCAATTGTTCTGTGTCCTTCTTCGCACTTTTTTATTTGATAGTTTCTACAGCCATCTAATGCGTGGTATCCTTCTGTAGCATCTGATCTCAATGCCAGAAATCTATCCGTGTCTTGGTCGTGCAAACTCCACGATTTACATGCGAATTGTAAAGCAATAAAAACACCTGTCTTGGTGATCTTCACCTTCATATGAAACACTAATCTCTCAGCTCCTCCGAATGTTCCCGAAACCTGTAATTGCTCCAGCTGCGCCTGCTATTTTTCTCCTAACCTAGTCACCGCAGTCATTCTCCCAAGTCAGCAGACTTTCCAGAAATACACATTTCTCCACATTCTCTATTAGTCCTGCAGCTTTCCCGTCTTTGTGGAGAGTTTCCAGGTTCTTCCTGGATGTTGTTTAGTTCTTCTTAGTGCACGTCTATGTTATTCGCTAACTCCAAGTTGTTCTTGCTGCCAGGGACAGGGTTAAGACATGAATTATGTTGATGAGATTTTAATCCCTCCGTCTTTCGCCTCATTAGATTTTTAACGCCTCTTCCAGCTCTTTGCCAACTCTGACCGCTGACTTCGCATTTTCCCACACATTTAGCACCATTTGAAAAATTGATGCAAGCGAATCTAGTTATACGTCTTTAGCACAAAGTTCAGGACGATACCCTTTGAGTGATAAAATTTGAATAGCAAGCCTAAAATTCTTGCGTCAACTAAATTTAAGATTAATTTTAATTTTTGAAATGAGCAATTTTCATTTAAATAAATTTAAGCATCAAGCAAAGGCCGCAAATGGTGAACTCCCATTCTCAATAATATGAAAAATAGGTCGAAATCCAGTAAGTTAGAGAAACCATAAATTAAGCTAGAACCTGTTTAAGTAACATGCAAAACGAGTTCAAGCTTAGTTTTCGACGATTCTGAAGATCCAAACGGGCGCACAAAACTACAGAAACTGATTCCACAGCCTTGGACCACATACCTAGAAGGCCCGGTATCTCCAACAACGCTCTAGCGTTTTATGATTTATAGTGACAGCAATCCCTCTGCTGACCATGAAAAACAGCTATAGATATGAAGTGTTTGCGACTTTATTTTCTTAGCCTCGGTATATGAGAGTTGGTGGTCAGTCCTTTTCTACGTCTCTTGATCATCGCATTAACAATGTAGGTCAGTTTACTCATTTAACAGCTGAGATCGCAATGGGACGCAACTGGCCAATTGACAGCGATTTTGTACAATGACAATAAATTCTGTACATTTCTGTAAAGCAAAAATTAAGGTCCGGGATTGAATTTGATTGTTCCAACCTTCGCTATCGAAAGTTTTCTGAAAGGGCGCCACATCATTTGATGTATCTCTTCTCCAAAATGCGTTTTGTGGGAATTACGAACTTACTTATAAAAGGTAAAGTTCTCCTCCTTTTGCACCATTACACAATCTATCACTCTCTACGAGCAACTTCCAAATGGCCTTGAAGCATTCGCTAGTCACTCCCCATCTCAAAAAGTCAAATCGTGACAGGGAAAATCCCTCTAACTACTGTCCCATATCCAATCTTTCCTTTCTATCTAAATTAACTGAAAGAATAGTCCTTGCTCGGCTAAAAGACTACCTCTCTTCAAAGTCACTTCCTAACCCCCACCAATGTGGCTTCGCTAAACACGACACCACAGAAACTTTACTTGCATCTCTATACAATAAACTGGTCTCTGTCATGAGCCATCAACAGGTCTCCTGCCTCTGTCTTCTCGGCATCTCCGCCGTATTTGAAACCATTTATCACAGCCTCATTCGTAAACGACTATCTTCTTCGTTTAGCTTCTCTGGTTCTGCTCTACTCTGGTTCCAGTCCTAGGTGTCTTCCCGATCCTTCTGCGATAAAGCCTCCCTCTCTCCTGTGGTGTCCCTCAAGGTCCCGTCCTGGGTCCACTCCTCTTTATCCAGGATACGATACCTTTAAGCAATCTCATAAAATCCTCCTCTGTTGACCACCATCTCTACGCACACGATACCCAACTCTACATATCCTTCTATCCAAGCTCTTTTTTCCGCCTCCATCACACAGTTACTCAACGTATTCAACCCTATCTCACAGCGGATGTCATCAAATCTCCTCTGCCTTAACTCTTAAAAACTGAATTCATCATCCTAGACCTTCCTGATCAAATCAAGAAAATCCCTGACTCCACCATACACCTATCGTCTGACTCGTCGCCTCTTAAATACACCTCTGACTCTCCCATCCGTAATCTTGGTATTACTTTTGATCCACACCTATCCTTCTCCAATTACATCTCCAATCTCTCGCGTTCCTGCTTCAAGCACATTAAGTATTATTACTACTGGTACCACAACCACTACAACTACTACAACTACTCTCAGTACAACTATCACTACTACTGCTACTACTACAACTATTTACATTAGCAACAGTACAAATAATACGCTTGAAGTGTATTGCCGAATTGAATAATTGAATAATTTTACCTGCAATGTCCAGGCAGAAATCATTGAGCTTGCTACGAATAGTTCCTGTTGCTGCGTCGTCGTAAAATATCTGGGCGTTATTACCGTTTTTTGCCCTTGTAGATATCAACGCGCCAGGCGTTTTAATGGAGTCTTCCACATCCAGGTAAAGCCCGTGCATATTGCTTTTGATGAAATAAAACTGAAAGTAGAAAAAGAAAGGCATACACGTCTTCGCTGTAAGAACCTGGTCAGCGATGCACGTTTTCTGAGAGACCCGAATAAAAACTGATACATGATATACACTTAGTAAAATGCGACTCCCAAATCATTTATGAAGGTTTTTCTAAAATTCTTCTCTTAATTTCGGGAAAATCTGGAAAAGGCTACCGATGAAAACTGTTTCTAATTCGCTAGAGTTAAAAACATTAGCCATCTGAGTGAATGTTGTCTTGTGTTTTCATGTGTGGATCGCATCTGAGGAGTTTTTCAACGTTTACTATACAAGTAATCAACTAAAATAATGAGCTGCGCTTACTGAATCGTGGCTAACCTGTCAAAACTAGAGCAATTTTAGATGTGATCCGAAGATCTCATAATCGAGAGCATACATTCAAGATCCTCTTCACATGGTTTCGTCGACATTCCATTTCATTGGAGCAATAAATTGATATTGGTCTGGTTTGATTTGATCTGATTTTCCAACAATGCGGTGTCGAACCAACACGAGCGCGTAGTTAAAAAGTAACTTCTATCGTGCCGGTGTCTAATGCACAAGGGTCACCGAGTTTGAAAGTCATTTAACCATTCAAGTTTCTTAATGTCGCTGTAGAGTACCCCGTAGTAGTGAGAGAGAGAGAGAGAGAGAGAGAGAGAGAGATATATATATATATATATATATATATATATATATATATATATACATGTGTGTGTATGTGTGTGTGTATGTGTGTGTGTAGGTGTAGGTGTGTGTGGGTGTGTGTGCGTGATTGTGTGTGTATCTGTCTGTATCTGTGTCTGTATGTGACGACCAGCTATAATTTACATAGTTACGTACAAGAGAGTCGACAGAATTAACCGAGCGAATCTCTTCATTTGGAAATAATTCTAAGCGACGTGATATCTTGGATGAAGTCGGAGTAGTGCCCGATGGCAATAACTAACACAGGGATGTGGCACGACCTTCTTATGTCGACTGGTCTTATATGCGTTATATACCAACAATCCAACAATGCGGTGTCGAGCCAACACGAGCGCGTAGTTAAAAAGTTACTTCTTTCGTGCCGGTGACTAGTCTCATGCGTTACATAAAATGATGAAACCTTTGCTCCACCCATTATCCAGGGCAGCGTCACAAAGGAGCTGCTGGGATTCTTTGGCTCATAGAGAATATATTATTTGGAGCTATAACGCTAAAGGTACAATGATGTAACTTTTTGCTCCATCCATCGTTCTTTCATTCATTCATTCATTCATTCGGAAATTTAGTATTGCGCACCCTCAAGCGCTCCTAGCCCAGCTACGGCAATGGAGATTAGACTTGAGCAGATGCGTAAGCCCTGGGGAGTAGGCGAATCTATAACGGAAGACCATTCAAATTGGAAGACCCAACAACAGTAAGTAGGCCTACTAGCGTTGCCTAACTTTAGAGCGAGCCCGGAAGACTAAAGGTTCTCCCCAGAAAAAGAAACTGAATCAGAGACCGGGCGAAAGAGCTCACACAGAAGGTGCGCTATGGGATATGGAGTGAAAGCTGCGCATCACACATGTATGCAGAAATAGGGGAATATTTCGGGATGGGTCCAAAGAGCCGAGCAGCTGTCCGACGAACCCGGTTGAGGCAGCCAATAAATCCAAGCGGCAGACCGTCCTTGATCGAACTGCATTGATCTAGCCCCCATGTTGCAAAAACAGGGCAGCATTTTGCAAAAGAGTAAGTGGCGTATGCTGAAAGTAGTAGTTCTTCTTCTTCATCATCACCATAATTATTCTTCGCATTCGCATTCTCCTCCACAGTACTCACGTGAACTACTTTTACGTGCTCAACCGGAGGTTTTGAAATCCACGGTTTCGAAGTCAATACAAAGGTCCAGGACTGATTTGGATTGCCGGTTACTTGATACTTGATCACTTTCGCCCTGGATTCTGTACCGGATTCTGTCAACAAGATTATTACGTTTAGCTATTTAACTACAAATTAAAATTTGGAAAAGTTAGATCCAGTTTAGCTTCAAAGCTGATCGATCAAGATATAAATTCAGTAGATGGTGACATTATAAAATTATCTATATTAATAAAGCAGAAACTCTGTCTGTCCCACCGATCTGTGACCGGGATGCATTTCTACACCTTTCGACCTTTTCACTCCAAACCTTCACTACTGTCTCGGGGTGGGCATTACACACCCAGTGTGAGGCTTCGCGTCCCCTGTTTTCACCGCTTCCATGGTCAAAACTGGCGAAAACCTCTGAAAACCCCCAATTCTGACAAATTCGAGTCGACCTATTTTCAGTCGCCAGATGGCGCCACCCGAGAAGATTCTGTCTTTCACCGAAAATTCAATTTCACTTCACATTTACTGGTGGTGTTGGTGTTGGTGTTGGTGTTGGTGTTGGTGGTGTTGGTGGTGTTGGTGGTGGTGGTGGTGGTGGTGGTGGTGGTGGTGGTGGTGGTGGTGGTGGTGGTGGTGGTGGTGGTGGTGGTGGTGGTGGTGGTGGTGGTGGTGGTGGTGGTGGTGGTGGTGGTGGTGGTGGTGATGGTGGTGGTGGTGGTGGTGGTGGTGGCTTATAACCCCGGGCAACGCCGGGTAAACCAGCTAGTGTTAAATAACTAAGAGAAGAAGAAAAATGTTTTAACTGGATCTCTAAAGGCAACCAAAATATCATTTGTTAATGACTTCAGTTTCTTTACGTCGGCATATAAGGGCAGGTGGCAAGTCATTTTCACTGGCGCCTGGTCTTCCAACAGAGTTTTTTCCAACAAAATGGCTGAGGTGGCTAGGGACCCCAAATGGAGCCGAAATAGAGAAGAGAATATCCCTTGCGACTTAGATTTGAACGCCCGACCTTTTGATTGACAGTATAGTTAGTTAATCTTTAGGGTATCGCGCACAACTAAATAAAATAACAAAGTAACATAATAAATATGTGGGCCTATGTAAAAAAGGGCTTTGCCTGCATTATAACAAGGCGCTTAGCATGTCTTACATTACATTGTAATAGAGTCCAACTGGTTATTGAACCTGTTATCCAAGCTTATTAAACTGACATTGGTTTTTATTGTCGATTTCTTACCATAAATGTCCAGAACCTGATTGTCGTGACGGTTAACAATCGCACTGCCTTTAAGTTCCCATTGTTGGTCCACGTTACCCGCCTGGTAGGGATTCAAGACAAGTCGTCCATCTGGAACACATATCACAGGTTAGAAACCAGTTTTCAGAATGAATAACTAACCTGTTCATTGATTTCTGCCTATTACTATTACCGCCGCTATTGACACTGCTACAATAACTACTACTACTACTATTACTACTACTACTACTACTACTACTACTACTACTACTACTACTACTACTACTACTACTACTACTACTACTACTACTACTACTACTACTACTACTATTACTACAATTACTACTACTACTACTACCACTACTACTACCACTACCACTACCACCACTACTACGACAACGACGAATACTACTATTACTACTGCTACTACAGCTACAACAACTACTACTACTACTTACATTAGCAACAGTTCAAATAATATGATTTCAATATATTGTCGAGTTGAATAATTTTACCTGCAATGTCCAGGCAGAATCCATTGAGCTTGCTGCGGATAGTTCCTGTTCCTGGGTCGTCGTAAAATTGCTGGGCGTCAGAGCCGTTATGTTGGTAGAAAGAAATAAACGCGCCTGCCTTCTTATTGCCATCTTCCACATCCAATAGAAGCCCACTCAAATTGCTTCTTATGAAATAATACTGAAATATGAAGCAGAACTGAATTCACGTCATCGTCGAAACAACTGTAGCAATTATAATGCTACATGATGTACACTTAGTAAAATGTGACTTCTGAATGGTGGTTGAAGGTTTTTAGTTCAGTTCTTCTCTTCATTCTGGCCATGCGGGATTAGGCTGCCGGTTAAAAATATTAGCCATCTGAGTGATTGTTGTCTATGTAAGTAAGAACATATGATAACGAGCCGCGCTTCTCGTATCGTGGCTAACCTGTCAAAATTCTTGCAATTTGAAATGTGATCCGAAGGTCTCATAATTGGGAGTATGCATTCAAGATCATCTATACATGGTTTCCTCGATATTCGGCAACCCCAACAATGCAGTATTGAGCCAAAACGGGCGCGTTGTTAATGAGTAACTTCTATTGCGCCGTTCTCTAATGCACAAGAGTAACCGAGTTTTAAAGAATTTTAACTATTCAAGCTTTTATATCGCTTGAGTTCCCAGTCAAAGAAATATATAGGAGTGGATCTGCGTGTATATGTATATATATACACACGTTATGTGATGACCAACTATAATTTAATTAGGTATGTACCCGAGATATCGTGCACAGTCGATATCATTAACCGAGCGAATCTCTTCATCGAGAAAACCCATGAGCGAGATGATAACCTGGATGAAGAAGTAGTTGAACGATGGAGACAAGAATACCAGGATGTGGCATTAACTTCGTATATCGATTAGTCTTACATGCTTTAGACGAAATTATGTGCCTTTTGCTCCACCCATCATCCAGAGAAACGTTCGCAAGAGTCATTGGCGTTTGCTGCTAGGAGTGGTTGGCTTATGGAAGATATATTATCTGGAGCTACCACGGTTAAGGTAAAATGATGTATCTTTTGCTCCACCCATCATTACTTCATTCATTCATTCCGAAATTTGGTATAGAGCACCTTTAAATAACCTCATCAGAATCGCTCCCGGCTTAGCCACGTCAATAGAGCTTAGACTTCAGCAGCTTATAAAAAAGATGTGCAAATTAAAGAAGAAGGCGAATTTCTAATGTTAAACCACTCCACAAGGAGGGCCCAGCAATAGAGAAGGTCCGGCGATACCTAATTGCGGAGCGAGCCCGGGGGACTAAAAGTTATCCCCCAGAAGAGGATGAAAGGGCACGCCGGACAACTGATTCAAAGACCGGGCGGAATGCTCACACAGACATGCTGCAACACAGTCTAAGAGACAGCAAAACAGCAAGTGCAGCAGCCCTCTAGCAGATAAGCCAGATAAGACATTCTACTTCGATTTCTTCTTCCTCCTTCTCCTCCTTCTCCTTCTCCTTCTCCTTCTCCTTCTCCTTCTCCTCCTCCTCCTGCTCCTGCTCCTGCTCCTGCTCCTCCTGCTCCTCCTGCTCCTCCTGCTCCTCCTGCTCCTCCTGCTCCTCCTCCTGCTCCTCCTCCTCCTCCTTCTTCTTCTTCTTCTTCTTCTTCTTCTTCTTCTTCATTCTCATCATCATCATCATTATTTTTCGCATTCGCATTCTGCTCTACAGTACTTACGTGACGTAATTTCACGTCCTCAGTCGTAGTCGGCGGTTTCGCAGTCGTTTCAAAGGTCCAGGACTGATTCGGATTGCCGGTTACTTGATATTTAGTCACTTTTGTCCTGGGTTCTTTGCTGGCTTCTGTAAACAAGATTATTACGCTTAGCCAGTATAACTACAAATTAAATTTTAAGAAAAGTGAGATCCAACCAGGAAATTTAGCTTCAAAGCTGGGCAATCAAGACGTTTGTTTTCAGCGCGTAGTTTATTTAGCTGAGTTTCGTTTTTCAAAGTAGAGCAGGCAGGTAGTTTATTACTGTAATTATATTTTATTTGTGTATTGATATTCGTCAATTTTAGATAAAAATATATTCGGAGAGCCATCGATAGCTTGAAATTCAGTAGATGGTGGCATTATAAAATTATCTCCAATAACTAAAAGAGGAATATTCTTTTTACTGGATCGGTAAGGGTCACTGGTGTAAATTTGTCGAAAATATTGGGGGGTATGGGGTCTGAACCAGAGGTGCAAAAAAACAAAACATATTGAAGATTAAAAGTTGTGTTTTTTCGTTTTTTTCGTTTTCGTGGTTTTGTTGTTTTGGTAGTTTTTAAGATTTTCGGATTTCAGATCATAAAAATCATGAAAAATGGCATAAACAAGAGTCCAACTCAGTTTAATTCAGTTGCATTTCCGAAAATTAAAAATCATTAAATCATTGTTATTAAAATAACCTACAAAAATAAGAAATTTATTTTTTTTAAACCAAAAAAATAGTGTGGTTTACTTTTTCTTTACCTTTGTTTAAAACCAAAAAACCAAAAACTTCTTTCACATCTGGTCTGGACAGTCAGCATAGGCTTCCGGTGTTACGTTAATGCGTATGTTTCACATGTAAATTTGTTTCATATTGAAGATATTGAAGATAAAAAAAATCTTCGTTTTCATTCTGAATTTCTGATAGTATTTCAGTTCTTTGTCTCTGTTTTTCTAATTCAGAAAAAATTTTCTATATTGAAACATGATATTTTAATATTTGAAGAAATTCTCCTCACGATTTTAGGTGGGAATTGCCCGGCTCCTCAGCCCCGATTACCCCCAAAGTCTACGCCTATGGAAAGGGCAATCAATAAATGAATTGCTACCGTCTTCATTTTCCCAACCTAGGTACACGACCACAAGTGAAAAGTATTTTCAACTGTAGCCTGGTTTTCCAACGCTGTACGGTTAGTGAACTCAATATGGCTGAGGTATGTAGGTGGACCAAGTCGAGCCGAAAATATCGAAAAGAATGTCTGTTGCGGAGTGATTTGAACTCCAAACCTTCCGATTGACAGTCTAGCGCGTGAACCATTAGAGAATCGCACACAACTAACTAAATAAACTACCAAATAATATAATATATATATGTGTATTTCAGTAAAGTGCTTTTCTGCTTTATATCAAGGCACTTAACATGTCTAACATTGATTATAGCTGATTATCGATCCTGTTGTCCAATCTTATTTAGCTGACAATCTTATTTATTGTCGATTTCTTACCAAAAATATCAAGAGCGTTTTTGTCGTGGCGGTTGACAATTGCACTGCCTCTACGTTCCCATTGTTGGTCCTCCTTACCCGCCACGTAGGGATTCAAAACAAGTCGGCCATCTGTAACGCAAATCAAAGGTTCAATCAATCTGGTATTGTCTATCCTACAGATATGGCGAAAGAAATAAAGGTTTCATTCCATTATATGATGTAATATCCTTCTGGTGTACTGCATGCCTGTTCGGACTTCTTCACTTGATATTTTCTCCAGCCACCTTATGCGGTGTTCCCATTTATTACACCTCATCTCAATGCCAGAAATCTAATCTTGCCGTGTTTGTGCAACATCCACGATTTACACGCAAATTGTACAACACTTAGTACACATGTCTTGATTACCTTCACCTTGATATGTACATCAATCTCTCAGCTCCTCCGAAGGTTCCTGAAACCTATCAATGCTCCATCTGCCTTTGCTCTTGTTCTCCTCACCTGGTTGCAGCAGTCATTTTCACAAGTCAGCAGGCTACCCAGATATACAAATTTCTCCACATTCTCGTCATTAGTCCTGCATCTAACTTTTTCTATGGAGAGTTTACAGATTTTTCCTGGTTTAGTTGTTCTTTGACGAGGTTTATGTCATTCGCGAAACTTAAGGTTGTTGTTCTTGTTGTCAGAGACCTCAATTCCTGTTCCATTGCTTTGGATTTTCTTAATAACTTTCCCCGATAAAACATGAATTATGTTGCTGAGATTGTGTCCCTCTGTGATTCACCTCTTTGATATTTTTGAGCGTCTCAACCAGTTCTTTGTCTACTCTTACCGGTGATTTCGCATATTCGCAGAGAATTAGGATCATTTGCTAAATTTATGCAAGCGAAATTAGCTATACTGTAGATCTTTAACGTAAAGTTCAACCTGATGCTTTTGTTGATTAAAACTTGAGTGGTAATTTCTTTACGTCGTTAAATCTTTAGCTTAGCCATAGTTATTAACATTTTTATAATTATGAATTAATTAAATTAAAGAATCAGTCAAATCCCGCAAAAAGTGAAATCGCATTCAAAACAATTTAAAAAGCTGGTAATCCAGTAAGTCAGAGAATTCAGAAGTTAAGCTACAATGAGCTGCAAAACGAGTTTTAAGCTTAGCTTTAGACGACTCTGAAGATCCAATAGAGCGCACAGAACTACAGAAAGTGAATCCATAGCCTTGGACAATGCATCTAGTACCCCCGACAACTCCAATAGCGCTGAAGCGTTTTATGAAGTATAGAAAGAACAGTCCCTGCAGCTGACACTTAGAGACAGCTTATAGATAGGAAGTGTTAGCGACTTTATTTTCTTAACCTCAGTATATGAGAGCTGGTGGTCAGTCATCTCCTTCGTCTCTTCCCAGTGGGCACAAGTGGCCGATAGATAGCGGTGCAGTGGCGGGCTGCCTTTACTTGTGGTACGGATTTTACCGTACCACTTTTTAAAATGGTAGGGCATTAACATACATTTTCCGTACCGCTTTTGCTGTACAGCTGTATACTCCTAATTTGCCGTACTACTTTTCAGATCGAGGGTCCGCCACTGTAACGATGTTATAATCACAATGAATTCTGTACATTTCTGTAACCTAGAAATTTATTCTGAGGTTAAGTTTGATTCCTCCAAACCTTCACCGTCGCAAGTTGTCAGAAAGGGTGCCACATCATTTGATGTATATCTGTTCGAAACTGTGCTTTGTGGAAATAACGAACTTACTTATGCGTGTACTTTTCTCCTGTTTTTACATCATAACACATAATATTTATTAAGTTTACAATGGTCTGACAAGAAGAATAAGCATAAAAACATAATAGTAATAGTAATAATAATAATAATATAATTACTTTTATATTTTATAATTGTCATTATTATTATAATAACAATAATAATAATTATTATTATTATTATTATAATTTTCATTATTGTTACTATTATTATTATTAGCACTATCTGTAGCAATTATACGCTAAAAATACGTCGTCACAAATAATTAACCATGCGCAGTTAACTAATTAATTGCTTCTCCACCTGTTCACTGTCTTCTTCCATCTTCTTCTTATGTCACTCGCATAATAATGGCAATAGAGTAGTAGTAGTGGTTTTGGTCTAGAGACTCTAGATGAGAGTAGTAGGTAATGCTACCCTAGCTATGCTACCACTATCAATACTACTAATACCACTACTACTGCAAAATCCACTATTGCTAATACTGCTATTACTACTACTACTTACATTGGCAACAGTACAAATATAATGCTTCTACTTATTTTGTCAAGTTGAATAATTTTACCTGCTGCAATGTCCAGGCAGAAGCCATTTAGCTTGCTACGGATAGTTCCTGTTGCTGCGTCGTCGTAAAATTGCTGGGCGTCTGTGCCGTTATATTCGTATAGAGAAACCCACGCACCTGCTTTCTTATTGCTAGCTTCCACATCCAGGTAAAGGCCGTGTAAATTGCTTCTTATGAAATAATACTGAAAGATGAAGCAGAACGTCATTCACGTCATCATTGTGACAGGCTAGTCATTGATGGCCTTTTTATATATCCTGAATACTTGCTAAAGTAATTGTACTATATGTACATGATATGCAATTGGTAGAATGAGACTCCCGAATTGTTTATGGTTTTCTCTTGAATTCCTGTCTTCGTTCTGGAATAGCTGGATAAGGCTGCCGATAAAATAATTAATTCGCTAGAGTTAAAAACATTAGGCATCTGAATGAAAGTCATCTTGTATTTCAGGACTGGATCACATCTGATGAGTTTTTGGAATGGATACTTTATAAGTAAGAAATTAAGATAAGAAGCTGCCCTTCCCGGATCGTTTTTACCTGTGAAAATTCAAGCAAATTTTATAACGTGATCCAGATATCTCACAAATTGAGAGCATTCACTCAAGATTCTCTTCACATGGTTTACTTTACTCGATATGCGCAACCCCAAAGGTTGTATATTCATACATGTGTTATATGATCATGATCATCATCATCATCATCAGGAACCCTGAGACGAGGACCAGTAGGCCTACGTGTACAATAAATGATTCATCGCTTTACAAGTCCCCGGTCTAGTGCTGATATTCTTGAGCAGTGCAGATCTTATTTATCCAATCTTTGATATCGTGCGTCAACTCTTTCTTTGGTCTGCCTCTCGGCCAATTTCTATCCATAGATCTCATTATCACAGCTTTATGTTATGTCATAACCAACTGCAGTTTACACAGACTTACCCAAGATATCGCGCAGGGTCGATAGAATTAACCGAGCGAATCTCTTCGCCGAGAAATAATTCTAAGCGAGGTGAAATCTTGGATGTAGTAGCTCAGAGTAGTCGATCGATGGCAGACGCGAACACTAGGATGTGGCACGATCCTCTTATATCGACTAAGAGGGTCGTTAGAATGCTCTACTTAGGAATTTGAACATTAATTGGACTTAAATTAATTTTTTCTTTTTCTTTTACTTAGGTTGCCTGTGCCTGTTCTTGATATGTTCAGTTTCTTGCACTTGTATTAACCCGTTTTTTAGCCGCAGTTCGTTTGCAATTAGAGCATTAAAGTCCATACTTACTTACTTACATACTGACTAGCGTTAATACTTTAGATGAAATGATGTAACTATTGCTCCAACCATCATCTATGGCAGCGCACGCAAAAGAGTCTTGGCGTAAGCTGCTAGGAGTGGTTGGCTCATGGAGGATATAGTAGGCCTATGCGGGCTATCACGGTGAAAAAATTATATAAATTTTGCTCCACCTATCATTCTTCGTTCATTCGGAAACTTGGTATAGAGAACCTTCAAGAAACCTATTCAGAAGCGCTCCCGGCCTAGCAACGGCAAAATAGCTTAGACATGAAATGCTTGTAAAAGGCAGACGTGTCACTTCTGGGGAGTAGGCGAATCTCTAACGGAAGACCATTCCAAATGGAGGCTCAGCAATAGAGAAGGCCCGGCGTTGCCTATTTATGGAGCTAACCCGAGGGACGAAATGTTCTGCCCCAGAAGAGGATGAAAGGGCACGCCGGTCAACTGATTCAAAGACCGGGTGGAAAGCTCACACAGATATGCGGGAGCACAGCCTAAAAGACAGCGAAAAGACGAGTACAGCAGCCCTCTATCAGATAAGGTGCGGGACAGGCATTCTGGCAAAAGAGACAGCCCTTCTACTTCGATTTCTTCATCTTCATCTTCATCTTCATCTTCATCATCTTCTTCATCTTCATCATCTTCATCTTCTTCTTCTTCTTCATCTTCATCTTCATCGTCATCTTCTTCTTCGTCATCTTCTTCTTCTTCTTCTTCTTCTTCTTCTTCTTCTTCATCTTCTTCATCTTCTTCATCTTCTTCTTCTTCATCTTCTTCATCTTCTTCATCTTCTTCATCATCTTCTTCTTCTTCTTCTTCTTCTTCTTCTTCTTCTTCTTCTTCTTCATTCTCATCATCACCATCATTATTTTTTCGCATTCGCATTCTGCTCTACAATACTTACGTGACGTAATGTTACGTCCTCAGTCGTAGGCGGCGGTTTCACAGTCGATTCAAAGGTCCAGGACTGATTTGGAGTGCCGGATACTGGATACTTGGTCACTTTTGTCCTGGGTTCTTTTCTGGCTTCTGTAAACAAGATTATAACGCTTAGCCATTATAATTACAAATTAAATTTTTAGAGAAGTGAGATCCAACCAGGAAATGAAGCTTTAAATCTAAGCAATCAAGGCGTTTGTTAATCGTACTATCAAGGGCCAGCGTTTGGTTTATTTAGCTGAGTTTTCGTTTTAAAGTAGAGCTTGCGCATATTTTATTACTGCAATGTATTTTATTGGTGTATTGATAATCGTGAATTTTACATAAAGATATATTCGGAGAGCCACATATAACTTGAAATTCAGTAGATGGTGGCATTATAAAAATATTTCCGATAACTAAGAAAGGAACATTCTTTTATCTGGATCTGTAAGGGCCACTGGTGTAAACTTGTCCAAAATATTGGGGGCATGTGGTCTGAACCAGAGGTGGAAAAAACAAAATTTTTGAAGATTAAAAGTTGGTTTTTTTTTCGTTTTTTTCGTCTTTATGGTTTTGTCGTTTTGGTACTTTTTAAGATTTTCGGATTTCAGATATAAATCATGAAAAATGGCATGAACAAGAGCTCCAACTCAGTTTAATTCAGTTGCATTTCCGAAAATTAAAAATCATTAAATCAATGTTATTAAAATAACGTACAAAAATAAGAAATTTATTTTTTTCAAATAGTGTGGTTTATTTTTTCTTTTGGCTTTGTTTAAAACAAAAAGCGAAAAACTTCTTTCACATCTGGTCTGGACAGTCAGCGTAGGCTTCCGGTGTTACGTTAATGCGTATGAAATGGGGCGTTTTGTTTACATGTAAATTTGCTTCATATTGAAGATATTGAAGTTAAAAATGAATCTTTGTTTTCACTCTGAATTTCTGATAGTATTTCAGTTCTGTGTCTCTGTGTTTCTATTTCTGAAAAGATTTTCTATATTGAAACATGATATTTTAATATTTGAAGAAATTCTCCTCCCGGTTTTTGGTGGGAATTGCCCGGCTCCTCAATTATTGGGAGGCGGAAACACGTGCCACGGTTACCCCAGAGTCTACGCCTATGGAAAGGGCATTCAATAAATGAATTGCTACCGTCTTCATTTTCCCAACCTAGGTACACGACCACAAGTGAGAAGTATTTTCAACTGTACCCTGGTTTTCCAACGCTGTACGGTTAGTGAACTCAATATGGCTGAGGTAACTACATGTAGGTGGACCAAGTCGAGCCGAAATATCGAAAAGAATGTCTGTTGCGGAGTGATTTGAACTCCCGACCTTCCGATTGACAGTCTAGCGCGTGAGCCATTAGAGAATCGCACACAACTAACTAAATAAACTAACAAATAATATAATATATGTAGGTCTATTTCAGTAAAGTGCTTTTCTGCTCTATAGCAAGGCACTTGAAATGTCTAACATTGAATATAGCTGATTATCGATCCTGCTGTCCAATCTTATTTAGCTGACATTGGTATTTAGCTGACATTGGTATTTATTGTCGATTTCTTACCAAAAATATCCAGAACCTGGTTGTCACGGCGGTTGACAATTGCAGTGCCTCTACGTTCCCATTGTTGGTCCTCCTTACCCGCCACGTAGGGATTCAGAACAAGTCGGCCATCTGTAACGCAAATCAAAGGTTCAGTCGATCTGATATTGTCTATCCTACAGATATGGCGAAAGAAATAAAGCTTTCATTCCATTATTTGATGTAATATCCTTCTGGTGTACTGCATGCCTTTTCGGACTTCTTTACTTGATATTTTCTGCAGTCACCTTATGCGGTGTTCCCATTTATTACACCTCATCTCAATGCCAGAAATCTAACCTTGTCGTGTTTGTGCAACATCCACGATTTACACGCAAATTGTAGGCTACAACAATTAATACACACCTTGATATGTACATCAATCTCTCAGCTCCTCCGAAGGTTCCTGAAACTCAATGCTCAATCTGCCTTTGCTCTTGTTCTCCTCACCTGGTTGCAGCAGTCATTTTCACAAGTCAGCAGGCTACCCAGATATACAAATTTCTCCACATTCTCGTCATTAGTCCTGCATCTAACTTTTTCTATGGAGAGTTTACAGATTTTTCCTGGTTTAGTTGTTCTTTGACGAGGTTTATGTCATTCGCGAAACTTAAGGTTGTTGTTCTTGTTGTCAGAGACCTCAATTCCTGTTCCATTGCTTTGGATTTTCTTAATAACTTTCCCCGATAAAACATGAATTATGTTGCTGAGATTGTGTCCCTCTGTGATTCACCTCTTTGATATTTTTGAGCGTCTCAACCAGTTCTTTGTCTACTCTTACCGGTGATTTCGCATATTCGCAGAGAATTAGGATCATTTGCTAAATTTATGCAAGCGAAATTAGCTATACTGTAGATCTTTAACGTAAAGTTCAACCTGATGCTTTTGTTGATTAAAACTTGAGTGGTAATTTCTTTACGTCGTTAAATCTTTAGCTTAGCCATAGTTATTAACATTTTTATAATTATGAATTAATTAAATTAAAGAATCAGTCAAATCCCGCAAAAAGTGAAATCGCATTCAAAACAATTTAAAAAGCTGGTAATCCAGTAAGTCAGAGAATTCAGAAGTTAAGCTACAATGAGCTGCAAAACGAGTTTTAAGCTTAGCTTTAGACGACTCTGAAGATCCAATAGAGCGCACAGAACTACAGAAAGTGAATCCATAGCCTTGGACAATGCATCTAGTACCCCCGACAACTCCAATAGCGCTGAAGCGTTTTATGAAGTATAGAAAGAACAGTCCCTGTAGCTGACACTTAGAGACAGCTAATAGATAGGAATTGTTAGCGACTTTATTTTTTATATTTTATAATTGTAATTATTATTATAATAACAATAATAATAATAATTATTATTATCATAATTATCATCATTGTTACTATTATTATTATTAGCACTATCTGTAGCAATTATATGCTAAAAATACGTCGTCACAAATAATTAACCATGCGCAGTTAACAAATTAATTGCTTCTCCACCTTTTCACTGTCTTCTTCTTCCTTCTTCTTCTTATGTCACTCGCATAATAATGGCAATAGAATAGTAGTAGTGGTTGTGGTCTAGATGAGAGTAGTAGGTAATGCTACCCCTAGCTATGCTACCACCATCAATACTACTAATACCACTACTACTGCAAAAGCCAATATTGCTAATACTGCTATTACTACTACTGCTATTACTACTACTACTTACATTGGCAACAGTACAAATATAATGCTTCTACTTATATTGTCAAGTTGAATAATTTTACCTGCTGCAATGTCCAAGCAGAAGCCATTTAGCTTGCTACGGATAGTTCCTGTTGCTGGGTCGTCGTAAAATTGCTGGGCGTCTGTGCCGTTATCTTCGTATAGAGAAACCCACGCACCTGCGTTCTTATTGCTACCTTCCACATCCAGGTTAAGGCCGTGCAAATTGCTTCTTATGAAATAATACTGAAAGATGAAGCAGAACGGCATTCACGTCATCATTGTGACAGGCTAGTCATTGTTGGCCTTTTTCTGAGAGACCCGAATACGTGCTAAAGTAATTGTACTGATATATGTACATGATATGCAATTAGTAAAATGAGACTCCCAAATCGTTTATGAAGGTTATCTCTTGAATTCCTGTCTTCGTTCTGGAATAGCTTAATAAGGCTGCGATGAAACCTGCTTCTAATTCTCTGGAGTTAAAAACATTAGGCATCCGAATGGATGTCATCTTGTATTTCGGTAATGGATCACATCTGATGAGTTTTTAGAATGGATACTTTATAAGTAAGAAATTAAGATAAGAAGCTGCGCTTCCCGGATCGATTTAACCTGTGAAAATTCAAGCAAATTTGGAATGTGATCCGGAGATCTCACAAATTGAGAGCATACATTCAAGATCCTCTTCAGATGGTTTACTTAACTCGATATGCGCAACCCCAATGATGCCTTATCGAGCCAACACGTGAGTGCAGTTAAATAGTCACTTCTATTGCATCGGTATCTAATTTCCAACAAGAGTCACCGATTTTTAAAATGTTGAGAGGTGGTGACCCAGCAAAAACATCACATCGTGCAATTGCATTGTGGCCAGAAATGCATGTTCAAGTTTTTTTTAAATATCATTGAATAAGTAAATCAGAAGTACATGTAAGTAAACAAGTAAATAAGTAAGTATGTATGCATGGAAGAAAATCTTTGTTGACTCCATCTCCTGGACAATCAGGCGTAGGCTTGTGATTCTTAGCCAGCACAGTTGAGGCGTTTGCGGCATGCAGAAGGTCAGTTTAGTTCGGAGGAGATCAAGTGCTGTGTTAAGCATGAGCTCTGGTCACATCTAAAATTGGGTGTCACGACAAATGGTTCACCGATAAATGGTTCACGACAAATGGTTCATCGACAAATGGTTCACCGACAAATGGTTCAAGATCTTCCAGCTTCTTGTGTGATCAATGTTTTGATCGAGAATATACCGTAGCTTCTAGTTTCAGTTATATATACATCGATGATCCAGCTTTTAGTTTGAGCTCTATTTTCATCGCTCACCCAGCCTCTACTTTTAGGAATATTTTCATCGGCCATCCAACTACTAGTTTGAGCTCTATTTAATCGTCTTCCAGATTCTAGGTTCAGCTATATTTTGATAAACCCGAGTTTTAGAGGAAATTATTTCGTATTATTTACACTGCTTGAACGATGAAAACAAGTTTTAGCAAAATTCGAACTAGAAGCTGAATGATAGATGAAAATATAGCTCAAATTAGAAGCTGGTAGATCATGAAAGGTAGTGAAACGTTTGTCGTGAACCATTTAGTCGTGAATCATTTGTCGTGGAATCATAAAAATGCGCTGTTGTCTCGGAAACCTTATGACCGTTATATGTAAATGATACGACAAACCAATATGGCTGTTACAAAATGATTGCGGAGTACGGCATTGAATTTTCCTTTCCTTTGTGACCTCAAAAGAACTGTAAAATGACCAAGCGCGATAGTCTTGTGGATAACGTGTGGTGGACTGTCAATCGGGAGGTCGGTGGTTCAAATCCCCGTCAGGGAAGAAATTAATGCTGTGGACCACTTCGGGACCACTTTCGCCCTTTAGCCATCTAGAATATTATCAGTACATTGACTGTCTACACGGTCGGTGAAATGCTCAGACAGCGAGGTAGATGACTAGTTGTATGCTGTGGCTAATAACAATGAAGTGGCAATCAATTCATAATCGTGTCGGCTCTACGGGTCTGGCAAAAGAGATAGCTCATCTTCTACTCTTCTTCTTCTTCATCACCATCATTATTATTCGCATTCGATTCTGCACCACAGTACTCACGTCAACATCTTTCACGGCCCCAGTCGACGGTTTCACAACCGGTTCAAAGCTCCATGACTGATTTGGATTGCCGGTTGCTTGATACTTGATCACTTTCGTCCTGGCTTCTCTGCCGGATTCTGTAAAGATTATTACGTTTAACTATATGATTACAAATGAGAAAATTGAGATCCAACCAGCAAAACTTAGCTTAAAAGCTGAGATATCAAGTCGTTTGTTAATCATACGATTATATCACCGAGTTTTTTTTATTATTATTTATTTTTTAAGTCATCAAAACAGCAAATCAGCAAAAACAGCAAAACAAGCAAAAAATAGGTACAATGAGAGCAGAGCGAATGCAGTAATTAAATCAGTTAACACAAATACAGTGAAAACAACATGCAACTATGTAAGCGACTAAACTAGCTGCAGGTAATAAGGAACGAGCCTAAAGCAAGGAGTAGAACAAGAATGGTACAAGTTCTGTAAGTTCGATGAGACTGATGAGGAGAAGAAGCAGGATCTGTTTATTGAGTCATCCCCAAGAGTGTATACTGGAGTGGAATAAAACCAGGAACTAGCAACAAAGCTGCAGAAATTAGTTATGGCGATAGATGACGAGTTATGTGAGAGCATATAATTAAAAAATAATGATCAAACAAGAGAATAAAGGTAGGAGTAAGGAAGATTAGGGCTGAAAACAAATATTACAAGCATTGATTAACCAGTGCTGACTCGTAGGTAAACTTAAAAGAGGAAGGGGATGGTGTGGCACGTATGGTAGGATCAATGGAATTCCAAATTTTAGGTCCAATTACACGAACAGATGAAGACTGGGCTGAGATTCTAGATAAATACTCGCCTACGAGTATCATAGTGATGAAGGGCAGAATTGGTCATGAAAAGTTGACTAAACGCGGAAGGGAGAAGAGTCCGATGCTGACTGAACATTAAAATAGCCATTTGATAATGATAAATGTCGTATATGGTGAGAAAATTAAGAGATTTAAATAGTGGAGGGCTGTGGGCAATATGATTTGTACACAGAATCATTCTGATGAGGCTTTTTTGGAGTAGGAGTAACGGTTTGAGTCGGTTTTTAGAAACACCTGCCCAGACAGTACTGCAATAAGTTAGATAAGGTAATACAAAGGCATTATATAAACTACAAAGTATCCGGGTAGGGAGCTTTCATCTGAGAGTGCCAATGATACCTGCCATTTTTGAAACTTTATTAGTGATCAGTTGAATATGGTCGTGCCAGGTCAGGTGCTCATCAAGAATAATACCCAACAATTATTTTGGTGCTAGCGACACGCTTGAGTTCAATAGAGTTCAGGAGAAGAGGAGGATTTGTAGAATTAGCAACGATAGTTCTAGGGCTACTGAATAAGACGTAGCAAGATTTTTTGATGATGAACATCAGAAAGTTAGCATGAAGCCAGCTGGAGAGTTTACTAAGCTCAAGTGCCATGCTCTGAAACAAAGGAACGGGTTGGATAGAAGAAAGAAGACCAGTGGTGTCATCTGCAGAGAGGATAAAAGTAAGGACCTTAGAACAGCAAGAAACATCATTAATATAAATAAGAAAGAATAGAGAGCCAAGTATGGATCCCTGGGGAACACCATATAGGATAGGGAGAAGGTCAGAGGTCGAACCAGCATAAGAAACATATTGAGATCTGTCAGAAATAAAGGATTTAAACCAGCTGAAACGTAGGCCACGGATGCCATAATGATAAAGTTTATCCAAAAGAACATCATGATGAATCGAGTCAAACGCTTTGGAGAGATCAAGAAAAGCGCCCAAGGTTAGCTTGTGGTTATCCGTTGGTTCGGAAATGCGATCAATCGCCTCAGTGACAGACAGTGAAGTGGATTGGTTCTTTCTAAAACCATGTTGGTTGCTAAATAGGATATGAATATATGATTCAGGTCTAGGAACTCTTGCAGACGCCTATGAACAACCTTTTCAAATATCTTAGAAAAACTAGTTAAAGTGGAAATGGGTCGATAATTATTCATATCCTGGGAACTTCCCCCTTTCAAAATGGGGATGACCTTAGCAATTTTCATTAAATCAGAAACAACTCAATAACTAAAAGACTGGTTGACCAGATGGGTTAGAGGTAAGGCAAGATAATTCGCATAACGTTTGAGAAGTTGGGCGGAGAAGTCATTCTCATCGATGGGACTAGTTATTCTCTGATCGGCGATGGTGTTAAGTATTTCGACTTCGTGAGTAGGGGCTAAAAAGAAAGAATTAGGAGTAGGAGTGGTCAGATACTCTCTATAGCTATTTGGAGTAGGAGGAATACCAGCAGCAACATTAGGTCCCACAGCAGCAAAAAATTGTTGAATCCATTGGCAATAAGATGAGGATCAAAAGTTAACAGGTTGTCATTAAGCAGAGGAACATTAGTCAGAGCAATGGAAGAATTAATAATTTTCCAAGTTTTACGAAAAGATTATTGTTGTGGAGATCAAACATTTGAGTATAAAAAAATCTTTCACTATTTAGCAATAAAAGGGTGAGCTTATTTTTATAAGTTTTGTAGTTGTTTAAAGCATCCTGAGTATTACATTTGAGATAGATTTTATAAAGTTTAGTTTTAGTTTGGCAAGATTTTAAAAGGACATCGGTTATCCAAGGTCTAAGCTTAGTTTTGGAAATCCTAGTTCGACAGGTAATAAGAGGGAAGCCAGAGGCGCGTTTACCTGTAGGCGCACTAGGCGCGCGCCTAGGGCCCCCAAATCTGAGGGGCCCCCAAAAGGCGGAAAATATTTTTTTCAATTATGAAAATAACATGTGAATTTTGACTTTTTTAAAAATATAACCTATTTTCTATTTTTACAGTTTAGCATTCATATTAAAATATATTATTCTAATTTATAATTCTTTTGTTCATTTGGGCTAATAATTCATTTTGACTTTGCGCAAAATAACATCAAACTTGTTAGCAACATGCAGCAACGGCCGTCTGCAGCTGCAGACTGTAGTTTACGTGTTGAATGTTTAAGTCTGATTATTCCGTAATTTTTAGTTTTTAAAAGTAATTGAAACTTTCATTAGTATTGTTAAAATGAAAACATCACAAATACCATCGATATGTATCAGCTTGTGTTACGTGGTCTACAATCCACATTTCCAAATGTGGAAACAATTTTGCGTATTTACCTTACGATACCAATAAGTAGGCCAAATAGGGGCCTACTTCTGGAGAACGGTCGTTTTCTGTAGCCTACTTAACAGAGTGAAAAACTAGGCTGTATCAGAAGTTCCACTGATCAAGATCGGCTAGGTAATATAGCTTTGCTCTGCATCGAATCTGCTGAAACTTTGACCAACAAATTGATAATTTTGCTAGGCTCAAATGCAGAAAGAAATCCCTGCAGTAAGCGGTTAATAGATTTTTTGAATTCTGCATTCGCATGTTTTTGCAATTTAAACTTTCTCTTCTGTTTCTGTTACTTTGTTATGATCAGACTAGTTGTTAAAAAAGTAACACCAATTCTGCGATTAAATTTCAAAGATTTTTTCAAGCATTTTTACATTATATAATATAGCATTGACGCATTATGTAGCACACAAACGAGTAGGCCCCTACTGTGCACTGTACAATTATATATATATATTATTGCGTTGTTTACTAAATCATTAAATCAAATAACTTCACATTCCTTGAAAATAGTGTCTATAACTAATTGTAATTACAAGTCAATAACATTCGCAAAAACGGCTTCAAGTTCAACTTCATGGTTTTTTTGCACATGTAGGTTTAACACCACCAGAGTCTCAGACTTTCAGTCTACAAGTTCAGAAGGGTCCCCAAAAATGTTTGCGACTAGGGCCCCGTTTTCTGTAAACGCGCCTCTGAGGGAAGCAAGTGTTATACATTTGGGTAAGTTTGTCGTTTACAGAGGAAAGTATCGCATTCGGGCAGTGAGTTTGTCGGACACCCGACCAGTGTTCACTATTAAGCACGTTTTCTAAAGTGGAGCTTGCACGAATTTTTTTTACGGTAATGTATTGTATTTCATTTGTGTATTGATAGTCGTGAATTTTGCCTCAAATGTCAACATCGATTGCTTGGATTTCAGTAGATGGTGACATTGTAAGATAATGTCAATAACTAAGAAAAGAAGAACGATCTTTTTAACTGGATCTCTAAGGGCAACCAATAATATGAATTACTACCGCCTTCATTATCCTTAAATCGGCATACCCGGGCCAGCTACAAGTTCTTTCCAATCCCGGGTCTTCCAACATAGTCTACGGTTAGTGAACTCAAAATGGCTGAGGTCGCTAGAGGACCAAGTGAAGCCGATTCACCAAAAAGAGGGGGAGAAAAGAGGGGAGATTGTTGAGGGGAAGATTAGAATGTCGATCCTTTCGATTGACTGTCTAGCGCGTTAAACTGGTATGAAGCATGGCACACAGCTAGCTGAGTAAGCTAAGAAATAATAAAATAAATATATTGGTCAATGTCAATAAAGTGCTTTTTCTGCATTGTATCAAAGTGATTAACAAGTATTACATTATACTGTGTTAAAATCCAACTGATTATTGATCCTTCGATCCAGTCTTATTCAACTGACATTGGTTTTAGTGTCTATTTCTTACCCAAAATATCAATAACCTGCTTGTCGTGGCGATTGACAATTGCAGTGCCTTTTCTTTCCCATTGTTGTTCAACCTTACCCGCCTGATAGGGATTCAGGACAAGTCGGCCACCTGCAACAAATCATGGGTTAGAGAACAGTTTTAAAAATGACTAATTAATCAGTTCATTGATTTCTGCCTAGGGTTTATATAATGGAGCGGAGAGACAATGTCGTTGTAAGGAAGACATCAAGCACCTAGGGACGCTGAGCCCATGGTTATTGAATGAATAAGGTTTAGATGTCTGGTGTAGATTTAAACTCGACTCTCTCCTGAGCATTCTCTTCCCTCTCATCCTCCTCCTTCTCCTCTCCTCCTTTTTCTCCTCCATCTTCTTATTTTTCTATGAACCTTAAAACGGCCGTAGATATGAAGTGTTATCGACTTTATTTTCTTAGCCTCAGCATATGAGAGCTGAAGGTCAGGTCTCTTTTTCGTCTTTTGATTGTCTCATTGACGACGTAAGGCAAGGTGCGACCGTACGTACGGTACATACGTTATTGTTTTCTATAACGTGCGGTACGTACGGTACGCGTACGTTATTATACCGTACGTTAGCGTACGTTCACATCTGTTCAGGCCGAAAATAAAATACATAACATTAGGCACAAAAAAGTCAATAATAATTCGAACACTCAGAACATTTGGAAATCGAGCATTTGCATTAGCGGATAAAATCAGGGACTAACTGGAACAAACTCCCGGATTTTAATCGCAAGTCCTCGTCACCTTCGATCTTCAAATCTAACCTTAAAACTTATTTGTTTAAGATGTACTATGACTACCTGTATTTTCTGTTACGCGCTTTCGTGCAAGATGTCATTTGTTTAGGCGCGCTATAAATGCCAGATTATTATTATTAGTAGCCTAGTAGTCGTTGGTGATTGACGGTCGTAAACAATTTTAACCATTGCATGAGTCATCTGTGGCTGTTCAATGATCTCTACTTTCAAACTTTTAGATTCCAAATTGTTAATATTATGTCTAATGTATAGGGCCCCTAGCGTGAAGAATATTCAGATTTTACGGCACACTTTAGTTTATAGGATGGTCAGTGCCAGTGGTTATTTTATTGGTGATACTAAATTTTCAATACCGTTGGTAAATAACCAGGCCTGCGTACGGGGAGACCAATACTGTAGAGCTAAACTGATCACCTTTTTGACGTAGGCCTAAGCGTACCTTATAAGACTATAGTTATATTGAGGTTATTTGTGAATGATCAGATAAATTTGTGGCATTTTTAACGTACCCGTACGGTACGCGTTATTTTTTTCGATAACGTACGGTACGCGTACGTTATTCCGGGAGGTAACGTACAGTCGCACTATGACGTAAGGTCAATACCAGGGGCGCCGCCAGCGTGACGCACTGGACGCACGTGCGTCCACCCACCGAATAAAATCCACACAAGTATTAGGCATCGTATCGATATTTTGACAATTTCCCTGTGTAATTTTGGTTTACGCTACAGTATGTATAAACAATATCATATGATATAATGCGCATGTGTCACACTGTACTTTTATGAGTCACTCTGAGTCATTTTCAGTGTTTGACTGCGAGTGACAGATAGGGGACAGGTGTGGATGGGAGGAGACGGGAGGGTGTGCGTCCAATTTTTTAAAGCCTGGCGGCGCCCCTGGTCAATACACTCACTTAACAACTGCGTTCGCAATGGGGCGCAAATGGCCGATAGATAGCGATTTTATACAATGACAAAAATTCTGTAGGCCTACATTTCCGTAAACCAGACATTGTATTCCGAGGTTAAGTTTAATTCTTCCAAACCTCCACTGTCGAAAACTTTCAGAAAGGCGTCAAATAATTTGATGTAGGGCCTATATCTGTTTGAAACTGTGTTTTGTGGGAATAATGAACTTACTTACATGAGTGATTTATTATCTCCTGTTTTTGCATCTCTACACATATTAAGTTTACAATTTTCTGACAAGAGGAATATGGTGTGTACACAATCGATGTCACGCGGTTAGGCTAAGTTATGTTTGGATGCTGATATGAATTTGTATAACAGCGTTGTCGTTGTGTCAACAAGTAAATAATACGTTAAATAATACCTTCACTTAAAACAATAATAAAGGTGGAATGCTTCTACGTAGGATTAAAAAATTAATTGCTTCTCCTTTTCACCGTCATCTTCTTTATTTTTCTTATTATACCGTTCATGTAATAATAGTAGCAGAGTAATAATAGTGGTAGTGGTCGTGGTGGCAGTAGTACTCACTACTACCCTACCCATGCCACAATTATCAATACCATAGTGTGATCGTACGTTACCTCCCGGAATAACGTACGCGTACCGTACGTACGTTATCGAAAAAAATAACGTACGCGTACGTAAAAATTGCCACAAATTTATCTAATCACTAGTGTATTTTCCCGTCATAATTATGACGTTGGTTAAAATGTTCTGAACGCCGTCGTCAAGACGACCGTCGTCAAGACGACAGTATAGTGACGTCACAAACGGTTTCACAATAGAACAGAAAGGCTTTGTGACGTAGCGTTATACCAGGACAAATTTGCATATAAGGAAACTATATGTATAGATTCACAAAGAGCCTCAATATAAGTATAGCCTTATAAGGTACGCGTACCGTACGCGTACGTCAAAAATGATCAGTTTAGCTCTACAGTATTATTCTAACCGTACGCAGGCCTAGTTAATTACGAAGGGTACCAAAATAAAATTTAGTATCACCAATAAAATGACCACTGGCACTGACCATCCTATAAAGTGTGCCGTAAAATCTTAATATTCCTCACACTAGGTGGGCCTATACATTAGACAGAATATTAGCAATTTTGAATTTAAAAGTTTGAAAGTAGAGATCATTGAACAGCCACAGATGACTGATGTAATGGTTAAAATTGTTTACGACCGTCAATCACCAACTATTATTGACTTTTCTGGTGCATAATATTAGGTATTTTATTTTCGTCATGAACTGATGTGATTGTACGGTAACGTACGGCATAATAACGTACGCGTACTGTACGCACGTTATAGAAAAAAAATAACGTAGGCCTACGTACCGTACGAACGGTCGCACCTTGATCAATACTACTACTACCAGAAATACAATTACCGCAACTCTTGCTACTACTAATAGTACTACTACTATTACTACAACTACTATTACAACTTAATTTAGCAACAGTACAAATTATATGTTTATAATAATTATATTGCCTAGTTGAATGATTTTACCTGCAATGTCCAGGCAGAAGTCATTGAGCTTGCTACGGATAGTTCCTGTTCCTGGGTCGTCGTAAAATTGTTGGGCATTTGAGCCGTTATGTTCCCATGGAGAAACCAACGCACCTGCGTTCTTATTGCTACCTTCCACATCCAGGTAAAGGCCGTGCATATTGCTTCTTATGAAATAATACTGAAATATGAAGCAGAACAGCATTGAGGTCTTCGTTCTAACAACCTACTCAGCGATGCGCTTTTGCCGACAGACCAGAATACTTAATATAGTACATTCATTCGTTCATATTAGTTTTATTATCGATCATAATACTGGTTGATACACCGCAACCGCAAAGGAAAGAATAATAGAAGATTTGAGAAATTGCCTATAGAATGTTGCTGTTATTTTACATAATAATAATGATACAGTACACGATATACAGACTGGGGGTAAAAGTAAAAAATTTTGAATTTCACAAGTTTTGGGGAATTTACAAGTAAAACCGTTAGGCCTATCTTTTGGCATCAAACTATGGCCTAACATGTTGCCTATATAATGGAAATGTATTAAAAGCTTTGTACATCAAATATAGCCGAGACATTCAAAATCGTGAGCCTCGATGGGGGTAACAAGTTACCCCAGTATCGAGGTAACTTGCAACAAGCAGAAGCATGTTTTAGCGATATTTGGATGCTAAATTATAACAGGAACATTTTTGTAATTACACCTTAAAAGTAATGCACCATGTTAGTTAGGTCGTTAAGCAGTGTTGGATACTTAGATAGGCTTAGATGATTTCTTAAAACCACAGAAATTGTCAAAATAACAGCTGTGGCAAATTACCCTGTTCTTACGTAGGCCTAAACATTAAAAAATATAGGTTGCCGTATTTTTAGTTATTGTTGTAATGTTCCGTCTCGACTAAGGCCAAGGACTAGGCCTAGGTATCTTTGTTGTATTTATGAGCCTCTTGATTAGATATACTACTTGCAATGATCACGAACATGTGACTCTGGACGACCTGCATCAGTAGGCCTACATGCTTCATATGCTAAATAGCCACATAGCCTACAGTGCACATGAACCACCATTCTCCGTCCTTACCAAACTCCCCACACCCAATGCAATTGTCATTTGCTGTGGTAAGGTCTTCCTCAGATCTCTGTAGGCCCCTATTGCTTTATAAATTTTCTTGGATTTATTTGTTTTCATGTCATCATCTTCATCGATGATGTCCTCGCATAACATTGCAGCTAGTTCATCATACACGTCATCACTGTCATCTGTTTCATATTGGAGAGTAGTTTCCATTAAAGCCTTACGTGCTTCTTCGGGTGTCAATTTCTTCACGTTAAATTTAACATTTTCTGCACTCGACTTTCCTTTGGTACTGACTGCACTTGACATTTGTATTTTACTGCCACTACGTTCTTTTTCGAATTGCAGTTTTTCTGATGCGTCTGTTCTGCTTGCCTTTCTTTCTGATGCTTGTGGATGACGACTTCTGTCGAAAACATCTGTAGCTCACTTATTCCAGGCAACATTGATAATGATGGAGAGACTACTGGATTATACTTTATTGACACTGGGGCAGGTTGTAACATGTTAAAACTAACCCCGGTTGGTTTGGTACAACCAAACCCGGTAGTATATGCCACTAGTTTTTATGTTATATCCTTGGAAAGCATCAACTTACGGTAATACCGCTCACATAGACGAAGCTTGATGTGATAACTCTTCTAACCATGGCAATGAGGAAAAATTTAAAACGTAAATACTGTGAGTAACAAGAAAATTTTGTTACAGGCAGAAACTCACTTTTATGCACATTTTGTTTTATTTATAAAAAATTATTTCTCTATATCCTGCGCACAATTTTTTTTAACGCTGAATTCTCGAATTGATCAACTTTTAGATCAATATAACTCGCTACCTGCTCTCCAGTAACGGCAGTAGATATAATTCTCTCACACTGACGCATTTCGATGTAATTCACCTAACCCTTGGTTAATTTGCACAAGTCGGATGGGAGATTTTTGCTCAACGAGCGATAACGATTCAACCCGGAGAAACGGATACGCTAGCGTTAGGACTCGGTGTTCGAAAGACGAAAGGAATGTGTCGCTTAGACAGGAAATCGTAGAAAAGAAATGTACCCTACGAGAAGGAACAGTTTCCGAAAAAACGCAGAAGATATCGTAATTACTATTCAAAACAACTCGGATTCCGTAGTTAGCGTGAACGAAGGAGATTCGTTATGCTACGTCAATTACGAAGTTTGATTTTAAAAATATCTCGCGTAATTTAAAAATATGTAATCTTCGAGTCCAATAAATCCAGGAAGTGGCGCTACAGTGGACGGTTGCGCTCACGAGTACCGGCTTTTAAAAATTAACGAAATTCAAGAATATTTCGAAAAAGAACGAGATAAAAGGATCGCGTTAAGTAACGAATATCGTAGAGGCGTAAGAGTACTTAGCTTGATAAATGTCGCACTCGTACTAGTCGCAATGGGACTCGGCGCTTCGGGAATAGCAGTTTTAGCCACGATAGTTGCGATACCGATTGCGGCGAGTTTAGGCGGTATTATAGCGTTAGCCGCGGCTCCTTTGATTCTCGTCGGTGATCAAGTCAATAATAAACTTTCGCTTAAAAAAGAGAAACACGAACAGATTAAAACCCACGCGGAAGCAAAAATAATGCGCCAGAAATGGTTGGTGCATTCGGAGTGGTCCGACTTGTGTAAATTAACCCAGGGTTAGGTGAAATACATCGAAATGCGTCAGTGTGGGAGAATAATATCTACTAACGGCGCTTCAATGTCATTCCACGTCATATCAACCAGGGGTATACACTATACACCACACCCCTTTGGATCTTTCTCAAATTATTTGTACATAACTACATTGCAAATTTTCATGAATTTTATTAGATACACACTTTCACACTTTGGGCAAGCTGTAAACTCCACTTTGACGATCATGGCAAGGAAAATGTCCTTGGAACATACAGACATAATGAAACTAATCAGGTACTGACTATATATCTGACAAGCACCCATGTACCCCAATATAAAACCAGTATAAGTATTACAATACATCATTTCTGTCTGCTGGTGTGATGTCTGGATCATGAGTGAAAATTGGCCTACGTGCAATATTTACAAATTTATTGATTAAGAACCAAAGGCAACACCACCCAGATTCTTCCATTTTTGGAAAGGCCACAACAACATGATTATACAAAAAATATTCAGTCCTCTAGCTCGTATCCTAGTCGAGATATGACTGTCCAAAGTTTGTTGATCATGCCGATTTCTCGCAATCCGTTTTTTGCTTATTAACTATTGAGATATTCTGCTAAAAGTTTCACTATTATTCGTAATTTTGATGTAGTTTATGTACACAAAATTTCTGAAACATTCAAAGGGTGCGGTGGATAATTGTTATTTTACTGGTTGATTTGACGAGGATGACCCTAAAATGAAAACTTAGGACCCCTTATGGGACCCTAAACATTATATAAAAAAATTGAAAATTTTGCACAAACATAATCATCTCCCAAAGAAACTTTTTGATTGGTGAGACTTAAGATTTTCAGAAATTTTTTTGGGACACCCTAATACAAGGTCAGTGTAGTTCGGATGAGATCAAGTCACATCGGAAAGTACACTGTCGTCTAATTGTCTCATGACTGTGACATTTGGATCACATGATAAACCCATATGTTGCATATGAGACAAACGAATATAACTAAAATAAAAATTTGTAACTCTATGACTACAGAATAATGCCAACTGTAACTGTAACTTAAAAAAATGAAAAATCATTAAACATGATTATAACTGTAACTAAAATAAAATCTGTAAGAATGTCACTGTTTATGACAAAAAACAATAGGCTACAAAATCTTATCTTATCTTATATTTTCTTATATGATTATTTATAAAGCGCCTCTCACAGCATAGACTATTCAGAGGCGCTCCCAGCGTGTCAGCCCCGAGGGAAAAGAAAGGTCTTTAGGCAGCGGAGAGAAGAGGGCGAGATCCCAAGCCATATCTTGCTACGGAGAGAGGGGGCAGGTGATTCCATAGGAAAGGGCTAAGGATGCAAAAGCACGATGCTGAGCCATCGAAGTCCTTGCGCGAGGGTCAAGTAGATCAAGGCGGTCAGCAGACCGAAGAGGGCGGGAAGAGAGAGCAGATAGAGGTTTACGCATTAGGTCACAGAGGTATTTAGGAGCTTTTTCCAGTTGAGTCTTAGAGACCAGGAGAAGAACCTTGTATTGGACGCGGGATGCAACAGGAAGCCAGTGAAGTACATCAGTCATAAAGGTAGTTATGTGAGAGAAGCGAGGAAAACGGGCGATGAGCCTGGCAGCCGCATTCAGAACAGACTGCAGAGATGAAAGGCGTGGTTTGGGGGGCCCAGCAAACAATGAATTGCAATAGTCAATGCGGCAGCAAATGAAGGCATGGACCATAGTAGTAAATACTGAAGGAGAAACTGATCTTCTTACAGCCCTCAAACGCCTCAGGTGATAGAAACAGGAACGTGTCAGGTGGGAGAGGTGTTCAGAAAACGAGAGGGTACTATCAAGGGTGACACTCAAATCCCGAACACTGGATGAAAATGAAAAGGCAGGGTATATTCACGACAGAAGTGGGATATCAAGTTATGATATGCATGCCACGGAATGTGACATTATATTAATCGCGAGAGTGTAGTTGTCGACGTGTGCTTGACTGTTGAGAAGTAAAATTTCTTTACTATGATGTCATGTAGGCCCTAGTTAAAGCCGTCGATTGAGATTCAATAATTATTTAAATAGATGTCACTGCCGATCAGAAATTCCAAACTGCTTAATTAGTTTAGAATTGGTGAAATATAGGTAGAAAGAGTACTAATTTAAGAACAGAACCCAGCGGAGCACAAGTATGGAGAGGAGTAGAAGAGGACGTTGACTGGCAAATTCGAAGAGTTTCAGAGCGCCCGTGAAAACAGGATTCAAGCCGGGAGAGTGTCGCATCAGAGATGCCAAAACATGTTGTGGGTCTAGAAATAAGCACCTTATGGTCAGTGGTATCAAATGCTGCGCAAAGATCAAGTGAGAAAAGAAGTGTGGGCTCTCCTAGACCTGGATCTTGGTAAATATTACACAGACTGTTTAAAATAAAGCAGTTTCTGTTGAAAGACATGGTTGGTAAGCAGACTGGAGTGTTGAGAGATGGTGGATCAGTAACACATCACTTCATACGGATGAATTCTGGCCAGAAATAAACGGTCAAGTTATTTTTTAACATTTAATTGAACTAGTAAGTCAGAAGAACATTTAAGTAAGCAAGTAAATAAGTAAGTAAGTATGCATGAAAGAAAATATATGTTAAGACGCCACAACACCATCTGCTGGACAATTAATCGTAGGTTTGATATTCTTGGCCCACACATTTAAGGCGTTTGCGGCATGTAGAAGGTCACTTTAGTTCGGATGAGATCCAGTGTTGTGTTAAGTATGAGTTCTGGTCAAATCTAAAAATGCACTGTCGTCTCAGAACCGTATGACGAGTAGATTTACATCATATGATAAACTCAAAGAAATGTTACAAAATGACTGCAGATTACGGTATCTGGTGTCTCTGGCCTCTGTGGTGGACTGTCAATCAAGAGGTTGACGGTTCAAATCCCCGTCAGGGCAGAAATTTATTTCTTAGGAGCACTTCGCACCACTAGCGCCCATTAACCATCTAGACTATCATCAGTAAATTGACCGTATACACGATCGGTGAAATGATTGGACGGTGAGGTAGATGACTAGTGATCCGTCCTGTGGCTAATGTAGCTGTGGCTAATGACAATGAAGTCGTCAACAATTCATGCTCATGTCCGCCTCGTCAGGTATGGCAAAAGAGACAGTTTTTCTTCTACTACTTGTTCTTCTTCGTCGTCATCATCATAATCATTATTCTTCGTATTCGCACTCAGGTATAATTCACGTGTATCAATGCACAAATTAACAGAATAAAATACACTACAGTAACAAAATACGTGAATGCTCTATTTAAAAGAAAACGAAAACTCAGCTAAATGCTCCACAGTACTTACGTCTGATTGGCCTGATTTCAAATTTCTATCAAACTGTGAGCCCCAATTTGAAACAAATCGATTGCTTACCAAGAAGGCAATGCAAGAATTCGAGCATAGCGGTTAACTTTCATATATTTGATGAATTATTTATGGGTGAAACCAAAGAGTTTTGAACTCTTAGAAGTTTAAGCAGGTTTGACTTTGTGATACCAAATGAAAACGAGTTAAACTAATCAAGGCGACAGGAGACCAATGCGTTTTCCAAAGATATTCTAACAGACATGAAGCCTCAAATCTGCGTAAATCAGAAATGTGCATTTATGGCGACTTACTAATACCATTAGTCAGTTAGCTGTTATAGCAAAGTCAAAACAACACCAACGTTACGAGCAGCATCTGTCAACTCAACAAAAGAGTCACCGAGTTTCAAAAGTTTTTTTACTTATGTCGCTGTGGAATATACCCAGTAGCAGAGGTTCAGTTTTCGAGGAATTAAGAAGTGCCACCATTCACTACTGCACCTCCTCAAAGGCAGAAAACAACAGCTGCATAGAAGTAGACAAACGTTGAAAGGAAATGGAGATTCTTTATGATCAGAATACCTACAGTATGATATCCCAGTGATTGATTGTCGAGCAGCGTTCCTAATGGTGCAGAGTATATTGCAAAGAAAAAGGAACATACAACGAACCTTTTGGAAGTCCACATGTTAATAACAACACTGAAAATTCGAACTGTTATTCATCATAAAGAAAGAGTTCATGGCACATTTTCTCTTCAAATTATACTGCACAGTTTTACGTCTCTTACAGTTCCTATAAATATCATTACAGCCTATGTCGGTAAAGCTATATGCGTGCATAACATTAAATTACGTACGCCTATATACACTGATACGGTTGAATAATTTTGGACACTGGCTGGTCTTTCTAACGGGAGTGTATGATGTATATAAAATGCTAATAATAGTGCAGTGCGGGACTAGTGGATATATGAACAATACGGGCGCATTTAACTACTGCAAGGACATTAGGCTATGTGTAGAATCAGTCAATAAAAATCTGGCCGCTGAATTGTATACTATAGAAATAAAACAAACTGTTTTAACTGGATCAGTTCGTTTAGTAACAATATACATTGTTTTCCTCATGTACTGAATTTGTTCTGCATTTGATGGAATCAATAAATAAAATGTATACATGTAATGCGAGTGACCAACTGTAAGTTCCATATACATGTACGTACCCCAGACATCGTGAAGTGTGGATAGAATTCACCGAAAGAATCTCTTCACCGAGAAATAATTCTATGCGAGTAGCACGGATGTAGTCGGAGTAGTCGACCGATGGCAGAAACGAACACCGGGATGTGGCAGGACCTTCTTATATAATAACTTTTGCTCCACCCAACTTCAAGGGCAGCGTTCGCAAAAGAGTCATCGGCATATGCTGCAAGAGGAGGTTGGCTCATGAAGTATGTTTTACCTGGAGACGGTCAAGGTTAAATGATGTCTATTTTGCCCCACCCACTCATCATCCAGGGCAAAGTAGTCATTGGCGTGTGCTGCAAGTAGTGGTTGGCTCATGAAGGATGTATTACTTGGAGACGGTCAAGGCAAAATGATGTATATTTTGCCCCACTCATCCAGGGCAAAGTAGTCATTGGCGTATGCTGCAAGTAGTGGTTGGCTCGTGCAGGATATATTATCTGGTCAAGGTAAAATGATGTCACTTCAGCGCCACTCATCATCCAGGGCAGCGTTCGCAACACAGTGTTTGGCGTATGCTTCTAGGAGTGATTGACTGATGGAAGATACATCGTTTGGTGACCGACCGCCACCAAGTTCACTAGGGTCATAGAGTACAGTGAAAACTAGTTTCACAGTGTGCTTTATTGTCTTTTCCAGTTTCCTGCTGTAGGCCTACTGTCTGTCTTGTTGTATGTCTGTTTTTGTTTTATTGCCTGTCTGTCTGTATTTTCGTCTGCCTCTCTGCTTGTTTGCTTGCATCTCTGCAGAAACTTCGGCTTGCTGCTTAAGTACTTGTAGTCACTGGTTGAGAGTTCAAATACGATCTTGGTTTTTGGAAATATGACAGCAGTTTCTTTTGAATGGAATGGTAGGTAAGCAGACTGAAGCGTTAAGAGATGACGAACCAGTTAAGCATCATATCATGCGGTTGAATTCTAGCTATGATTTTTTAAATATTATTGTATAAGTCTGAATTACCTGCGGGTAAGCAAGTAAATAAGTAAGCATGCATAGAAGAAAATATTTGTTAAGACGTCAACTCTATCTGCTGGACAATAAATCGTAGGTTTGTGATTCTTTGTCATCACATTTAAAACGTTTGCGGCATCCAGAAGGTCAGTTTAGTTCAGATGAGATCAAGTGTTATGAGCTCTGATCACATTTAAAATACAAACTTTACACAGACCTCTCATAACCGTATGATTATTACTTTTGCATCACATGATAAACCAAAATAGATGTCGGAAGATGTCTGCTTGGTAGGGATAGGCCTACTGTTCCCTGGCCCGAGTGACCACGCCACGGTTAAAGCATATGCGGCATTTACATGTAGAAGGTCAGTTTAGTTCGGATGAGATCAAGGGGGGGAACAGTATGAGCTCTGATTCCATCTAAATGTGCATTACTGTCTCAGAACCATATGAGTATTACTTACATGGACATCACATCATGTCTGGAGGCTACAGATTTTGGTACCCCTGGCCCTGGACTTCGTGAACTCAAAAGGGCTGTGGAAAAGATAAAGCGCGATTGTTTTGTGGATAGAGTGTGCTGTAATTGAGAGTTCGAAAGTTCAAATCTCAGCCAGGGCAAAAATTTTATTTGAGGGCCACTTCGGCACCACTTGCGCCCTTCAGCCATCGAAACTATTGCGGGTAGCCTACATTGACTGTGTACACGGTCGGTGAAATGATCAGACGGCGAGGTAGATGACTGTTTGTCCGCCCTCATATGCTAAGGAGGTCGATAACACTTCATAAGCATGTCCGTCTCTCTTGGTCTGGCAAATGAGACAGCTCTTCTTCGTCTGCTGCTGCTGCTTCTTCTTCTTCTTCTTCTTCTTCTTCTTCTTCTTCTTCTTCTTCTTCTTCTTCTTCTTCTTCTTCGTCTTCTTCTTCTTCTTCCTCCTCTTCTTCTTCTTCTTCTTCTTCTTCTTCTTCTTCTTCTTCTTCTTCTTCTTCTTCTTCTTCTTCTTCTTCTTCTTCTTCTTCTTCTTCATCATCTTCTTCGCATTCTGCAAGTTCTTCGTCGCATTCTTCTTCCTCATCTCATGTCGTCTATTTATTTTCAGATTTTCGTGGAACTACGATTTAACTTATGGTAACGTGCCTCAGAACCAGTGCTTTTTTTCTAGAAAAAAAGGTTCCGGAACGGAACAATAGATGCCGGAACGCAACAATTATGGGCGGGCTAAAATCACGAGGAAAACGGGATTGGGGGTTGGAAGGGGTCTCAATAAACACTGAAAACAGTTCAAAAACACTTAAATTAAATTAAAATAACTAAATTATTGTTTTAATTATTAAAATAAATAAATTATTTTTTAGGAGCTGAAAAAGGTGCCGGAACGCCGTACCGGCGCGTTCCGGCTGAAAAAAAGCCCTGCTCAGAACAATTACTTAGAGGATTATTGAACAGTTTCTTGACATTCTCTTAAATCCATTTGTAATTCTAGTTTAAAATTTCTGTAGCAAAAGCTTCAACATAAACTAATCATACGCTAGGAAACATAGGCGAACCAGTGATGTTGGATATGGCAGAGAATGCCGGGCGATGAGTAATTCCAGTCATAGATTCTTATTCCTACTAACGATATCTGCGAAAGCCGCTATCTGCACCTTCTACCCGCTTATTGCACTCTGTGAAGCTCTTGCTCTTTTTCTTCCCAGGGCAGCACCGGGCGTTTGCTGTAGTGGGTCCCACGATCTGGAATGACCTTCCCCCTCATATCAGGGCCAAACTAACGACTGGCTTTGCCTCATCGGTCTCGCGTTCTCTAAATTTTCTGTTTCTCCGGGGCTCTGTGCTGAGAGAGGCGCTGTATAAATTTCTATATGCAATACAATACAATATAATACAATAACTCCATCTGCTGGACAATTTAATCCTAGGTTTCTGATTATTTGTGAGTACAGTTAACCCTCCGTTGGGCGTTGCGTCAAAATGACCCCAGAGTGCATTTTCAAACCATGGATCGATGTTAAAACTGAAACGGCTGCTGTGATTTTTCATGAGAATTATTGTTCAGGTTGTCACTACGTATTCCAATTGAGTGTGCATGCCAATTTTAGATGGACAAAAACATTATAGGATATTTGTACAGATAGGATCATGTGGTTATTTTTTGTCCCGTTACCATGATATTGTTTCTTTCTCATTAGACAGCCTAAAGTTGCATAAAACCCACAATATTACTTCCCTATTTATTGTTCCTATTTACACAACGCTCAAGGTGCAATGATTCCAGGGTCGTTTCTCACAGTTGACGAAAGACTCGCTTCATATCGAGGTCGGTGCAGATTCGTACAATACATTCCGTCAAAGCCGGCAAAATACGGCATCAAATAATGGATGTGCTGCGATGCTGAAACCAAATACGTGTACAATGCCAGAATATATTGCAGCAAAGAGAGCGCTTGTGCAGCTTCAACCAAAGATCTGGAAGGAAACGTTGTTCGCCAGCACATACAACCTCTTGAATGTGAAGGTCGCAACATTACCACTGATAACTTTTCACTTCGCTGGTCCTAGCTAGAGGTGTTCTGAAGACAAAGAAAGCAACTTTGGTTGATACTATTCGTACTAATCGAGTAGAGCTGCCCACAAAATTTTTGACTCCGAGTGGTTCTCATCCCTTGTTGGGTTCAATGAGACCGGCGACTCGTCATTGCTTTCTTGCAAGTGTAAGAAAGACAAAGTGGTCGTCGTCTTGTTGATTATGCTCATCTCCATTGGGACTTTCGGCAAAAACCAAGGAAACTTCCGGATGTTATAAACTTTTACAACAAGACCAAAGTAGTTGATTGTGCTGACCAGATGATAGAAACGTTCAGCACGAAGTTCTCAACCAGACGTTGTCCGGTAGTGCTGTTCTGCAATCTACTTGATATTGCGGCACTTAACGCTTACGTCCTCCATGAGAAATTGAAGGTGGACAAAGCTCCAGTGGGAAAACGTCGGCTGTTCATCAAGAAACTGGGAAAAAGATCTTTGCCAAGAGCTACAGAAACAGCAATGAGCTGATGCAACTCATCGTGCACTGATTAGAGCATGACTATTAGACGACACTAAGGAACTCCAAAGAAACGAGGTCGCTGCCAAGTTTGTCCCAGACAGACGACAAAAAAGCCACGGCTGTGTGCAAGGTTTGCCATAAGAATTTGTGCCCTGTCCATTGTCAGATCTTCATTAATGGGTTGAATCGTAGTAAACCTCGTTCAGTCATTCATCGTCATGCTCCTGGATTATTGCGATTCTATTTTTGCCAGCCTACCGCTCCGGTAATTAGTAAAGGCAACATAGATCCCTCAATCGCAAATTTTGGTTCTTCGTTAGCACAGTTAATTAAAACGTATGCGGCTTGTACAAGGTCAGTTTAGTTCGAATGAGATCAAGCGGTATGTTAAATATAAGCTCTCATCACAGCCAAAAGTACACTGTCGGCTCGGAGCCTTATTACTATTACATTTACATCACATGATAAACACATAAAAGTGCTAAAAATTGCTCTAACTAAACAAAGAACGAAATGTCTGTCTGGTGTCCTTGGCCTATGCGAACTTGAAAGGGCTGCGAAATGTCCAGTGGCAAAATGTGCTGGACTATCAATCGAGAGGTAAGAGATTCAAATCTTCGCCTGGACAGAAATTTGTTTTGACATTTCAGCACCACTTGAGCCTTCTACCCATCTCAGCTATTATGAGTAGCCTACATTGACCTTACACTTTCGGTGGGAGGGTCAGACAACGAGAGAGCTGACTAGCACTCGTTTGCCACGGCGAAGAACCATCAAGTAGGTAACAATTAATACTCATGTCTGCCTCTCCTGGTCTAGCCTAAGGGACAGCTATTCCTCTTCGCGGGTCTAGAAATAAGCACCTTGTCAGCAAAGGTATGAAACCCGGTGCAAAGACCATGATACACAAGAAGTAAGAGCATTCCACTATCTGCAGCTTGATGATTATTACAGACTGTTTAATACGGTAGAGTAAGGAGTAGCCCATTTCGATATCTTTTGCGCCCTTTAAGCCTTCTAAACTGTTATGACTACATTGACGGTATGTTCAGTAGATGAAAATATCAGACGGCAAGGTAGATGACTAATCGTAATCGTAATATCAAAACTTCTAAAGCGCCAATCGAAGGCCAAGCGCAGGGCACCATCCTAATCACGAGCGCTACGTCAAATCAGAGGAGTTTCAGAGAGTAGGTCAAACGAGGTCCGAGTCCGGTATCCTTAAGGTCAAATCAAATCAGAGGGGTTCCACAGAGTAGTCGAAAACAGGTCCGGGTCCGGTTTCCAAAGGGCCAGCTCAAGAGAGGAGGCAGAGCAGCTGTCAAGGCGAGGGTAGTTTAGGGCGAGAATAATTGGAAAGTGGAGGTTAAGGTGAGTAAGGGTAGGAGTACTTGAAAAGCTGAGACTTCAGCTTTGAGTGGAAAGCCCGACGGGTGATAGATAGACGAACAGGAGGATGAAGGATGGGTTGTTATGATGATTGAGGCACTGAAAAAACTGCGGAATTCAGGAGTTAGATCATTCCAGAGGCGTGGTGCTGTGTTGGATATGGCTCGGTTGAAGAACTTGAGATTAGTAGTGACTTGTTACCCGTGCTCATACTATGCCGAGGCTAAGAAAAATGAAGTCGCTAACAATTCATAAGCATATCCAATTCTCCGGATCTGGCAAGAGACAGCTCTTCTTAGTCTGCTTCTTCTTCTTCATCATCGTCATCACCATCTTCCATCGCATTCTGACTCTTCTTTATCGCATTCATCTTCCTCTTCTTCCTTTAGTCATCCATATAATTTCTGATTTTCACGGAGTTGTGATTAAAACGGAAATTTTAAATGAGAACAATTCAATTATCTTGCAAGCAAGACATTTTTAATGAACAAAGCGGTTTTCTATTCCTGCAGCAACGAATTAAACCAGCATGCGTAGCCAAAAGGCAATTACAAATCCGTTTAATAAACACAGCATTTTTCTAATTCTGCTAAGACGATTAAACTATGACAAGCTGACTGATCACTTAGCGACGATGTAACAGTCTCTAAACATAGCATAGGCCTACGTAGCCAAAAAGCAATTACAAATCCGTTTAGTACACACAGGTTTTTTTCTAATTCTGCTTATTTGTCTTATTTAGCAGTAAAAGTTCGTTTGTAATTGTTGCTGGAAATTCCCGAAGCAAATCTTCAAAAGAAACTGTTCACATGCTAGACAACATAATTATTCGAATCATGTTGCTGGATATGGCAGAGCAAACGGGGAGGTGAATAAGTTCAGTCAAAGATTCTTATTCCAGCTAATGATTTTACAGTACATATGTTCACAATACATACAAAACATTTTAGTGCTGTTTTCTCGACATGTAAACTGCATGTGGGAATTGACATTGAGCATCATTCACTGAATTCCTCTGTGGTGTAAAGGGAGCTGTTGCAGTGTGATTCTCCTTACAGATTTTATTTTAGTTACAGTTACAGTTATAGTTAATGGTTTTTCATTTTAGTTATAGTTACAGTTATAGTTAATATTATTTTTTAGTTACAGTTATAGTTATCGTTAACGAAATCATTTTGCTTTCGTTAACGAAAACATTTTCGTTACCGTTATCGTTAATGAAAATCACACTGAATTATGAAGACGTGTTAGACAATAATTTGCTTAGAGCTTTGACGAATGGGTGCATTCAGCTTCATGAATACACAGCGCTCCATATTCACCGACATCCAAGGCGAACATAGGAATCATTTTGCTTTCGTTAACGGGTGTATTTTCACGTTCTCACGTTAGTTGATATTAGGGCTGTTCAACGATTAAAAATTTTAATCGCGATTAATCTTGCGATTAAAAAAATAATCGCGATTAATCTTGCGATTAATCGCATCATGAGCACAGCAATGAATTTAAAGAAGAAAACTTGACAAATTCGTCCATTTGTTCTTAACATATGTGTAGAATTACGAAATTGATCCACTTTCTGTTTTTCATAAGTCCTTTTTCAGTCAGTTGAGACAAACTAACTTGTTCACTTTGTCAGATGAGAGTGCTAAACGTTTCTTATTAAGAATGTTTCCAGCAGCAAAAAACAGTCTTTCGCATGGAACACTAGTTGCTGGCGACCCTAGATATTTCTGTGCTAACTTTGCAAGTGTCTTAGGTGCACCTTTGTATCTGCCGGTTTAAAAATTAACTGACCGTTCATTATAGATCGTTCGACTTCTAGCTCGCTTCTTTTCTCCGACATTTTATAGATAATTAATAACCCGCTATTGAAGATATAGGCCTATTACGAACGAAGATTAAAACTACATGCACAGAAGCTTTCAAAGAAAGGACGAATTTGGATAACTAGTCTACACCAGGTCTACACCGCCATTAACAGGAAATTGTTTTGGTTGCGTACGAATTCGCCCAACACAACTGAATGAATTAAGCCCAATCTCGGCCAAAGACTTCTGGCTTCTGCAGTACCTCACGCATTGCGGTGTTCGGTAAAGTCCTATCCAAGACTGTCTGTTTGCGATTAAAATTTAATCGCGATTAAATTTTTTAATCGCGTTAATCGTCCAGAAAATTTAACCGCGTTAATCGCGCGCGTTAACTGCGATTAATCAACAGCCCTAGTTGATATTGCACTTTTTATTCGTATTAACGAAAATAGCAATGAATTTTCGTTAGTGTTATTTTCGTTATAGTTATAGTTATAGTTGATGATATTTTTTAGTTATAGTTATAGTTACCGTTAACGAAATCATTTTTTGTTCGTTAACGAACATTTTCGTTACCGTTAACGTTAACGAGAATCACACTGAGCTGTTGAAAGGAAGTAGGATGATCGTTATGAACACGCCTCAATAGACTGGAGATTATCACGCAGCCGACCTAAGATTAGATGAACTAAGCGATAGAGAAAGACCTGAAAACACCACAATTTCTCCTTGGACAGCATAGAAGAAGACGCAGAATAGAGGAGCGCAGAGTCACATCGTTCACGTGGCCAAGCTCAGTTGAGTCTGCCATTAGAGCAAAGAGAGAAATTAACTCTTTTGGAGTGGAAGGGAGTGTAGTGATTCTGCCATTCTGACACAGACGAAAGTTTTCTCACACTTAAATGTCACCGTTATATTAAAACATGATACCTTTTCAACAGTTTGTCTTCGACACGATTTATGAAGAACTTTCTTATATAGACCAATTAATAGTTAAAATTATAGCAAGTCTGATTTTGTAAGCGTTAGCATTTCATTGTAAAGCATAATAAAGCCGCATATGATTAAAATATTCGCATTCCGAGGTTTCCGATTGAGCGGGAGGCTTCGTGCAATCAGGCAGTCGCTTCAAAGGCCCAGGACTGATTTGGATTGCCGGTTGCTTTAAACTTGATCACTTTTGTCCTGGGTTCTTTCTGGGAGTCTGTAAACAAGACCATCACGTTTTACTATATAACTAGAAATGAAAATTTAAGAAAATTGAGATCCAACCACCAGCAAATATAGCTTCAAAGACGAGCAATAAAGACGTTTGTTAATCATACGATAAAGTGTCAGCCGATGGCTTATTTGGCTGAGTTTTCGTTTTAAAAGTGGAACCTGCATGTATTGTAAGCCTTTAACTGTAATGCATTGTATTTTATTTGCTTATTCGTATTAGTGAAGTTTACCTGAAGATATAAACGAAAAGCCATTATAAAATTGTGTGAAATGACTAAGAACAATCTTTAACTTGATCCCTAAGGGCAACCAACATATGAATTGCTACCGAATTCATTTTCTTTACTTTGGCATAAAAGAGCAGGTGGCAAGTCCTTACCACAGTTTCTTAGTCTTCCAACTGAGTGTACGGTTACTTACCCATAATGGCTGAGAAGGATAAAGAGAGAAAGTGGTGCCGAAATATCGAAAGGCTGTCTGTTCTGGGGGAAATTTGAACATCCGACTATTCGATTGACAATCCTTCGCGGTTATTGTTACAGTATTGCGCACAACTAACTAAATAAACTAAGAAATAAATTAAAAATATGTAGACCTGTTACCTATGTCAAAAAGTGCTTTCTCTGCATTTTATCAAGGCGTTTAACATATTTTACATTACGCTGTATGTTATAAAATTCAATTGTCGATTTCTTACTAAAAATATCCAGAACCATATTGTTGTCGCTGCGGTTAACAATCAAGTTGCCTTTACGTTCCCATTGTTGGTCCTCTTTACCCGCCACGTAGGGATTCAGAACAAGTCCGCCATCTGAAACACGTATCACAGGTTAGACAGTAGTTTTAAAAAAATGACAAATTAAACACTTCATTGATTCCTGTCTAAGATTTACATCTCTGGTGTAGATTCGATCAACTTCTAGTTTCTTCTCTTTCTACTCCCTCTCCTGCTTCTCCTCCTCCTCGTCCTTCTTCCTCTTCTTCTTCTCTCTATGGGCTCGTCGCCCGGATGCCGATAACATGTCTCACTGTCTTTCTCTAATCTCTGTGCCGTCGATCATTCCAAACACGACCTGTAAAATAATGAATCTGGCATTGTCTATCCAACATACGTGGCCAAAGAAATTAAGCTTTCATTCCATTATTTGTTGTATGATGCTTCTGGTGTACTGTATATCCGACAAGGTGCGTGAGACCAGACTTGGATTGTATTGACATGTGGAGCGGGCGGAGGAGGATAGTAACATCAAGAGAATCATGAAGGCGTAGGTGCATAGACATCGCAGCCGGGAACGCCAGAAGGAGAGATGGATGGACATGGTTCAGCAGGACCTCAGGCTTCTCGGCTTGAAGAAAGAAGATACAGGAGATCGAGCGGGATGGAGACAGAGAAACCAAGTGGCTGATCCCTCCCCAGTCTGAAAGGAAAGAAGAAGGAAGCGCAGTCCTTTCAGCCGACCCTTATTATAAACAGCTATGGATGTGAAGTCTTAACAACTTTTGTTTTGTAGCCTCGGTGTATGGGAGCTGGTGATCAGTCATCTTCTGCGTCCCCTAATCTTCCCATTGACAATGTATAGGTCAGTGTACTCATTTAACAGCTGATTTCTCAATGGGGCTCAAGCGGCCATAAATAGTGATATTGTACAACTTCAAAAATTCTGTTAATTTCTGTAAACCAGATTTGTCTTCCGAGATCAAGTTTAATTCCTCAACACCTTCACTGTCGCCTGTTTCCTGTAAGGACGACACATCATTTCATGTATCTCTGTTGGAAAATACGTTTTGTGTGAACAACGAACTTACTTATATGGGTAATTTTATTCTGTTTTTGCATCATTACACATTTGAGATCACAATATTTAGACGAGAGGAATAAGGTTTCCGTACAACTGATGTCACGTAGTTAGGCTAAGCTATGTTTGGGAGGATGTTGTCAATTTGTAGATGGTATGTCAGCGTTGTCGTTGTGTCAACCCGTAAATAATTTTATGCTTTTAGAAACACTATTTAGAAGGCAAATCAGTTAGTCCTTGTTAAACATAATATTATTTACAATTGACATTGATGACGAAGTAATTAATCATATTGATAACAAATGAAAAGTAATAGCAGTAAAAATTTAATAAAAGTAATAAGAAAGAGGAACAAGGCGGAAAGGAGGAGGAGAAGCATTTTAACTTTTACTTCTACAAAGGAGCAATCCAGGTGAATTATAGTATCCACTGTTGCCTTTAGTGGATCATGCAACCAGAACTTGTCCAGTGATCAGCTGTTCCAGGGTAACATCGTATTATCTCCGGATATAGTTTTGTACAACCCGAGGATTATAACTACCTCGGGCACAAAATATAATAGCAAAAACAATAACGCTAATGAAAAATAGGTTAAAAAATGACTCGATCAAATATCATATAATAATCCACTTGGATTGCTCCTAGGTAGAAATAAAAGTTAAAATGCTTCTCGTCCTCCTTTACGCCGTCTCCTTCTTTGTTCTTCTTCTTCCTAGAATAACATCAATAGTAGTAGTAGTGGTGGTAGTGGTGGTAGAAGTGGTGGTAGTAAATAGTACCACCGCTACCACAACCACCACTACTACTACTACTACTACTACTACTACTACTACTACTACTACTACTACTACTACTACTACTACTACTACTACTACTACTACTACTACTACTACTACTACTACTACTACTACTATCACTACTGCTTCTACTACTACTGCTTCTACTACTGTTTACATTAGCAACAGTACAAATAATATGCTTCCAATAAATGTTGCCGAGTTGAATAATTTTACCTGCAATGTCCAGGCAGAAGCCAATGAGCTTGCTACGGATAGTTCCTGTTGCTGGGCAGTCGTAAAATTTCTGAGCATCACTGCCGTTCTTTGCCAGTGGAGATACCCGCGTACCAGCCGTGGTAGCGGCGTCATGAACATCCAGGTAAAGGCCGTGCATATTGCTTTTTATGAAATAATACTGAAAGATGAAGCAGAACAGCATTTCACGTCTTCGTTGTAACAACCTAGTCATATTTGAGCTTATTCTGAGAGACCCGTATGCTTACTATAGTAATTATACTGATAGATCAATTAATCAATCAAAAATAATTTTATTGCAACATATTGCATGCATCAGTTAAACATTAGTATGTTACAAACAAACGTTGACAAAGGTGAGGCCAAGATAGGATATAGTCCCGCTACATGATAAGATTATAGCTAGGACATGAAAAGTTGACATGATAGGTGTAATGAGTAAAAATAATGCTAGCTAATACTGAAACTTTAACTAAAATGAAAAACCATTAACCATAACTGTAATAAATGGAAATCTGTAAGAAGAATCACACTGTTTATGACACAAACTATACGTTACAAAATGACATTCATGCCACGCAATGTGACACTTTATTAATCGCGAGACTGTAGTTGACAACGTGTGCTGGACTGTCAGGATGTGAGATGTTAGAGAAAAAGCCATCGATTGAGATGCAATAATCATACATTCATGTGTCAACGGCACACTGCCAACGAGAACTGCAAAACTGCTATTTAAGCTGACCAATAGATGAAAATTAATGTATAGAGAAAGCCAAGCGTTGCCTAATTGTGGAGCGAGCCCGAGGGACTAAAAGTTCTCCCCCGGAAGAAGACCGAAGAGCACGCCGACCAACTGAATCAGAGACCGGGCGGCAGAGCTCACACAGATAGGCCGGGGCACAGCCTAAGAGACAGCGCCATACCAGTACAGCCACCCTATAGCAGATACACTGCGGGACAGGGAGCCAATGCATCACATCACGCATGTATGCAGAAATAGGGGCATATTTAGGGATGCGTCCAATGAGCCGAGCAGCTGACCGAAGAACCCGGTCGAGGCGGCCAATCAATCCAAGCGGCAGACCAACCAAGATCGCACTGCAGTGATCCAGCCTGCTTGTTACAAAAGCATGTATAAGGATGACAGTAGCATCATGAGACAGAGAACGAGAAATAAGCCGCAACTGGCGCGGTTGATAATAACAGTTACGGGTAAGCTTATGACCAATACACTTACATCACACGATAAACCAATACAGATGATTCAAAATGACTGCAGACTACGGAATCTGGTGTCTCTGGCCTGTACGACCTCAAAAGGCACGTGGAATAGATCAAGCGTGATAATCTTGTGGACAACTTGTGCTTCTGTTGGACTGTCAACCAAGAGGTGGAAGGTTCAAATCCCTGTCATGGCTTAAATTTATGCTGCGGACCACTTCAGCCGCACTTTCTCCCTTAACCATCTATACTATAATTATAAGCACGTTGACCGTATACACGGTCGGTGAAAAGATCAAAAAGTGAGGTAGATGACTAGTGATCCGCCTCTCATATGCTGTGGCTAATAACTATAAAGTCCCTAACAATTCATACTCATATGAATGTAAATTGATACCGACTTCAAAGTCTCCGCGTCTCTAATTTAGCGAACTCTTCATCTACTCTTCTTCAACATCGTCATCATCACCATCATTATTATTCGCATCAGATTCTGCTTCACAGTACTCACGTGAACTACTTTTGCGGGCTCTTTGTGAGTCGGTTCAAAGGTCCAGGACTGATTTGGATTGCCGGTTGCTGGATACTTGCTCACTTTAGTCCTGGCCTCTTTACCGGATTCTGTAAAAAATGTTATCTTTAGCCTAGCTATATAATTGTATATGGAATTTACGAAAAGTGAGATTCAAACAGCAAATCTAGCTTCAAAGCCGAGGAATCAAGTCGTTTGTTAATCATACGATTAAGTGTCAGCGGATTGTTCATTTGACTCTGTTTTCAGTTTTTCAAGCAAGATTTTGTCCGTATTATGTTACTGTAATGTAATGTATTGTGTTCTACTTGTTTATTGTTATTCGTGAATTTCCCTCAAATGATTGTCATCAAAGAGGCATCGATTGCTTGAATTTCACTAGATGATGACATTGTAAAATCATGCCAATAACTAAGAAAAGAAGAACGATCTTCTTAACTGGATCTCTAAGGTCAACCAATATATGAATTCTTACCGACTTCATTTTCCTCACCTCGGAATACAAGGGCACCTCAGGGCAACTTACAAGCTCTTACCATTTCCGTCTGGAAATATATGAATATATGAATTCTTACCGACTTCATTTTCCTCACCTCAGAACACAAGGGCACATCAGGGCAACTTACAAGCTCTTACCATTTCCGTCTGGTCTTCCCATAGACTGTACGGTTAGTGAACTCAAAATGGCTGAGGTCGCTAGGAAGCCCAAGTAGAGCCGATTTATCGAAACCAAGAAACATATTTCAACGCCCGACCAAATTCTGTTGCGGGGAATATTTGAACGCCCGACCTTTCGATTCACAGTCTAACGTGTTCAAAAGGAATGGAGTATGGCACACAACTAACTAAGTAAACTAACAAATAATATAATAAATATAAAGGTCTACGTCAATAAAGTGCTGTTTCTTCATTATATCAAGGCGCTTAATATTTCTTACATTTCACTGTAATAAAATCCAATGATTGATTATCGATCCTGTTATGCAATCTCATTAACTGACATTGATTTTTATTCTCCATTTCTTACCAAAAATATCAAGGACCTGCTTGTCGTGGCGATTAACAATTGCAGTGCCTTTCCGTTCCCATTGTTGTTCCGCCTTACCCGCCTTAGCAGCTTAGTTCAGAACAAGTCGGCCACCTGGAACACGTAATCAGAGGTTAGAAAACAGTCTGAAAAATGACCAATTAACCAGTTCATTGATTGATGCCTAAGGTTTAGATGTCTGGTGTAGATTAAATCGACTTTCTTCTGCTTATCTTCCTTCTCCTCCTCCTCCTCCTTCTCCATCTCATCCTCCTTCTGCTTCTTTCTATGACCTTTAAAAACGGTCATAGATATGGAGTGTTAGCGAATTTATTTTCTTTGCCTCATGGCATGAGAGGTGGTGGCCAGTCCTCTTTTTCGTCTCTTCATCATCTCATTCACAATGCACGGTCAGTACACTCATTTAGCAGCTTAGTTCGCAGTGGGACGCAAGTAGCCGATAGATAGATAGATAGATAGATAGCGATTTTATACAATGACAATAAATTCTTAAACTGATTTTTGGATTGGTCTAAGGTTAAGTTTAATTCTTTCAAAGCTCTGCTATCGCAAGTTTTCTGAAAGGGCGCTACGTCATTCGATGTATATCTGATCGGAAATGCGTTTTGTGGGAATAGCGAACTTATTTACATGCTAATTTTCTCCTGTTTTTGCACCATTACACATTTTAAGTTTACACTATTTAGATGAGAAGAATAAGGTTTTCTGCACAACTGATGTCACGCAATTAGGCTAAGTTATGTTTTGGAGGGTGTTCTAAATTTGTGAAATGGCATGTCAGCGTTGTTGTTTTGTCGATCCCTAAATATTTTTATCCTTTTACAAACACCGTATAGAAACAGATCATCCAGTTGGCCTTCTTAAACATATTTACAAGTGACGGCGATGACAATGATATAAATCATATTGATAACAAATGAAAAGCAATAGTAGTGAAAATATAATAACACTGATAACTATAACAAGAGCAATAATAAAAATCCGTTAAAAGTAACTCCGGTAAAAATAATAATAAAAGTGGAGTGCTACTGTGTAGGATTAAGCAATTATTTGCTTCTACCTCTTCATCGTTATCTTCTTTCTTCTTCTTATGCCGTTCGTATAATAAAAAAGAAGATAATAGTAGCCAGAGTGGTAATGGTCGTGGTATATTAGCTTGTACTACTATTCCTACCACTACCACTACTATCAGTACTACTACTACCACTACTGGTATACTACTATCGCTTCTACTGCTGGTTCCACTACTTCTATTACTACTACTTACATTAGAAACAGTACAAATAACATGGTTCTAATGAATTGCCGAGTTGAATAAATTTACCTTCAATGTCAAGGCAGAAGCCATTGAGCTTGCTACGGATAGTTCCTGTTTTTGCGTCGTCGTAAAATATCTGGGCGTCTGTGCCATTATGTTGGTATGGAGAAACCAGCGCGCCTTCCTTCTTATTGGCACCTTCCACATCCAGGTAAAGGCCGTTCAAATTGCTTTTTATGAAATAATACTGAAAGATGAAGCAGAACATCATTCAGGTCTTCGTTTTAACAACCTAGTTAGCGATGCACATTTTCTGAGAGACCCAAATACTTACTATAATAATTGTACTGATACATGATATACAATAAGTAAAATGCGACTCCTGAATCGTGCTTAATGGATTTTTTATTTTGCACTCCATTCTAAAATAACTTGATATGGCTGCCGATTAAATCTGTTTCTAATTCTCCAAAGTTAAAAACATTGACCGTCTGGTTGGAATGTTGTCTTGCATTTTCAGGTGTGGATGACAAGTGAGGAGTTTTTTGATGGAATGCTATATAAGTAAGAAATTAAGATAACGAGCTGCGCTTCCCGGACTGTTGCCAACCTGTGAAAATTCTACCAATTTGGAATGTGATCTGAAGACCTCGCAATCCAGAATATACAATCAAAATCCTAATCACAGTGTTTCACTAAAAATAATCGGCTACCCCAATAATGCAGTCTCGAGTCAAAACGGGCCCGTAGTTAAATAGTAACTTCTGCTGCTCCAGTGTCTAAATTAAATGCTCATGGCATCAACCGATGGAGCTCCAAAGTCAAGCCGTAATCAGGAAAAATATCAGTCTATTATTTAATGGGTAGCTAATATAAGGATAAGGATAAGGATAATAATAATAATAATAATAATAATAATAATAATAATAATAATAATAATAATAATAATAATAATAATAATAATAATAATAATAATAATAATAATAATAATAATAATAATAATAATAATAATATCAATAATAATAATAATAATATTAATTACAATAATAATAATAATAATAATAATAATAATAATAATAATAATAATAATAATAATAATAATAATAATAATAATAATAAATAATAATAATAATAATAATAATAATAATAATAATAATAATAATAATATCAATAATAATAATAATAATATTAATTACAATAATAATAATAATAATAATAATAATAATAATAATAATAATAATAATAACGCCATTGCTTTTAGAGGCACCTTCACACCACACCCCGGAGACGAGAACGGCGTGCTCCAAGCTTAAATACACTTCTTTTTATAGTTTCTTAGAGCCTGAGGGATTTGCGTACCTCGGGCGATAAGAAAAAAAAAATAATAATAATAATAATAATAATAATAATAATAATAATAATAATAATAATAATAATAATATCAATAATAATAATATTAATATTAATAACAATAATAATAATAATAATCCTGTGGAGGACGAAGAAAGTAGGTCTCTAGGTGAGAACAAAACAAACCACTGCTCTGAACAAAGTGATATAGAAACGGGGGTCCAGCAACGCGAGAAACTCGAATAGCAAATATTCTGGTTTTGAGTATGGCCAGAAAAACACAGAAATCAAATAACATCGCTCTCTCATAATGAGTATGAGGAATACGGACTGATTTTAAGTGTTTTGATTGACTTGATATAAAATGTTTATTAAACTGTGAGCCCCAATTTGAAACATATCTATAGATTGCTTCAAAAGAATGCAATACAAGAATTCAAGCAGAGTCGTAAATTTTCATATTTTGACGTATTATTTATGGCTCAATTCAAAGAATTCTGAACTCGTGGAAGTTTCAGCAGGTTTGACTTTGTGATATCAAATAGAAGAGAGATAAAGTAATCAAGGCGACGGGAGACCAGTGCGTTTGCCAAAGATATCCTTACAGACATGAAGACACATTGCCTAAAGTCTGCCTAAATCAGAAATGTGTATTTAAGGCGACTTACTATACCATTAGTCAGTTAGCTGTTATAGCAAAGTCAAAAACAAGTTACGAGCAGCATCTCTCAACTCAACAAAAGAGTCACCGAGTTTCAAAGGTTTTCAGTTTCCGATGGATGAAGAAGTGCCACCATGCACGACTGCACCTCCTCAAAGGCAGGAAACAACAGCTGCACAGATGTAGTCAAACTTTGAAATGAAATGAAGATTCTGGTATCATCAGAATACCTATGATTTCCCAGAGAGTGATTGTCGAGCAGCGTTCCTAATGGTGCAGAGTATATTGCAAAGAAAAGAGGTACAAACAACGAAGCTTTTGGAGGTCCACATGTTAGCAACAATACTGACTATTCGAACTGTTCTTCATAAAAAAACTCAACGTTTTCTCTTCAAATTATACTACACAGTTTTACGATCTCTCACAGTGCCTATAAATATGTTTGCACCGATTCATTACAGGCTATATCGGTATCGCTATATGCGTGTATAATATTACATTACGTACCGGTACGGCTGAATTATATGCTGACACGGTTGAATAATTTTGGACATTGGCTGGAAATTCTAAAGGGAGTGTAAGATGCATAGAAAATGCTGATAATAGTGCAGCGTGGGACTAGCGGATATAATTATGAACAATACGGTTGCATTTAACTACTGCATGCAAGGACATTAGGCTGTGTGTAGAATCAGTCAATAAAAATCTGCTCATCGAATTGTAGGCCTACAGAAAAAATGTCTCAACCAGAGCAGTTCTAGTTTAGTAACAATATACATAATTATATTGGACTATAAATTATAGGTATACATCAATGTAAATTTATATCAGTGTTTCCGTGTCTGTATGTATACAGGGTTTTCTGTTCCCATTGTTTTCCTCATCTACTGAATTTATACTTGTTTAACATTACAATTAGGGGTCAGCCGGAAATCGCCTCGGACATTTGCCTCGGCCGAATATCTCGTTTTTGGCACTATTCGGAAGTATTCGCCTCGGCAAATAATGTACACACAAATAGTTGCTTGTCTGCCTCACATGCCGGAATTTGTAGGCTCATAATATCAGCTTTGAGCTTCATCTAGCATTTTCATTTTGAAGAAGAAAAGTACAAAAACACCAACACCGGAAGTCCACAACGGAAGTCAAGTCCATTTCATTGATCATTTGTGTATTTATTGCAAAATGTCTTAGTAAGTTATTACAAGTACAGAAATTTATTCTGATAATTTTTCATTACACGAAAATGTGAAGCTTCGCATATGGAACAAATGGTACTCGGTTCGTACCCGGATCCGGCAAATAGTAGGCCTACATCCAAATACTCGGATTCGGTACTCGGTGGAAAGTGTCTACCCGGCTGATCCCTAATTACAATAATGTTTGTCCTACATATGATGGAATCAATAAAAAAATGAATTTATATATCTATGTAATGCCAGTGACCAACTGTAAGTTACATATGTACGTACCCCAGTCATCGTGCAGTGTGGATAGAATTCAGCGAACGAATCTTCTCACCGAGAAATAATTCTATGCGAGTAGCAAGGATGAAGTCGGAGTAGTCGACCGATAGCTGAAACGAACACTGGGTTGTGGCAGGACCTTCTTAAATAATAAGTGTTGCTCCACCCATCTTCAAGGGCAGCGTTCGCAAAAGAGTCATTGGCGTATGCTGCTATGAGCGGTTGTCTTATGAAGGATATATTACTTGGAGCTGTAGTTCGTCTGTTCTATATATGTGACTGTCTGCAGAAACTTCGGAACGTTGCATAAGTACTTGTAGTCAGTGGTTGAGAGTTCGCGTAAACCGAGATATTTCGTGTTAAACAGTAGGGTTAAATTAAGACCATGACCCGCGAGTTATCTCAGTAAAACGTTGCAATCCAAATGATGCTGGCGAGTAATCTCGGCGCAAACGGGAAAGAGACCGATGGTGTGTCGGGTAAATGTAAATGTAAATCTCCGAAATTTCTCAGCGCCACACAAAAGCCACGTCAGGGAGACCAGCTTAATCTTCGGCGCCATATCAAATCAAGTCCGCAATAGCCATGTCCGCCTTGTCCGTTTCGGTGCCAAGTCAGAGTCCAGGAAGGTCAAACCGAGTAGATAGCAGTGTGCTACGGTGGTAATCGGTGATGATGGTGGTTATGTGGTGGCGCAGGAATGGAATTATTTTTGGTAGCTGAAAAAAAGGTGCCGGATAGGATAGCTTGAAGAGTTCCATTTTAAGTCGTGAGTGGAAAGCAGCGAAGAAGAGTGCCAGCGGAGGAGAGGTGATGTCAGAGGTGATGTCGTGAAGGTATTACCACTGCGGCTGAAACGTCGTGTTTCAATCTCTGCTACCTGTGTTCGAATACCATACCCCTTTATTTGAAATCGACAGACCTCGCATTATATCCTTTTCCTACTTATGTCTTCAGTGGCGTTCGTTGCAATTGTGTGCTTATGAGGTACACAGCAGGATAGGTTTTTTCTTTGTTCTATATTATTCCTACTCTTCTATCAATTGCAATTTCGGTATGTAGGACTATGCACGTTTGTACGGTTGTCAAACCTACATGCACACTTTTTTACTCTTACATGTATACGTATCTACGTAAATAGGTGAAGATTAAGCAAATAAAGTATCGAGCTATATTTGAAAATATTTGTTAAGGTGTCATAATCCCATCTGCTGGACAATTCTTTGTCAGCACAGTTAAAACGTTTGCGGTATGTCGAAGGTCAGTTTAGTTCGGATGGGATCAAGTGCTGTCTAGAATATGAGGTCAGCAGCATGGTCACTTCTAAAAATACACCGCCGTCTCATAACTTTATGACCATCATTAATATCTCATGTCACACAAATACAGCAGACTACGGCTTCTGGTGTCCCTGGATCTCAAAAGGGCTGTGGGATTGATAAAGCGCGATAGTTATGTGGATGACGTGTACTGGACTGCCAATTGAGAGGTCGAAGATTCAAATCTCTCCAAGGGCAAAAATTATTTTGAGCACCACTTCGGCACAATTTGCGCCCATTAGCCATCGAAACTATTATTAATACATTGACCTATGCACTGTTGGTAAAAGTTCAGACGGCGAGGTAGATGACTAGTTATCTGCCCTCATATGCCGAAGCTAAGAACAACGAAGTCACTAACAATTCATGCACATTATTCTGTAAGCAGCGCTTTTTTTAGCCGGAACGTGCCGGAACGGCGTTCCGGCACCTTTTTTTCAGCTACCAAAAATAATTTATTATTTTAATAATAAAAACAGTAACTTAGTTGTTTTAATTTTTATTATAATTTCAGTGTTTTGAATTGTTTTCAGTGTTTATTGAGACCCCTCCAAACCCCCAATCCCGTTTTTCTCTGGATTTTAGCCCACCCATAATTATTCCGTTCCGGAACCCTTTTTCCACAAAAAAACACTGTTTATGAGTAAGTCAGAAGTAGGCCTACATGTAGCTAAACAAGTAAATAAATAAGTAAGTATACAGAGAAGAAAATATTTGTTAAGACGTCATTAATCCATTAGTCTGCTGGAAGATTAATCGTAGGTTTGTGATTCTTTGTCACTAAAGTTAGAGCGTGTGGGGTAGTAGAAGGTCAGTTTAGATCGGACGAGATCAAGTGCTGCGTAATGGGCTGTCGTCACACTTTAAAGTACAAGAACCTCTCATGACTATGATTAGGCCTACTCTTACATCACACGATAAACCAATATGGATGTCACAGGGTGTCTGGAGGCTAGGGATTCTGGTCTCTGATACATCAGCATGGTTAAACCGTTTGCGGAATGTAGAAGGTCAGTTTAATTCGGATGAGATCAGATGTTCAGTATGAGCTCTGGTCACATCCAAATGTACACTACCATCTCAGAAACTTATGAGTATTACGTATACACCACATGATAGACCCACATAGACATTACAATGTCTGGAGGCTTCGGACTCTGGTGTTGCTGGTCGCTGTGACCTCAAAATGGCTGTGGACTAGATAAAGCGCGATAGTCTTGTGGATAACGTGATAACACTTCATAATCACGTTCGCCTCTCCTGCATGGTCTGGAAAAAGAGGCAGCTCTTCTTCGTCTACTTCAATTGAGAGTTATAAGGTTCAAATCTCCTCCAGAGCAGAAATTATCTGAGGACCACTTCGACACCACTTCCGCCTTTTAACCATCTAAACTATTAAAAGTACATTGACCGTATGCGCTGTCGGTGAAAAGAAAAGATGATCAGCCCTCGTGTACTGAGACTAAGAACAATGAAGTCGATAACACTTCATAATCATGTCCGCCTCTCCTGCATGGTCTGGAAAAAGAGGCAGCTCTTCTTCGTCTACTTCTTCTTCATCTTCATCATTACCATTTTCTTCGTATTCTGCCGGTTCTTCGTCGCATTCTTCTTCCTCTTCTTCCTATTGTCATCCATTTAATTCCCGATTTCCGCACAGTTGTGAATAAAACTGAAGTTGTAAATGAATTAACTCAATAATCTTGCAAGCAAATCCTTTTAATAAATATGGCTTTTCGTTACTTCTGCAACGACGATTTAAATTATGTTCATGGATATGAACGCCTTCGGGGCGATGAATACGTTCAGTTATAGAATCTTATTCCTATTAATGATATTGCAGTATTTAATTTTCAATATTTAATGCGTATAGAACTGTTTAGCGCTTTTTTAATAATGCAGAGCGTCAATGACAATTTCACCTTCAAACAATGCAATGTGTACTGTTACTAGCATACAGCTACAGGCTTACTGTAAGTAGTGTATGAATTTAAAAACACCGGCTGTTAATGACAAAACCATTTAGTGTTAATCAATCAGTTTCGCGTTGAGTTGTTGACCGTGTTGATATTCTTTGCGGACAACTGTTGCGTAGGCCCTATCGCTGATTTTTTAGTTAAAATTTTAGTTAGCAACAAAATTTTTTTTAGTTAAACTATGGTTTTTACTAAACTATTTTTTTAGTGAAACATCCTTAACTAAATATTTTTAGCTAAACTAAAAGTTAGCAACTTTTTAGTCAACTGTTGCCCATCACTGACGGTGTTTAGGCCTACTGATTGTCATTTTGACACAGATTAAAGTTATCTCAATCACTTAAATTCCGCCGTTATTTTAAAATATAGAACGTCAACAGTTTACCTTCGACACGTTCTTTCATGAACTTTGTTATACATCCATTCACTAATTAACACTGTGCGAAGTCTAGTCTACTTATGAAAGGGTTATCAGTTGATCTACATAAAACATAGGAATGCCTCGTATGATAATAAAATAATTTTACTGCAATATTTTCGGTATATTATCCTAACAGTCAAGAGTGCACACTGAATACTCGAACTCCCAAGCTTCAGAATTTAAACGGTCGGCTCTGTACTTAAACAAGTTCAAAGGTCCAAGACTGATTCTTTCCACCGTTGGCCTGAGCCTGTATCACCTTGGCTCGTGGTTTTGCATTGCTGTCTGTAAACAATTAGAATTACATTCAGATACCGATTTGAAACTGAAACATTGAAGCCAAGTGAGATCTGCGCCTGTGAAAAGGCGCTTTACAAATTCTGAGATACGATTCGATACGATCTACATAGCAAATTTAATATCATAGGAGAAGATTTTGGCCGTTAGTTAATCATACGTTTAACAACATTTTAACGACGAGAGTGTATCAAAAGCGAATATGAACCAATGGAGCTCTAATTAAAGTGATAATTGCCAGTGGTATTTATTTGTCTGAGTTTTGTTTTTTTGCATCTATTGACCATGCATTGTATTAGGCCAAACCTAGTGCATTGTATGTGTGTATTTACCCGATACTATAAAATTAGAGCCATCGATTGCTTCTTTGTCATTAGATGGCGGAATTATAAATGATGTCAAATGACTAAGAGAAGAAGAACAGCCCCTTGAACAAGACACTAGATGCAACCAATACATGAATTGTTACCGACTTTATTTCATTAGCTTATCTCAAAACTGAATGCGCAATTAGTGGACTCAAAATAGCTGAAGTGGCTAGAGGGCACAAATAAAGGTTAGTCAAACTCTCGAAAAGAATTTTTTCTTTGGCGGGGATGTGAACATTTGTGTTCCCTTACATAAACCAACGGACTAAAATGCGTTAGGGACCAATTACCCGATTGACGTCCGACTAGAATCAAGAAATTATTTTGTGAATACGGTGCTTCTTTCCTTGAAATGTTTAATCATTTCTCAGCCGAATGATATTTCTGAAAAATGTTAAAACTTCATTTATCTTTTATGAGCGTGTTCTGGGAAGACATTGAGAGAGGAGTGCAGCAGGATAGCAGCAGTACGCGGTTCGATTCCCGCAACCCTCTCGAGCCGGCGCCTTGCATGGCTGCCATGACATGTGTTTAGCTAAGATATTGATAATCATACTGTCATGTCTCAATGTAATCTTACTGCGTTTGTTTGTTCGAATTAATAAAGAAAAAGATTATAATAATAATAATAATAATAATAATAATAATAATAATAATAATAAATTATTATTATTATTATTATTATTATTATTATTATTTTTATTATTATTATTATTATTTGCCCTGAGGTACTTCATTCCCCCAAGGTCTTAGAGCTTAAAAGCGTTATGTTTCTGGAACGGCTACACCTCATCCGTGTCGGGTAGAGCTTTGGCAAAGGAACCGCTGAACGCAGCCGCAGAAGGCCAGAAGGCAAATCTGCGATTATTATTGTTATTATTGTTGTTGTTGTTATTATTATTATTATTATTATTATTATTATTATTATTATTATTATTATTATTATTATTATTATTATTATTATTATTATTATTATCGTTATTATTATTATTATTATCATTATTATTATTATTATTATACTCTAAAAGTCTGCAAATTTGTTAAACGGAAAACATTCATGTCCGGGTGAGGCAACGATTACACTATCTGCGAGATTACCCATCCGCTTATGGCTAAGATTGCTTTTGATTGCGAATAGATAGATAGATAGATAGACAGACAGACAGACAGACAGACAGACAGACAGACAGACAGACAGACAGACAGATAGATAGATAGATAGATAGATAGATAGATAGACAGATATATATATATATATATATATATATATATATATATATATATATATATATATATATATATATTATATATATATATTAGAGCGGTGCTCAAAAATGTTATTTTTTGGAAACAGATGTTACAGCCCGTAGTTATGTTCCTTTTGATATGCTAAGCTAGTGTGCAAAATATTATAAAAATATTCCATCATCTAGGGGTGCCACATGGGATGACAAGTTTTCCAAATTTTAGACAAGGATTGCAAGCACAATTATGATAACACTATCAATATTCTTTTGTATTTCGTGAAACCGACAGTAAATTTTAAATTGCTTGGTTTAAAAGTGCAATACTTAAAGAGTACTTGTGAGCATTATTGAACTCTGTCAGTTTGATTGAAGAATAAAATATTTATTAGTCCATTTTTATGACCGTTAACTTCTTTGGGTCCGGATACTTTTTCAATGTTCGGACACCACATAGTGCAAGCTCTGCTTTTGACCTTCATCCTTGGTCAGTATTGGATTGTATTCTTGGATCAGTGCCAATCCCCATTCTGCCCTATCATTCACCACACTCAACCTTTTTGATGACACTCCAAATAGATAATAATAATAATAACACGGACAATTTCTATAGCGCCGTAACCCGACCATGCCGCTACAAGATGCTGTCGTGTTTCCACAAAGTTGGATCTTTCTCCAGCCAAGCAATGGGGGATGCACAGTATTCATCATGTTTAAAGTCACAAAATCATCAAGAGTACATTCATTCATTCATTCATTCATTCATAACGGGCATTTATATAGCGCCTCTTCAAGGAATACTCAGAGGTGCTCCCGACTACATGAAGCTGTGTCTACAGTAATTTGTGGACATTTGGATGGAATGCCAACACCAACTTTGGTTCTCATTGTCTGCACCAACAGGGCCTTGGTTGCAGCATCAATGCAGTTATCGAAAAAGCAGAAATCGACCAAATCCTCACTGAGGTACCAAGTATGACGGAAGGTGCCTTTACAGCCACATTAGCCACATTTAGATTTATCGATCTGAATTTCACGAGGCGTTGGAAACATGTTAGATCATTTGTGGCGATTGAATAGAGTGTGGAGCTGTGAACCAGGATCTGAGATAAACAAAGCAGATGAACAGGTTCAGGGAACGTAGTAAATTTATTTTCCAGAAGGTAATTCGCAACTGAGATCGTAAAGTGAATACTTTGTGAGAATAGATGCCCTTGGTCATCCACCTGGCCCTATGCATGACACTAGAGGCTGTAAAATGCAATCCTCGAGGTGGGACATGACCCATGTAGATCAGTGCAAGTTCCAAGAGCTCTAGATAATCATTACGAGGCTGATTGTCTTTCTGCAAACATTCCACTTCAAATTCAATAGCGTCTTGCAGCATTTCTTTGATATTGTTAACTGCAATTTCATCATCTGACAAACTATCAGCGATCATGTCATGGACGATCAAAGGCAATGCATTCTGATATCGTTTAAGCATAGGTATTTCAGATCCAGCAAATGGTCCAGCCAGAGCGTTGAAAACATCTCCCAGGACAACTTTTAAAATGTGACTAATTTGAAATCGATTATGAATGATGTGGGATAGTGTGAGTAAGTAAGTAAATAAATAATTAAACTTTAGAAAAGTCTTAAATGTACAGACTACAAAAGTCCAGAAAATTGTTTTAAAAATTGCAATTATTTATTTACTCCTCAGCTCCAGTTGGTTCTAATTTATATATTTATAATTTAATCATTTATTTATAAACAAATCATCAGAGAATAAGGTATCCAAATATCTATGGTGCATCACACTAATCACATAATTACAGTAATCAAAAAATAGGTTCTAGAAGTGAAGAACTTTCATCCAGCTCCTGAAAAAATTAGAAAGTTGATTTTACGGCTTCAATGTCATATGCAAAACTTAAGTTGGCATGTGGCACACCCAAATAATGGAATATTTTAAAAAGATTTTGCACATGAGTTTCAACTACCAATACGAACAGAACTAGGGGGTTTCCCAGGCATTATTTTAAAAAAAAATTTCACTACCACCCTATTGTATATACTACATAGCTTAATAAAATTGTGATTCTTAACCCGGGACGCATTATATTTGCCCTTCTAGACAACGTACCAGTATATACATTATTATTATATAAATAAACTGAAAAAACTCGCTAGCGGTAAACATTGCTTGTATATAGCTTAATAAAATTGTCATTCTTAAATTCCAAAATCGCACGTTTCGATTCTTTGTTAGCACACTTAATTAAGGCGTAGCGGCTTGTAGAAGGTCACTTTCTTTCGAAAAGATCAAGTGCTACGTTAATATGATGAGCTTTCTTCTCAGCCAAAACTACGCTATGACTATTATGACTTATGACTATTACACTTACATCACATGACAAACCCATAAAATGCTGAAAAATTACGCTTACTAGATAGAAAACGAAATGCGTATCTGGTGTCCTTGGCCTGTGCGACTTCGAAAGGGCTGTGGAAAAGATGAAATGCGATTGTTTAGTGGCAACGTGTGCTGGACTACCAATCGACATGCAGGAGGTTCAAATCTTCGCCAAGACAGAAATTTATTTTGAGAATACAGCACCACTTGAACCTTCTAGCCATCTCAACTATTATGAAGACATTGACCTCACACTTTCGGTGGGCAGATCAGACAACGAGGGAGCTGACTAGAATTCGTTTGCCAAGGATAAGAACAATGAAGTCGGTAATAATTCATACTCATGTCTGCCGCTCCGGGTAGGCCTATAGCTTAATTATGGGTCAGCTCTTCTTCTTAATCTTCGTCGCATTCTTCCTCGCATTCCTTCGAAATTAATGCTGCATATAATAGATTAAGTGAGACAATAAATACGGGCTCCACATGATCTGGATCTTGATCTTGGTATAAATTACAAAGCAGTTTCTGTTGAATGGAATGGTCGGTAATCAAACTGCACTGTGGAGAAGTGATGAACCAATAACACACCATGCGGTGGAATTCTGGTCAGAAATAACGTTCAGGTTTTCAAAAATATAATGGAATAAGTAAGTCAGAAGTACGTGTAGGTAGCAATTTTTTTAAGTACGCAAGCCAAGAAATATTTGTTAAGACGCCTTAAATCCAACTATTGGACAATTAATCGTAGGTTTGTGATTCTTTGCCAGCACAGCTGAGGCGTTTGCAGTATGTAGGTCAGTTTATTTCGGATGAGATAAAGTGTTAAGTATGAACTCTGATTACTTTTGGAAGGAGCGCTGTCGTCTCAGAACCTGATGACCATAACATTTGCATCACATGACAAACCCCTATAGATGTTACTGTAGACTGCGTAATGTGTTGTCTCTGGCCTGTGTGACTTCGAATTATTGGGTGCGAAATATAAAGCGCGAGAGTGTTGTGGTTAACGTTTCCTAGTCTGTTAATCGAGAGGTCGGAGCTTCAACTATCCGCCAGGGCAGGAATTTATTTTCTGGACCACTTCGCAGTTGTGATTAAAAACGGAAATTGTAAATGAATAAACTCCATAATCTTGCAATCAAGCCTTTTTAATAAACAATGAGGTTTTTCATTAGCCTTCTCAACAACGATTTGAACGAGCAAACGTAGCCATAAAGCAATTACAAATCCGTTTAATAAGCAAAGCATTTTTCTACTTCTGCAACGACAATTTAAACTATGACAAGGCAACTCAAAACAATGACTAAAGGATTATTTAAAGACGGTGTAACAGTTTCTTAACATTCCGCCAAAGTTCATTTGTAATCGTTTTTAAAAATTTCCCTACCAAAGCTTCAAAAGAAACATATCATATACTAAGACACATTTACGAATCCATGTTGCGGTGAATAAGTTCGCTAACAGAACGATAATATTACAGCGCATATTTTCCAAATACGTACAACGCTGTTTAGTGACGTAGGCCTAATCTCGATAGGTCTGCAGACCTTGCTAACTAACAACTCCACGTGGGAACTACCAATGAGAACGATTCACTGAATTCCTATGTGGTATAAAGGAAGCTTTTGAAAGAGAGTAGGATGACCGAAATCAGCAAGCCTCCAAAAGACTGCAGAATATAACGCAAGCGAAATGGGACAAGATCGATGAACTATAGCGATAGAGAAGAACCTGAAAGCACCACAGTTAGTCCTTCGAAAGAGCATGGAAGAAGACTACGTTTCGCTGAGTTTCACTAGAGCAAAATGGAGAAATGAACTCTTATGGAGTGGACAGAAAGTGCAGTGATTCAGTCATTCTAAACACAGACTAAAGTTTTCACAATCACTTAAATGCCACTGTTATGTTTAAAAAATGTCACCTCTTCAACACTTTGTCTTCGACACGATTTATGAAGAACTTTCTTATAAAGTAAGCCAATTAATAGCTAAAATTATGTGAAGCCTGATTATGTAAGCGTCAGCAGATCATTTATGTAAGCATAGCAAAGCCGAATATGATAATAAACTAAAGTTCATTAAGAGTTTTATTCCGTGTACTATTCTAGCGATCAGCGATCAAAGTGCATACTGAATACTCGCACTTCCAGGTTCCAGATTGAGTGTGCGGCTTCGTGAAATCACTCAGTCGCTTCAAATGCCCAGGACTGATTTGCGCCTCCGGTTACTTGATGCTTGATCACTTTAGCCCTGGGTTCTTTACTGGAGTCTGTAAACAAGATTATTACGTTTAGCTATATATTTACACATGGGAATGTAAGAAAAATTTAATAAACAGCAAATGTAGTTTCGACGCTGAGGAATCAAGGCGTTTGTTAATCATACGATTAAGCGTCAGCGGGTGATTTATTTGGCTAAGTTTTCGCTTTTAAAGCAGAGCTTGCATGTAATGTATTACTGTAATCTTTTGTATTCTATTTGTGTATTGGTATTCTAGAATTTCATCGGAAAATATCATCGGAAAGCCATCGATTGTTTGAACTTCTGTAGATGGTGGCATTATGAAATTATGTCATAAAAACTAAGAGAAAAAGAAGTTTTTTAAACTATATCTCTAAGGACAAACAATATATGCATTGCTTCCGACTTTATTTTCTTTACCTCGGCATATAAGGGCATGTGGCAAGCATTTCCACAGCCGTTTCCTCTTCCAACAGAGTGTACGGTTATTCACAATGGCTAAGGAGGCTAAAGAGGTCAAGTAGAGCCAAAATATTGAAAAGAATGTCTCTGGCGGCGGAGATTTGAACGCCGACCTTTCTGTTGACAGTCTAGCGCGTTTATCCTTAGCCTACCGACTTCACACACAACTGATTAAATAAACTGACAAATAATATAATAAATATAGGCCCATAGGCCTATGTCAATTAAGTGCTTTTACTGCATTACATCAAGGCACTTAACATATCGTGCATTACATTGTAGTAAAATCGAACTGATTATCGACCTGTTGTCCAATCTTATTTAACTGACATTGGTCTCTATTGTCTATTTCTTACCAGAAATGTCCAGAACCTTATTATTGACAATCAAATCGCCTTTACGTTCCCATTGCTGGTCCTCTTTGCATGCATCGTACGGATTCAGAACAAGGCCGTCTGGAACATATAATTTATATTACAAGTTAGACAGCAGTTTAAAGAATGACTAGTTAACCAGTTCATTGATTCCTGTCTATGGTTTGCATGTCTGGTGTATATTAAATGGAGTTCTTCCTTCCTCTCCTGCTTCTCCTCTTCCTAATTCTTCTTCTTTCTATGAACTCGTTGCCTGGATGCCGATCTTTCGATCATTTGCAAAACTGATGCAAGCGAAATTAGTAATAGGGTATTAGGCTGAAGTTCAACGTGATACCCTTGAGGGTTGGTGATCAGTCCTTTTCTACGTCTCTTGATCATCGCATTAACAATGTAGGTCAGTTTACTCATTTAACAGCTGAGATCGCAATGGGACACAACTGGCCAATTGACAGCAATTTTGTACAATGACAATAAATTCTGTACATTTCTGTAAAGCAGAAATTAAGGTGTGTAAAGGTCCGAGGTCGAATTTGATTTCTCCAACCTTCGATATCGCAAGTTTTCTGAAAATGCGCCACATCATTTGATGTATCTCTTCTCCGAAATGCGTTTTGTGGGAATTACGAAATTACTTTTATGGGTAAAGTACTCCTCTTTTTGCACCATTACACAATCTATCACTCTCTACGAGCAACTTCCCAATAGCCTTTAAGCACTCGCTAGTCACTCCCCATCTAAAAAAGTATAATCGTGACAGGAAAATCCTCAAACTACTGTCCCATGTCCAATCTTTCCTTTTATCTAAATTAAATGAAAGAATAGTCCTTGCTCGGCTAACAGACTGCCTCTCTTCAAATTCACTTCCTAACCCCACCAATCTGGCTTCACTAAACACCACACCACAGAATCTTTGCTTGCATCTCCATATATTAAACTAGTCTGTGCCATGAGCCATCAACAGGTCTCCTGCCTCTGTCTTCTTGACATCTCCGCCGTATTTCAGACCATTGATCATTGTCTCCTTCGTAAACGAATACCTTCCTCGTTTAGCTTCTCTGGTTCTGCTCTACTCTGGTTCCAGTCCTAGGTGTCTTCCCGATCCTTCTGCGATAAAGCCTCCCTCTCTCTTGTGGTGTCCCTCAAGGTCCCGTCCTGGGTCCACTCCTCTTTATCCAGGATACCATACCTTCAAGCAATCTCATAAAATCCTCCTCTGTTGACCACCATCTCTACGCACACGATACCCAACTCTACATATCCTTCTCCCCAAGCTCTTTTCCCACCTCCATCATACATTTGCTCAACGTATTTAACCTTATCTCACAGCGGATGTCATCAAATCTCCTCTGTCTTCACTCTTAAAAACTGAATTCATCATCTTAGGCCTTCTGATCAAATCAAGAAAAGAACTGACCCCCTCCATACACCTATCGTCTGACTAGTCATCTGTTAACTTCACTTCTGCAATCTTGGTATTCCTTTTGATCCACACCTATCCTTCTCCAATACCATCTCCAATCTGTCGCGCTCTTGCTTCAAGCACATTAAATATTATAACTCCCACTACCACAACTACTACAACTACTCTCAGTACAACTATCACTACTACATGTACAGCTACTACTACAGCTACTTACATTAGCAACAGTACAAATAACACACTTAAGTATATTGCCGAATTGAATAATTGAATAATTTTACCTGCAATGTCCAGACAGAAGCCATTGATCTTGCTACGAATAGTTCCTGTTGCTGCGTCGTCGTAAAATTTCTGGGCGTCATTACCGTTTTTTGCCAGTGGAGATACCCGCGTGCCAGCCGTGGTAGCGGCGTTATGTACATCGAGGTAAAGGCCGCTCAAGTTGCTTTTTATGAAATAATACTGAAAGTAGAAAAAGAACGGTATTCACGTCTTCACTGTAAGAACCTGGTCAGCGATGCACGTTTCTGAGAGACCCGATTTATAACTGATGCATGATATACACTCAGTGCGTCTGATTTGAAAATAGTAGGGGGGTTGAAAATCGGTCGCGCTGGACCGAGTAGGCGAGCGATATGCGGTCGACCTCGGGAGCTTTTATGTACAGCGTATTTTGTGTATCGTATTCGTAATTTTTCGTATCGCTGCATATAGTACTCATTTAGTAGATCTATCTCACTTCAGTTCCGTTTTCTGCGTAGGTCTCTTGAAGAGGCGCTATATAAATTCTCAGAATGAATGAATGAACATTCACTAGGAATCTACCATTGACGTAAGATGACGTGTGACGGCTGATTTCACAAAGTTGATTGAGCCTCCGGCATACGTTGAACACTCAGTTTTAGCTTGACCTTTCAGCCGGCCATCCATTCGAATTTTATCGGCGTGCTTTCTGCAGGACATGCAGTAAATTTTGTTCACGGTCCGATGGTTTTCTATTTCGACTACATCGACATCGAACGAGTCGCCTAATTTCCATGACAGATACGTGCTCATCTGTAAATTATTATTCGATTTGCTCATTTTGGCCTCCACTCAGTGGGGTCACTAGGGCTGGTGTCACCCGGTGCGGTAAGTCATGGTGTCACCCTAAAAAAAGTGATGACCTTTTTTTTAGGAATTCGTCTCCAAAAAAGTCTCGAACTCATCTCCCAAAAAAGTTGATGACGTTTTTTTAGTCATTCGCCTGGTTTTTACTTTTCCATCCTTCTTGTCGGTCTCCGACCATAACACCAGAAGAACAAAACCTGATGACCTTTTTTTTAGAAGTTCGTCTCCCCAAAAAAGTCATGACCTCATCTTAAAAATTTTTTTTCTCATGTTGGGTGTCACCCCCTTTGTGAGGGTGTCACCCGGTCCGCACCTCCCTCGTGACGCCACTGCCTCCACTATTGTTTAAAATAATTTCGGAAATTGGTGATGTTACGGATGATGTCACGCAGCGTAAGGTGTCGAGCGTGTTGTTATGGCCAATCATATTGCACGAAATTGGATTGATTAGTCAGCAGTAATTAGGACAGGTCACGGCACGCAATCACCGCTGCCGCAAGTAAGTAAATTAAATTAATCGCAATTTGGTAAATAAAATAATGGTCTGGCCCTATATTCAGTGTTTAATCTAGACGTCTTTGGGGGGAATGTCCCCCCAGGATTGATGTTTCCCCCCAGAGTCCGGCAATATTACAATGTAGAGAACTTTAAGGGAGGAAAATTCCCCCCAGGATACATGTGGATATATGGTTTTCCCCTCATCAACTTTTTTTAAAGAGAAATTGGTGTAGAAAAAGGTTTTTAAAAAATCGGACGAAGGACTAAAAAAAAGTCATCAACTTTTTTTGAAGATGAAAGTAGGAAAAGTCTGAAACTTTTGAAGATGGATGAAATTAGAGAACAAAAATCTTGTGTAAATTCGTTGCTCCCCAGAAACCTAGATTAAACACTGCCTATGTTCGTCTATCTCAAACTCAGCGAGAGACGACCGACGGTGAGAAGCCTTCGGCTAGGCGAGCGGTAAATCGCTCGCCGGCACCTTTGCTAGGCGAGCGACCAAGAAGAGCGATCGATCGCTCGCCTTAAATCAGACGCACTGTATACACTTAGTAAAATGCGACTCCTAAATCATTTATGAAGGTTTTCTAAAATTCTTCTCTTCATTCTGGAAAATCTGGAAAAGCCTACCGATGAAAACTGTTTCTAATTCGCTAGAGTTAAAAACATTAGCCATCTGAGTGAATGTTGTCTCGTGTTTTCATGCGTGGATCACATCTGAGGAGTTTTTTAACGTTCACTATATAAGTAATCAACTAAGATAGTGAGTTGTGCTTACCGATTCGTGGCTAACCTGTCAAAATTACAGCAATTTAGATTGTAATCCGAATACCTCTTCACATGGTTTCCTCGATATTCTATATCATGGGAGCAATAAATTTATTTGATATGGTTTGATTTGATTTGATATTCGGTAAACCCAACAATGCAGTGTCGAGCCAACACGAGAGCGTAGTTAAATATTAACTTCTACCGCGCCGGTGTCTAATGCACAAGAGTCACCGAGTTTTAAAGAATTTAAAAATTCAAGTTTCTTATGTCGCTGTAGAGTACCCTGTAGTAGAAATATGTGTGTGTGTGTGTGTGTGTGTGTGTGTGTGTGTGTGTGTGTGTATCTGTGTATGTATGTATTTACATCTAATTTGATGACCAGCTATAATTTACATAGTAGGCATGTACCCGAGATATCGTGCAGGATCGATAAAATTAATCGAGCGAATATCTTCAAAGAGAAGCAATTCTAAGCGAGGTGATAGCTTGGATGAAGTCGGAGTAGTCAACCGATGACAGAGACGAACACTAGGATGTGGCACGACCTTCTTATATCGACTACCCTTCTATGCTTTAGATAAAATGATGCAACATTTGCTCCACTCATCATCCAGGGCAGCGTGAGCAAAAGAGTCATTGTCGCATGGTGCTCGGATTCTTTGGCTCATGGAGAATATATTATTCGGGGCCATTACGCTAAAGGTAAAGTGATGTAACGTTTGCACCACCCATCGTTCATTCATTCGAAAATTTAGTATTGCGCACCCTCAAGAAACCTACTCAGAAACGCTCCCAGCCCAGCAACTGCAGTAGAGATTAGACTTGATCAGCCAGTAAAAACAGACGTGTAACCCTTTAGGAATAGGCGATTCTCTAACGGAAGATCATTCCAATTGGAAGAAAAACAAGAGTAAGTACGGCATTACCTAACTGTAGAGCGATCTCGGGGTAATAAAAGTTCTCCCCAGAAGAAGATCGAGCACTCCAGAAAACTGAATCAAAGACCGAGCGGAAGAGCTCACAAAGATGAGCCGGGGCACAGCCTAAGAGGCAGCGCAAACAGCACAGAAACCCTACGGCACGTGCGCTGCGGGACATGTAGTCAATGCTGCACATCATATACAGAAATAGGGGAATATTTCGGGATGTGTCCAATGAGCCAAGCAACTGACCGAAGAACCCGGTCGAGGCGGCCAATTAATCCAGGTTTCAGATCAACGTGGATCACACTGCATTGATCTAGCCTCCTTGGTATAAAAGCTTGGCAGCGTTCGCAAAAGAGTTATTGGCGTATGCTGTTAGGAGTACTTGGCAAGTGGAAGATGTCGCGCACTCCGGGTCTACCGAACGGAACGCATTATCATTCTTCCGCCGAAAACCCGGTAGTTTCGAGGTGTCGTGAAACCTCAGGTAGAGAAGGCAGATGAAGGATCATTTAAATGTCGGGCCAGGACAAACCGCTTAAAGATACAGGAAACTGGGTTCGAATCCCACTTCTAATGGCTTTTCCAGCCATCACTCTTAACCTTTCGCCTACACGTAACTGACAAGGTGGATCCAAAGTTTCGTTTTGAGCAATATTTCACCCTGATTGGTCTGGCAGAGGATTAATTTATGGCGTTATTGTAGCATATAAAGTAGTCTCAGCAAAGCCAGACCTTGAATCCACTACTTGATGCACGACAAACTTACTGGAATCTCCCATTTCTTCTGAAACATTTTTGGCCGTTTATTCGTATTTATAATAATGACTGGATCTTTCTGGCCTTTCGTTCAATTCAATCTCTATTCTGCTTTGACACAGTTAAGTCTTTCCCTGGACAGGTCAAATATTTCTCCATAGTTTCTGTATCTACTTCGTTGCGCAGTTTAAGCATATGCGGTATGAAGAAGGTCAGTTTTGTTCGGATGAGATCAAATGCTTAAACATGATCTCTCGTCACGTCGTGAAGTAGACTTTCGTATAATTATCTGATGACTGTTACATTTACATCACATGACAAACCAAAACGTTTTATATGAGACAAATGAGCAGTGTGATTCCCGTTAACGATAATGCACCGAAAATAAACGTAAATGCAAAAAATGTAGTTAACGATAACTGTAACTGTAAATAAAAAATATCATTAATTGTAAGTATAACTGTAACCAAATTAGAACCAACAAAACTTCATCGTTATTTTCGTTACAAAAAATAGAAAGTTCAATATCGACAAACACGAGAACGTGAAAATGCGATAAAACCAAAAGTTTATGTTCGACCCAGATTTTGTAGATTAACCGAGTAGTGGCAAATTTTCTCAAGAAGGAATTCCAAAAAAGGTCATCAAATGTTTTGGTGGAGAAATTCCCCCCAAAAAGGTAATCATCCCTTGATGAAATTCCCAGAAAAGGTCATTAAATTTTTTGACAAGCAGTAGTCAACTACTACTCAGAGGCGCTCCCGACTACAGCACTGATACCGTGCCGGAACTTTTACGCCGAAGCGCCACGAGCAATTGCGAGTGAAGGATTTGCCCAAGGTCCGTACGCAGCGGCTAGAGTGGGATTCGAAACTGCAACCATCCGGTCACAAAGCGCCGAACTTACCACTGAGCCACCACGCCCCAGGTGGTGTCTCTGGCCTGTATGACCTCGAATGGGCTGTGAAAAATATATTAAGCGCGATAGTCTTGTGGTGAACGTGTCCTAAATTGTCAGTCGAGAGGTCTCAGGTTCAAGTCTTCGACCAGGAGATATTTATTTCTGGATCACTTCGGCATAACTTGCGCCCTTTAACCATCAAGACTATTATGAGTACAATGACCGTATACACGGTCGGTGAAAAGATCAGACGCTGAAGCAGATGACTAGTGATCCGCCCTCATATGCTGAAGCTAATTACAATGAAGTCGCTAGCAATTCATACTTATGTCCGCCTCTCCTGGTCTGGCAAAAAGACAGCACTACTGCTTCTTTTTCTCCTTCTTCTTGTTCATCGTCATCATCATAATTATTATTCCTCGCATTCGCATTCGCATTCTGCTCCACAGTACTTACGTGACGTGGTTCCTCAATCGCTTCAAAGGCCCAGGACTGATTTGGATTACCGGTTGCTTGATACTTGATCACTTTTGTCCTGGGTTCTTTACAGGAGTCTGTAAAGAAGATTATAATTACAAATGAAAATTTAAGAAAAGTGAGATTCAAACAACAATTTTAATATAGCTTCAAAGCTTAAGAATCAATGCGTGTGTAAAACGTACGTCGAAGTGTCAGCCGGTAGTTTATTTCACTGAGTTTTCGATTTTCAAAGTGGAGCTCGCACGTATTTTATTACTGTAATGTATTGTATTGCACTTGCATATAGATATTCGTGAATTTCACCTGAAAATAAAATAGGAGAGCCATGCTATGCTTGCAATTCAGGGCATGTTGGCATTGTTAAATAATGGCAAATGGCTAAGAGAAGAAGAACACACTTTTTAACTGGAACCCTAAAAGCATCCAATGTATGAATTGCTACCGACTTCGTTTTCCTTACCTAGGTATACGAAGGCAAGTGACGACTCTTTCCACTACCGCCTGGTCTTCAAACAGAGTGTACGGTGAGTGAACTAAAAATTGCTGAGGTGACTAGAGTGCCCAAATAGAGCCGAAATATCAAAAAGAATATCTCTTGCGGGAAAGATTTCAACACCCAACCTTTTAACTGATAGTCTAGCGCGTTAATCGCACACAACTAAATAAATTAACAAATGACCTAATTAGTATATGTAGGCCTATGTCAATAAGATGCTTTGTCTCCATTACATCAAGACGCTTAAAATGTTTTGCATCATATTGTAATAAAATCCAATTGATTATCGATCCTCTTATCCAATCTCAATTAACTGACATTGATTTTATTGTCGATTTCTTACCACTAATATCCAGAACCATATTATTGTTGAGGCGGTTAACAATCAGATTGCCTTTACGTTCCCATTGTTGGTCTTCCTTACCCGCCTGGTAGGGATTCAGAACAAGTCCGCCATCTGGAACACATGTCACAATTTAGAAAAACAGTTTGAAAATTGACCAATTAACCAGATCATTGATTCCCACCTAAGGTTTGGATGTCTCATGTAGATTAATTCGACTTTATCATTCTTCTCATCATTCTCTTTCGCCTCCTTCTCCTTGTCCCCCTCCTGCTGCTCCTGCTTCACACGACTCACTGTCTTTCTCCGAGTTTATTGCCTTCGGTCATTCCAAACACGACATAATTAATCAATCTGGTATTGTCCATCCTACAGATATGACCAATGAAATTAAGCTTCACTTCCAATATTCGCTGTATGATGCTTCATTTGTTCTGTGTCCTTCTTCGCACTTTTATATTTGATCGTTTCTGCAGCCATCTTATACGTTGTTTCCTTCTGTAGCATCTGATCTCAATGCCAGAAATCTATCCGTGTCTTGTTTGTGCAACATCCACGATTTACATGCGAATTGTAAAACAATAAAAACACCCGTCTTGGTGATCTTCACCTTCATATGAAACACTAATCTCTCAGCTCCTCCGAATGTTCCCGATGCCTGTCATTGCTCCAGCTGCGCCTGCTATTTTTCTCCTAACAGTCACCGCGGTCATTGTCCCAAGTCAGCAGACTTTCCAGATATACAAATTTCTCCACATTCTCCATTAGTCCTGCAGCTTTCCCGTCTCTGTGGAGAGTTTCCAGGTTCTTCCTGGATGGTGTTTAGTTCTTCTTACTGCACGTCTATGTTATTCCTATCTCAAAGTCTTGCTGCCAATTTGTGTTCCATTTCTTTGGATTTTGTCCGTAATTCTTTCCAGATAAGACATGAATTATGTTGGTGAGATTTGGTCCCCCTGTCTTTCGCCTCATTAGATTTTTAACGCCTCTTCCAGCTCTTTCCCAACTCTGACCGCAGACTTCGCATTTACCCACACATTTAGTACCATTTGGAAAATTGATGTAAGCGAATCTAGTTATACGTCTTTAGCACAAAGTTCAGGACGATACCCTTTGAGTGATAAAATTTGAAAACTAAGCCTAAAATCCTTACGTCAACCAAATTTTAGGATTAATTTTAATTTTTGAAATTGACAATTTTCATTTAAATAAATTTAAGCACCAAGCAAAGTCCGCAAAAGGTGAACTCGCATTCACAATAATATGAAAAATAGGTCGAAATCCAGTAAGTTAGAGAAACCATAAATTAAGCTAGAACCTGTAAGTAGGCCTAACATGCAAAAACGAGTTCAAGCTTAGTTTTCGACGATTCTGAAGATCCAAACGAGCGCACAAAACTACAGAAACTGAATCCAAAGCCTTGGACCACATACCTAGAAGGCCCGGTATCTCCAACAACGCTCTAGTGTTTTATGATTTATAGTGAGAGCAATAACTCTGCTCACTCTGAAAAACAGCTATATATATGAAGTGTTAGCAACTTTATTTTCTTAGCCTCGGTGTATGAGAGTTGGTGGTCAGTCCTTCTCTACGTCTCTTGATCATCGCATTAACAATGTAGGTCAGTTTACTCATTTAACAGCGGACATCGCAATGGGACGCAACTGGCCAATTGATTGTAATTTTGTACAATGACAATAAATTCTGTACATTTCTGTAAAGCAGAAATTAAGGTCCCAGATCGAATTTGATTTCTCCAACCTTCGCTATTGCAAGTTTTCTGAAAATGCGCCACATCATTTGATGTATTTCTTCTCCGAAATGTGTTCTGTGGGAATTACGAAATTAGTTATATGAGTAAAGTTCTCCTCTTTTTGCACCATTACACAATCTATCACTCTCTACGAGCAACTTCCCAATGGCCTCTAAGCACTCGCTAGTCACTCCCCATCTCAAAAAGTCAAATCGTGACAGGGAAAATCCCTCTAACTACTGTTCCATATCCAATCTTTCCTTCCTATCTAAATTAAATGAAAGAATAGTCCTTGCTCGGCTAAAAGACTAAATCTCTTCAAATTCACTTCCTAACCCCCGCCAATCTGGTTTCACTAAACATCACATCACTGAATCTTTGCTTGCATCTCTATGCAATAAACTCGTCTGTGCCATGAGCCATCAACAGGTCTCCTTTCTCTGTCTTCTCGACATCTCCGCCGTATTTGAAACCATTGATCACAGCCTCCTTCATAAACGAATACCTTCCTCGTTTAGCTTCTCTGGTTCTGCTCTACTCTGGTTCCAGTCCTAGGTGTCTTCCGGATCCGTCTGTGATGAAGCCTCCCTCTCTCCTGCGGTGTCCCTCAAGGCCCCGTCCTGGGTCCACTCCTTTTCCTCCAGGATACCATACATTTAAGCAATCTCATAAAATCCTCCTCTTTTGACCACCATCTTTATGCACACGCTACCCAACTCAACATATCCTTCTCCCCAAGCTCATTTTCCACCTCCACCACACAGTTACTCAACGTATTCAACCTTATCTCACAGCGGATGTCATCAAATCTCCTCTGTCTTAACTCTTAAAAACTGAATTCATCATCCTAGGCCTTCCTGATCAAATCAAGAAAATAACTGACCCCCTCCATACACCTATCGTCTGACTCGGCGCCTCTTAAATTCACGTCTGACTCCCCTATCCGCAATCTTGGTATTACTTTTGATACACATCTCCAACCACATCTCCATTCTCTCGCGCTCCTGTTTCAAGCACATTAAATTTTATTACTACTACTACCACAACTATTACAACTACTACAACTACTCTCAGTACAGCTATCACTACTACATGTACAGCTACTACTACTACTACTACTACTACTACTACTACTACTACTACTACTACTACTACTACTACTACTACTACTACTACTACTACTTACATTAGCAACAGTACAAATAATACACTTAAAGTATATTGCCGAATTGAATAATTGAATAATTTTACCTGCAATGTCCAGGCAGAAGCCATTGAGCTTGCTACGAATAGTTCCTGTTGCTGCGTCGTCGTAAAATTTCTGGGCGTCATTACCGTTTTTTGCCAGTGGAGATACCCGCGTGCCAGCCGTGGTAGCGGCGTTATGCACATCGAGGTAAAGGCCGTTCAAGTTGCTTTTTATGAAATAATACTAAAAGTAGAAAAGCAACGGTATTCATGTCTTCACTGTAAGAACCTGGTCAGCGATGCACGTTTTCTGAGAGACCCGAATTAAAACTGATACATGATATAAACTTATTAAAATGCGACTCCCAATTCATTTATGAAGGTTTTCTAAAATTCTTCTCTTCATTCTGGAAAATCTGGAAAGGCTACCGATGAAAACTGTTTCTAATTCGCTAGAACTAAAAACTTTAGCCATATGAGTGGATGCTTCAATTTTCCAAATGGTTCTAAATGTGTATCAAAATTTGAAGTCAGCGGTCAGAGTTGGCAAAGAGCTGGAAGAGGCGTTCAAAATCTAATGAGGCGAAAGACAGAGGGACCAAATCTCACCAACATAATTCATGTCTTATCCGGAAAGAATTATGGACAAAATCTAAACGAATGGAACACGAATTTTGGTCCCTGGCCGCAAGAACAGCTATGAGTTAGGAATAACATAGACGTGCACTAAGAAGAACTAAACATCATCCAGGAAGAACCTGGAAACACTTCGCAGAGACGGGAAAGCTGCAGGACTAATGGGGAATGTGGAGAAATTTGTATATCTGGAAAGTCTGCTGACTTGGGACAATGACAGCGGTGACTAGGTTAGGAGAAAAATAGCAGGCGCAGCTGGAGCAATGGCAGGTGTCGGGAACATTCGGAGGAGCTGAGAGATTAGTGTGCATATGAAGGTGAAGCTCACCAAGACAGGTGTTTTTATTGTTTTACAATTCGCATGTAAATCGTGGATGTTTCACAAACAGGACACGGATAGATTTCTGGCATTGAGATCAGATGCTACAGAAGAATACCAGGCAGAAAACAACAGCTGCGCAGACGAGTAACTAGACAAACGTTGAAATGAAATGAAGATTCCGGTATCATCAGAATACATATGATATCTTAGTGAATGAATGTCGAGCAGCGTTCCTAATGGTACATAGCAAAGAATAAAGGAACAGACAACGGAACTTTTGGAAGTCCACATGTTAATAGCAACACTGAATATTCGAGCTGTTCTTCATAAAAAACCAGCTCAAGGAACATTATCTCTTCAAATTATACTGCACAGTTTTACGATCTCGAACAGTGCCTATAAATATGTTGCACCGATTCATTACAGCCTATGTCGGTAAAGCTATATGGGTCATTATCCGAAAAGTGCAGAATCGATGTCCCATGCTGGTTTATTGAGTTTTTTCGATAATTTCTTCAAATTTTTTTTGCCTATCCTTCAAAGAATGAGCAGATTAACATTTCCCATCATTGTTTTAGCTGCTAGATTCTGGAAATTTTGAAAAAAATTACTAAATGTATACAAAATATCATTACCATCCAATGTCCGAGACGGTGTGCAATGCATTAAATTAAGCTTTTACGCAAATTTATTCCATTACAACCTGTAACAAAGGTATATTATTTTGATTAATTAGTAGCTAGCATATGCAATAATTAAACATTTAGACTCATTTTCATAATATTTATTTCCTTTTGACCTATTTAAACTTGTCAACAGAAATAAGCATCATAGCCATCCCAATTTTTGGGAAGCCTATAACTTTTACAGAACGTGCTTACTTACTAAAAGAAAAACATCAAGAACGAGATATTGTCAACTATTAATGGAATCACACAGATTTGTGTTGAAATTCCTAATATTTTATTTTTAATTTAAGTTTGTGTGTTCCAAATTACAAGAAAAGTAAATTTCTGCTTCATTACCATCTAGTGTTGTATTTCCTGGTTTAGGTAGATTACAACATTGACAACTTGTTTTATTTGTCGCTTTTGTTGTACTGATTGAAATTACTTATCTGATGGAGTAATTCACGTGAAAATGATTGACGGCTGTTATAAATTTCATCATTTTGTCATTACCATTCGCGGTTGTTTTTCGTCATTACCATCCGTATTCATCAGATTTCTGCTATTTTCTCATGGCAGTCGCATCTTGTCTCGGATGGTAATGACGCATTGCTCAGAGTGAATTACATGTATTGTTTGTGAATTATTTGATATAAAAATAAATTGCAAGCAATTAGAATGTACTATCAACTCTTAAAATGTTGTTCAACTTGTATCTAATGCATATAACATACAGTTATAGCTAATGCTGCACAGATTTTTTTCTGCAGCTGAAAATTATATTTATTTTTTTAAATAATTGAGAAAAATGTCTTAATTTCTTGACACCAGACTAATATATTATGTGAAGGAAAGGCCTATTGTACTCCTACTTAATGCTGGCATTATCTACTTTTAAGAAATTGCCATTTTATAAGCACCAGAGGAATATTTCAGGTTCCCGTGATTAAATATGATTACACAAAAAGGGCGGATTTCAATGAAATAATAGGAGTTTTGACTTTATAATTTCTGAAAAAAAAATTAACTTATGATTAAAAATATAGTGGATTTCTTTCAAATTAGTTAAATTTAACTATGTACATTAGGGTGGGGCAAATACCGGTTGCCTCAACCAGACAACGATAAATAGAAGCTCCCTCATCTACTGGTTAATGAAATAATTAATTTTCGTATTTTGTATCATGTCTAGGGGTCGCAACTTTGAAAAATGTGTGACGTCATATAGTTCATTAGAAATAAATAACAAATGCATTAATCTTATTACAATAGGGTCATAGAAACTCATTAATGTCGACTATAATATATTACACAATCACTTTAATACACAAATTACACACTACACAGTACACTACTATATTGTATTGTATTGTATTGTATTGTATTTAAAAACTTATAAGTGCCTCTACCAAGTTCCCACCAATCAAGGGCGCTCCCAGTGCGAAGGTTCTCGGGAATAAAGGCAAGTTTAAAGACAACGAAAAGCTGTGGCAGGACCACCGGATAGTAGCCTACTGCAGCCCGAGCCGAATGAGGAAGCTGATTCCACAATGAAGGGCCAATAGTAACAAAGGAACGAGACTGGGCTATCACCGTTCTCACTGGGGGAACAAATGAGTCAAGTCGATCAGAGGAGCGAAGAGGGCGAAGGGAGCTAGCTGAAGTAGGAAGACGTAGTGGGTCACAGAGGTATTTAGGAGCAAGACCCAGGTAAGATTGGCAAATATGGATAAGTACCTTTAGTTGGAACGAGACTGGACCATCACCTTTCTCACTGGGGAACAAATAAGTTATGTACCTTTAGTTGGATGCGGGCAGTAAGAGGAATCCGGTGAAGATGTTCAAACATGAATGTGGAAATATGGGAGAATCGTGGGAGACGGGTGATTTGTCTGGCAGCTGCTTTAAAAACAGATTGTAGAGGGGAGAGATGGACTTTGGGGAGGCCAACAAAGAGGGAGTTACAGTAATCAATGCAAGAGCAGATAAAGGCATAGACAATGGGAGTAAAGACTGGAGAGGAGACAGATCTTCGGATAGCCTTGAGACGTCGGAGATGGTAGTAGCACAAGCGGGTGAGATTACAGATATAGTCAGAAAAAGAAAGGGAGCTATCAAGAATTATACCCAGGTTGCGGTCAGATGCAGAGAATGTATAAAAAGGAAAGCTTTGAGATAAAAGAGGGTAGTCAACCTTGGCCAGTTGTTGACGAGTGCCAAACTAAATCAATTGGGTCTCTGCTGGGTTTAAAGAAAACATGTTTAAGGACAGCCATGCTTGAAGATCATGAAAGAGAGCATCAATGCGAGCAGTAAGAAACAGCTGAGCATACGGAGACCCATGCACGTAGAGCTGGGCGTCATCACCATAGAGGCGGCCAGTGGTTAAATGCGTTACAAAGCTGGAGGTAATATCAGCTGATTAAAGCAGGTAAAGGAGTGGGCCAAGTACTGATCCCTGGGGACACCAAACTTGACAGTAACCCAGTGTGTTCTGGAGTCACCCCAGATTATCGTTTGTGTGAGATCTGTAAGATAGGACCGGAACCAAATAAGAGATGAGACCACTTGAGAACTCGAGACGTTGCAGGAGGATCTCATGGTCAACCATGTCAAAGGCAGCAGAGATGTCAAATAGAGCAAGCAACGAGATCTGGGATCTGTCAAACGCAGTGTAGCAACCAGAGAGGAGAGATAAGAGGACAGTTTAAGTAGAGTTTCTGCAGTCTGAGGCCGAGTTCACGGACATGACTCACGCCACGGTGTTATCATTCAAATGAAGAAATCAAGATGGACTTGCCAACTACAGAAACTAAAGCTCATTTCCTGAACTAAGTTAAAACATTTACACTGCAGTACTGTGTCAGATGCTTTTTCATTTATTTTATTACTCATTGTTGTTTGTAGCTTTAACTTTGGGTTCTTAATTTGAAAGTCATAACCATTAAACCGGCTGATGTAAGACCAGCTCTCATTTTACAACATATTGCGTTTTCGGTCTGGTATTTCAGACAAAGTTGCTAGAAAACGGTGATACATATCAAAAATCAATTTTTGGTGCAATATCAACTTTAACATGGACCTTCGATTTAGGTTTGTCCGGGAACTGAACTCGAGTTTTTATTACTTTTTGCCCCACCCTAATGTACATGACTAAAAAAACACTTGCAACCAATTTTGGGGAAAACATTTTTTTTGTTTTTCGGAGACGAAATTTGTAACATTTCGGATAATGACCCATATATGCGTGTATAATATTAAATTACGTACGCCTATACACTAAATACACTAAAGAAGAGAATGGTGAAGACACTGGTGTGGAGTGTTGTTCTGTACGGCTCCGAGACATGGACAATGAGGAAGGATGACATAAAAAAGATTGGAGGCCTTCGAGATGTGGGTGTGGCGCAGAATGGAGAAAGTTAGCTGGACGGAACGGAGGACGAACGAGGAAATCCTGCAAATGGTAGAAGAACAGAGATCACTCCTAAGTACTATACGCGGACGACAAAGGAAATGGATCGGGCACATCCTAAGGAGTGAGACACTGCTAAGAGACATCATGGAGGGAAGGATGGAGGGGAGAAAGACGCGAGGAAGACCGAGGGCAATGCTACTAGACTGGATGATGACAAAAGAAGAAGGATACAGTGGACTGAAGAGAGGAGCACAAGACAGAGAACGATGGCGTCATTGGTCATACGAACCTGCCGGTGGGCAGAGAACATAAAGAAAGAATATACACTGATACGGTTGAATAATTTTGGAAATTGGCTGGACTTTCTAAAGGGAGTGTATGATGCATATAAAATGCTGATAATAGTGCAGTGCGGGACTAGTGGATATATGAACAATACAGGCGCATTTAACTACAGCAAGGACATGAGGGTATATTTAGAATCTGTCAATAAAAATCTGGCCGCTAAACAGTGTGATTCTCCTTACAGATTTTATTTTAGTTATAGTTACAGTTATAGTTAATGGTTTTTTATTTTAGTTATAGTTACAGTTATAGTTAGTATTATTTTTTAGTTATAGTTATAGTTATAGTTACTGGACTTTTATTTTAGTTAATTTTAGTTAGTACATAATTACAAGTGACCCCAATGGCACTCCTCCTGGTCCACATATGGGGTCATCGATTAATTATGTCAGCAAATTTTAGGCAGTTTTTGATCTCCTCCCTCTGTCATCAACTGTCAAACATTCAAGGCCCCCCTAATAAAATTATGTCAAAAAAATTACCCCACCCTCAGAATATTTCTATGACTCTAACATGCAAAAAACTGAATTCGCCAAAAAAAACAAAACGTTGTAATTCAGATTTTAATTTGATACTTTATGGCTGCAGTACTTGTGTAATCACAGATATTTAATGGATTTTTCCCAATAAAAATACAATCTCGTTTTCTTGTAAATGTGTATTCAATTTGATTTTTATTATGAACATTTCTAATTTGAACATGATAACTTTTTTATAATATTCCTTTTAACATATAATATTAAAATCAAAACCAGTTTCTCACTCTAAAATTAACAATCGAAAGAAAAAAATTATCTTTCCATCAAAAAGAAACTCGACATATTATATTTTCGAAAAGAAACCAGAATATTGGGAAGGAGAATAGGCCTATGCACCACATTTTCTCGGAACAATAAACAGGATAGTAAGTTTAAAACGAATAAAATATCGCGTTTGATTAAATTCGCGATGTTTATCGATATTGCACTTTTTTATTTCACTAACGAAAATAGCGATGAGTTTTCGTTAGTGTTATTTTCGTTATAGTTATAGTTATAGTTAATGATATTTTTTAGTTACAGTTATAGTTATCGTTAACGAAATCATTTGTTGTTCGTTAACGAACATTTTCGTTATCGTTAACGTTAACGAGAATCACACTGCCGCTAAATTGTAGGCCCATAGAAATAAAACAAACTCTTTTAACCGGACCAGTTCGTTTAGTGACAATATACATTGTTTTCCTCATGTACTGAATTTATACTTGAATCACATTATTTGTTCTGCATTTGATGGCATCAATAAACAGCATTTATATCCATGCTATGCGAGTGACCAACTGTAAGTTACATAGCCTATGTACGTACCCCAGGCATCGTGCAGTGTGGATAGAATTCAGCGAACGAATCTCTTCACCGAGAAATAATTCTACGCGAGTAGCAAGGATGAAGTCGGAGTAGTCGACCGATGTCATAAACGAACACTAGGATGAGGAAGGACCTGCTTATATAATCAGTGTTGCTCCACCCATCTTCAAGGGCAGCGTTCGCAAAAGAGTCATTGGCGTATGCTGCAAGAAGCGGTTGGCTCAGGAAGGATGTATTACTTGGGGACGGTCAAGGCAAAATGGTTTATATTTTACCCCACCCCACTCACCATCTATGCCTCTAGGAGTGGTTGGCTGATGGAAGATATATCGTTTGGTTTAACAAATGGTGACCGACCAACACCAAGTTCACTAGGGTCTTAGTTTGCGTTAGTGTAGGGGAGACTTGGCACCCTTGATCCTCTTTTTGATTTTTTCAAATTTAAAAAAAAATTAAAATCACTAGCAAGTTTTTTTCAATTCTATTTAATAAGAAAATTTCTTTTCTATCTAAGTTGCATAAAGCGGTTTTCACAAATATGAACTATGAAAATCTATGGGCAAAAAACACACGACACCCAAAAGGGATCAAGGGTGCCAATGGGTTGGCACCTTTGATCCCACCCATGTGCACCTTTGATCCCCAATAGTCATCTTGATCTGTTTGTTTGCAACAGCAAGGAAATGTTGGAAATTATTATTTGAAATGAAAAATGTGCAAATATTACTTTGGATATAATAAAGACAATGCATTTGCCACATTTTGACAGTCTAAACTTTCTACATAAAAGTGTTTTTTCATCGTTTTTATGTACAACATAATCTCAGATTTTCAAACTACTATGTGCTCTATGTCCAATGTTTTCATCGTCCGTACTGTGATTAGGTTCCACGTCAAAGTCATCTTCAGATAGTGCAGATGACATACAGATTTTGAAAATAAAATTCATGAACATTTTCATAATTTTCAATTACTTCATGTTCATCGTCGGTGTCGCTCACAGCGGTCAGTCTGATATTTTCCGGCATGAGTTCTTTTTTTTATTCATTTTTTGTATTTGCATTAATTCGATCACTGTTTTCAGTCCGTTTTTGTCTTTTGGTATTTTGTTTGCCTTGGAAACAGCAGTTGACTTCCATAACTAGCAATACGGCTACTTTCATTTAAGATTCAGAAACTTGACCCCTTGGTGGCCTGTTTCTCTTTCTCTTTTTATTATGATAAGGCATAGCTGTATGTATGACAAAAATAAAATTTATCAATACAAACATTATTCTCAATTATACATACATAATATTCAAAACAAACTTCTTGTTGACATGTGGTATATATTCAACATTTTATGTAGGCACCCTTGATCCTAGGGATCAAGGGTGCCGACTGGCACCCTTGATCCTGGGATCAAGGGTGCCGACTGGGGATCAAGGGTGCCGAACCAAGCAGGGATCAAGGGTGCCAAACCATTTAGTTTCCACTTCGTGGATCATACCATTTTTAATGTACGAGTTAAGTGTCTCAAAATAGATTCAACAAGTAAACAAATCAATTAACTTCGTAAATGTAATAAACAAATTTGGTACCTACTTTAAAAAAGTTTTTGTAGAGTTCGTTGTGGAGTTGAAAAAATTACTTTTTACCTTCAAAATTTAATTTTTATGATAAAAAATTTATTATTCACGCTAACCAAGTGAAAAGACAGAAGGAAGGTAACATCAATAAATATAATAGAATGATTCACTGCTTTTCTTCAACAAATAAGTAAGTAAGGCAAAATGACTGAAGGATCAAGGGTGCCTAGGGATGAAGGGAGCCAAGTCTCCCCTACTTTCCGGCTTTCTGCTAGCCTCTCTGTCTTATTGTATGTCTGTTTTTGTTTTCTTGCCTCTCTGTCTGTGTTTTCTTCTGCCTCTCTGCTTGTTTGCTTGTATCTCTGCAGACACTTAGGCTTGTAGTCAATGGCTGAGAGTTCAAATACGATCCTGGTTTTGGGAAATCTGACAGCAGTTTCTTTTGAGTGGAATGGTAGGTAAGCAGACTGGAGCGTTAAGAGATGATGAACCAGTAAAGCATCATATCATGCGGTTGAATTCTAGCTATGATTTTTTAAATATTATTGTATAAGTCTGAATTACCTGCAAGTAAGCAAGTAAATAAGTATGCATGCATAGAAGAAAATATTTGTTAAGACGTCATCTATGTCTGCTGAACAATAAATCGTAGGTTTGTGATTCTTTGTCTGCACAGTTAACGCGTTTGCGGCATGTAGAAGGTCAGTTTAGTTCAGATGAGATCAAGTGCTATGTTAAGTATGAGCTCCTGATCACATCTAAAAATACAATGGCCTCTCATAACCTCATGATTATTACTTTTGCGTCACATGATAAACCAATATAGATGCCGGAAGATTTCTGCTTGGTAGGGATACTGTTCCTTGGCCCGGGTGACCTCGGCAAGGTTAAAGCATATGCGGCATGTAGTAGGTCAGTTTAGTTCGGATGAGATCAAGTGTTTAGTATAAGCTCTGATTCCATCTAAATGTGCATTACCATCTCAGAACAATATGAGTATTACCTATGCATCACAAGTACATCACAATGTCTGGAGGCCACAGATTCTGGTGCCCCTGGACTTCGTGAACTCAAAAGGGCTGTGGAACAGATAAAGCGCGATTGTTTTGTGGATAGCGTGTGCTATGCTCCCAATTGAGAGTTCGAAGGTTCAAATCTCAGCCAGGGCAGAAATTATATTGGGGACCAATTCTGCACCACTTGCGCCCTTCAGCCATCGAAACCACTGTGGGTAGCCTACATTGACCGTGTACACGGTCGGTGAAATGATCAGACGGCGAGGTAGATGACTGTTTGTCCGCCCGCAATATGCTAAGGAAGTCGATAACAATTCATATGCATGTCCGCCTCTCTTGGTCTGGCAAAAGAGACAGCTCTTCTTCTTCGAGTTCTTCTTCTTCTTCTTCTTCTTCTTCTTCTTCTTCTTCTTCTTCTTCTTCTTCTTCTTCTTCTTCTTCTTCTTCTTCTTCTTCATCATCATCATCATCATCATCATCATCATCATCATCATCATCATCATCATCATCATCATCACCACCACCATCTTCTTCGCATTCTATAAATTCTTCGTCGCATTCTTCTTCCTCATCTTATGTCATCCATTTTTCTTCAGATTTTCGTGGAACTACGATTTAAATTATGGCAACGTGCCTTAGAACAATTACTTAGAGGAGTACTTAACAGTTTCTTGACATTCTCTTAAATCCATTTGTAATTATAGTTGAAAATTTCTGTAGCAAAAGTTTCAACAGAAACTAATCACACGCTAGAAAAAAAATAGGCGAACCCGTGTTGTTGGATATGGCAGAGTATGCCGGGCGATGAATAATTCTAGTAATAGATTCCTACTAACGATATCTGCGAAAGCCGCTATCTCCATCTTCCACTCGCTCATTGCGCTCTGTGAAGCGCTTGGTCTTTTTGTTCCCAGGTCAGCGCCGGGCGTTTAATGTAGTGGGTCCCACGATCTGGAATGACCTTCCCCCTCTACTCAAGGCCAAACTAATGACTGGCTTTGCCTCATCGGTCTCACGTTCTCTAAATCATTTCTGTTTCTCCGGGACTGAGAGAGGCGCTGAGAGAGGCGCTGTATAAATTTCTAGATACAATACAATACAATAAGTCCATCTGCTGGACAATATAATCCCAGGTCTCTGATTTTTGTCAGCACAGTTAGCCCTCCATCGGGCGTTGGGTAAAAAATGATTCCAGAGTGCATTTTCAAACCATGGATCGATGTTAAAACTGAAACGGCTGCTGTGGTCTTTCATGAGAATCATTGGTGAGGTTGTCACTACGTATTCCAATTGAGTGTGCATGCGAATTTTAGATGGAGAAAAAAAATTACAGGACATGTGTACAGATAGGATCATGGGGTTATTTTTACCGCGTTACTATAATATTGTTGTTTCTTTCTCATTAGACAGTCTGAAGTTGCACAAACCCCACAATATCACTTCCTTGTTTATTGTTCCTATTTACACAACGCTCAAGGTGCAATGATTCAGGATCGTTTCTCACAATTGACGAAAGACTCGCTTCATATCGAGGTCGGTGCAGATTCGTACAGTACATGCCGTTAAAGCCGGCAAAATATGGCATCAAGTTATGGATGTGATGCTGAAACCAATTCCAGAATATATTGCAGCAAAGAGAGCGCTGATGGAGCTCCAACCAAAGATCTTGGAGAAAATGTTGTTTGCCAGCACACACAACCTTTTGAATGTGAAGGTCGCAACATTACCACCAATAACTTTTTCACTTCGCTGGTCCTAGCTAGAGGTGTTCTGAAGACAAAGAAAGCAACTTTGGTTGATACTATTCGTACTAATCGAGTAGAGCTGCCCACAAAATTTGTGACTCACAGAGGACGCGAGTGGTTCTCATCCCTTGTTGGGTTCAATGAGACATGAGACTCGTCATTGCTTTCTTGCAAGTGTAAGAAAGACAAAGTGATCGTCGTCTTGTCGAATATGCTCATCTCCATTGGGTCTTTCGACAAAGACCCAATAAAACTTCCGGATATTATACACTTCTACAACAAGACCAAAGTAGTTGATTGTGCTGACCAGATGATAGAAACGTTTAGCACGAAGTTCTCAACCAGACGTTGGCCGGTAGTGCTGTTCTGCAATCTACTGGATATTGCGGCACTTAACGCTTACGTCCTCCATGAGAAATTGAAGGTGGACAAAGCTCCAGTGGGAAAGATTCGGCTGTTCATCAAGAAACTGGGGGAAAGATCTTTGTCAAGAGCTACCAAAACGGCAATACGCTGATGTAACTCATCGTGAACTGATTAGACTTAGAGCATGACTATTAGACGAAACTAAGGAAACTTCAAAGAAACGAGGTCGCAGCCAAGTTTGTCCCAGACAGACGAACAATAAAGCCACGGCTGTGTGCAAGGCATGCCATAAGAATTTGTGCCCTGTCCACTGTCAGATCCTCTGTCAGACATGTCTCTCTACTGATTGATGAAATACTTTCCTAGACTCCTAGTCCTAGCAGTCTACTATGTCAATTCTAGCGTCATTTCATTGTAGTGAGGGCGCATTTGTGTAACACATTACACATCCGTGTAAGAACAGCATTAAAACCCTATGTTTGTATGTGGCATCATGACATCATGACGTGACGTCACGTCATGACATGAGAAAGTTCAACAAATAATGACATTTCAGTGAATATTAATAATACATTTTTGCAATGACCTTCTCATGCCATCCATGTGCTTGTTTTATCCGAAGTACATGATAATTACTATGGGATCAAAATTGATACCACGCCCTTAGTTTTATGGTTTTTTCGCCGGAAGGAGGGTTAAGGCGTTTGCGGTATGTAGAAGGTCAGTTTAGTTCAGATAAGATCAAGTGCTGTGTTAAGTATGAGCTCTGATCACATCTAATGAGAGTGACCTCTCATAACCTTATGATTATTACTATTACATGATCACATGATAAACCAAAATAGATATCGGAAAGTGTCTGCAGGGTAGGGGATCTGTTCTCTTGCCTGCTCATTTTATGACCCTGTAAACTGCAGTCGTTATTTGCATGTATCAACATGACATTGTAGATATTGTAGAACAATGTAGATGTTCTTCAATGCAATGTCAAGATGGTTGGCGAATACATTTACGGCGGAAACTGGCAAATAACCTACACATTCTATTTTATCGGTATACTGTTTGCCGATGAAACCATAATTTGTAGATTTGAAGTAAGCGCGCATTCATAACTGATTAGAGTATAGTTAGGTCCACAGTAATGTAATAGCCTAACAGTCCATAACTCAAGCTGTTACATGCCTTCAGGATAAACTACCGCTTTCACTGCGACAGATATCTACTCGTCTTGTATGAGTTCAAGTAGGTCTTAATTGTTGTATTTAGTTCTTGGCTGATGTAGTTTTACTATCCTATATAATAATTTCCTAGATCTGTGTGTCGGCAAACGATCTGACTCATAGGCCTACTTAGGCGCAGTAGGCGGAGCCTATGTTGTGTGCGTCTCTAAGCCTATTTTGATTGGATGATGCTTTGACCCCTAGCTTATTTGATTGACAGGCACACATAGACATGCATACATGACAGACAGACTGACAGAACGATTGATAGACGGAGTCAGTGAAGGAGGGAGGGAGGGACATAGCTAGGGCGGAAGGGAGGCAGGGAGACAGAAAGACGTACAGACGCACAGCCAGACAGACAGACGTACTACCTTACTCTCTACCGCACTACCTCTTTCTATACACACGATTTGATTGTAGTACTCATCAAACCGTCAGATATGACGGGTAAATATTCTAGTTAACTGATATTACTATCAGCAAAATTAAAACGTATGCGGTATGCAGAACATCAGTTTTACTGGGAGGAGACACTTGTGTCAAATATTTTATTTTGTTTATTTTATTTATTTCGGATATTTCTATAGCGCCTCCTCAAGTCTACTACTATTACAGTTGGCAAGTCCAATCTTGATTTCTTTATTTGAATGATAACACCGTGGCGTGAGTCATGTCCGTGAACTCGGCCTCAGACCTCAGAAAATCTACTTAAACTTTTCTTCTTATCTCTCCTCTCTGGTAGCTACACTGCGTTTGACAGATCCCAGATCTCGTTCCTTGCTCTATTTGACATCTCTGCTGCCTTTGACTTGGTTGACCATGAGATCCTCCAGCAACGTCTCGAGTCCTCAAGTGGTCTCAGGGACTCCTCTCTTCTTTGGTTCTGGTCTTTATCTTACAGATCTCACACAAACGATAATCTGGGGTGACTCCAAAACACACTGGGTTACTCAGTTTGGTGCCCCCCAGGGATCAGTACTTGGCCCACTCTTTTACCTGCTTTATACAGCTGATATTTCCCTCATCTTTGTAACACATTTAACCACTGGCCGCCTCTATGTAGATGACGCCCAGGTCTGCGTGCATGGGCCCCCTATGCTCAGCTGTTTCTTATTGCTCGCATTGATGCTCTCTTTCATGACCTTCACGCATGGCTGTCCTTAAACCTGTTTTCTTTAAACCCAGCAAAGACCAATTGATTTGGTTTGGCACTCGTCAACAACCCCCAGTCGGGACGGTTGCTTTGTCCTTCGTTTTTTTTACTTTCTGCAGCGAGGAATATCGCAGTTCAATCTTGGCACGTGCAGCCTTCTTCTGCGCATACTTCTTCTTGGATTATAACGTCTTGGCGTCACGCATTGTAAGAATACTAAACTTACTCGGTTCATACAGTTTTTCTTGGAATTTTCTAAGTCGTTAAAGCTAAAATTTGACCAACATAAATGAAACTATCCGTTACGGCCGCCATGTTGCTTATGAAAGTAGCCACGTTCGAATCACGTAACGTCTTACACGTGACTGGCGGCTCGCTAGTTTGTCGAAACTTGCGGGCCGCCTAGTGGTCCGCTAGTCACTTCGTATTTGAAAATATTTGTTAAGATGCTGGACAATTAGTCATAGGTTTGTGATTCTTTGTCAGCACAGTTAAAATGTTTGCGGTATGTCGAAGGTCAGTTTAGTTCGGATGGGATCAAGTGCTGCTTAAATATGAGATCAGCAGCATGGTGACTTCTAAAAATACACTGCCGTCTCATAAATTTATGATCATTATTTATATCCCATGCTACACATAGACAGCAGACTACGGCATCTGGTGTCCCTGGCCTTTGTGACCTCAAAAGGGCTGTGAGATTGATAAAGCGCGATAGTTAAGTGGATGACGTGAACTGGACTGTCAATTGAGAAGTCGAAGATTCAAATCTCTCCAAGGGCAAAAATTATTTGGAGCACCACTTCGGCATCGTTTGCGCCCATTAGCCACCGAAACTATTATTAATACATTGTCGTATACACGGTCGGTGAAAAGATCAGACGGCGAGGTAGATGACAAGTTATCCGCCCTCATATGCCGAAGCTAAGAGCAACGAAGCCACTAACAATTTATGCGTGTTATTGTATAGGCCTAAGTCAGAAGTGCATGTAGTTAGGCAAGTAAATAATTAAGTAGGCCTAAGTATACAGGGAAGAAAATATTTGTTAAGACATAAGACGTCATAAATCCATCTGCCAATGAGACGGATCTGACAACCCCACAATTGTCCTTCTCACAGCAGGAAAGAAAAGGCAGGACAGAAGAGCGAGACGTCGTATTGTTCACATGGCTACGTTCAGTTGAGTTTGCATTAGAGGAAATGGATAAATTAACTGAGACGGAACGGACGGTGTTCAGTGATGGGCACTAAACTATTTTTTTAGTTAAACTAAAACTATTTTCCAACTAAAAAAAGTTTAACTAAAGTTGGCAACTGATTTTGGAAATTAGTTGACTAAACTAAAAAAATAGTTAAACTTTTCCAACTTTTTCCAATTTTTCACGACAAACATTTTCGCAATAGCAGAGGTTAAGTGAACTGTAATAGGCCCTAACGCCGAGCGTCAATGACAATTTCACCTTCAAACTATGCAATGTGTACTGTTCTAGCATACAGTTACAGGCGTACTGCAAGTAGTGTATAAATTTGAAAACACAGGCTGTTAATCAGTTATGCAGTGTTAATCAATAAGTTTCGCGTTGAGTTGTTGACAGTGTTCAATGTTAGGCCTATTTGCGGAAAATAGTTGCGTATTGCTGATTTTCTAGCTAAACATTTTAGTTAGCAACTAAATTTTTTAGTTAAACTATGGTTTTAACTAAACTATTTTTAAAGTAAAACTTCATCCTTAAGTAGTTTTTTTTAGTTAAGCTAAACGTTAGCAACTTTTCAGTTAACTAAAAGTCTATTGCCCATCATTGACGGTGTTTACTGATTTTATCATTTTGACACAGATTAAAGTTATCTCAATCACTTAAATTCCGCCGTTATTTCAAAATATAGTACGTCTTCAACAGTTTATCTTCGACACGGTCTCTCAAGAACTTTGTTATAGGCCAATTAGGCCAATTACTACTTAGCGCTGTACGAAGTTTACTGACGAAAGCGTTATCATTTTGCTCTACATAAAACATTGGAATGCCACTTATGATACTACAAAAAAATTTACTGCAATTTTTCGGTATATTATCCTAACAGCCAAGAATGCACACTCAATACTCGAACTCCCAAGCTTGCGAATTTAAACGGTCGACTCTGCAGAAAGAGGAAGCTGTACTTAAACAAGTTCAAAGGTCCAATATACGATTCGATACGATCTACATTGCAAATTTAATATCATAGCAGAAGATTTTAATCATACGTTTAACATTTTAACGACGAGAGTGTACCAAAGCGACTTTGAACCAATGCAACTGTTATTAAAGTGTTAAGTGCCAGCTGGTATTTATTTGTCTGAGTTTTGTTGTGGTAGCATCAATCGGGCACGTATTGTATCAGGCCTAACGTAATGTAACCTATTGTATGTGTGTATTTACCCGAACCTATAATTTATAGTCATCGATTGCTTCTTTGTCATTAGATGGCGGCATTATAAATGATGTCAAATGACTAAGACAAGAACAGCCCCTTGAACAAGACCCTAGACGCAACCAATACATGAATTGTCACCGACTTTATTTCATTGGCCTATCTCCAAACTAAGTGTGCAATTAGTGGACTCGAAATAACTGAAGTGGCTAGAGGGCACAAATAAAATCAAAATCTCGAAAAGAATTTTTTCTTTGGCGGAGATTTGCATGCCCGACCTTTCAATTGACAGTCCTTCGCGTTAGTCATTGGACTATCGTGCATAACCGACTAAATAGACTAATAAATAAATAAATAAATAAATAAAATGAAAACTAAATAGGCCTATGTCAGTAAAGTGTTTTTCGGCATTGTAACAAAACGCGTTAGACGTTTTAAGCAACATTTTTATATATTCCAACCGATTATTTATACTGTTGTCGATTCTCATTTTAAATTAAATTGGCTTTATTGTCGATTTCAGCAATATCAAGAGCCATCGAAGTCGTAGCAAGACAAGGAGACCAAGGCGGTCTGCAGACCGAATAGAGCGGGAGGAGAGAGCAGAGGGGGCTTTACGCATTAGGTCACAGAAGTAATTAGGAGCTTTTCCCTGCTGAGTTCTAGAGACCAAGAGGAGGAACTGTGTGTTGGATGCGGGAAGCAACAGGAAGCCAGTTAAGTACATAAGTCATAAGGGTAGTTATGTGGGAGAAGCGAGGAAAACGTGCAATGAGCCTGGCAGCCGCCTTCAGAACAGACAACAAACAATGAATTGCAATAGTCGATGCGGCAGCAAATAAAGGCATGGAAAACAGTAGTAAACACTGAAGGGGAAACTGATCTTCAAACGCCTCAGGTAATAAAAACAGGACCGCGTCGGGTGCGAGAGGTGTTCAGAAAACGAGAGAATAGTATCGAGGGTGGTGCCCAAATCCCGGACACTGCATGAGAATGAAATATCATGGTTCATCGACGACAGAAGTGGGAGAGCAAGTATAGATAGCTACTGGTTAGTGCCGAACCAGATCAGTTGGGCTTAGAACAGTTAAGTCGATTTGATGACATCCTAGAGTGGAGATCAGGTAACAGCGAAGAATCAATGGATATAACGAGGGAGGTCTGCTCAGAGGAGGAGCCTTGGACAAAGATCTGAGCATTATCTGCATAAAGGTGGCCAGACGTGTTTAGTAATATAGAAAGGTTGCCAGACGTGTTTAGTAATATAGAAGGAATGTAGGCTGTGTAGACTAACCCAGTCAGTTCTGGAGTTATCAAGGACAACCCTCTGAGCACGGTCAGAGAGGTAAGATTTAAACCAATGAAGAGGGAGACCACTGAGACCACAAGACACTTCAAGACGCCAAAGTAGGCCTAGAAACTCACTGTCAACCATGTCGAAGGCCGAGGAAACATCAAGAGTGCCAGAAGCGTCAAATGAAACCTGTCAAAGGCAGTGTAAATTCCTAGAGAAGGGACAGGTGGGCAGTTTCCGTAGAGTGATGACCTCTAAACCCTGATTGACTGGAAGGGAGGATTCGAGACCGTTCAAGATAGGACAGAAGCTGAAGTGAGGCGAGTCTCTCAAGAGTTTAAAGAGAAAGGAAAGGTTAGGAATAAGACTTGCGAGTCACGATTAGGTTTTTTAGGTGCAGGAAAGACAACAGCCCGCTTCTGGGATGGAGGGAGGCGGCCCTCTGCTAGAGACCTATTGAACAAATACACCAAAAATTGCAACAATATCGATATACAGTCTACCTCCTTCTCCTCCGCCGCCTCCTCCTCCTTCTGCTTCCTCTCTATGACGTCGATCGCATATTTCACGGTCTTTCTTATTTTGTTTCGATCTTGTGCCATCTAGCTTTGCACATCGTATATACTTGCAGCTATCCATAAGGTCGCTACGCCAATCTCTCTTTGCTTTGTCTTTAATTTCTTTGCCTTCTATTATTCGTAACACGACCTGCTTAATCAGACTGACATTTTCCTTCTTGAATAAGCTTCCTTTCCGTTATGTTGTATGATTTTCCGGTGACTATTGCGTCATCCAACTTCTTTATTTGATATTTTCTGTGGCCATCTTCTGAGTCAAATTCTTAGGTATCTCATATCAATTGCCATATATCTGTCCTTACTCTGCTTCTCCAACGACCAGGAGTTACACGCCTATTATAAAACACCACATACACATGTTTCAATGGTCTTCACCTTCATGTGCGTATTGGTCTTTCGGATCGCCCAAATATTTCCAAATTGCTCCATTGCTCCAGCTGTCTTTGTTATTGTTCTAATCTCTTTGCCGCACGCATTGTCCCATATCAAAAGGCTTCCCAGATATACAAAGTCCATCGCATTCTCGATCTCTTCGCCACCACCGCCACTGAGGTCATGCTCTCTTTATTCCCAAGTATCAGTTATTTGGGTTTAGTTATGTATGAGTGTCAGTCGAGATGTGGGGCGTTCAAATTCCAGCCAGGGCAGAAATGTGCTTGAGATTTTTGCTCTTCATGCACCTCATAGCCAACTCAGCCATTGTGAGTACATTGACCGTACAATGTCGGTGGAAAGATGAGACGGCGAGGGAGAGGACGGGTCACTGGTCCTCATATGCCGAGGTCAAGAAATCGAAGTCGTTAACACTTCATTCATATGGCTGCCACAGGGCTAGATTCGTTTTTAGTTGTCCTTTGATCAGGTCTCTGTCATCCCCAACTAAAGGTTGTGATCCTGTTGCTATGTGCTGCAATTCCTGTTCGATTGCCTTATATGTCCAGGACGCTTTCATGATATGCAATGAATGAGTATCTGTTAGTGAGAAAAGGTCTCTCGGTCTTGTGCCTCTTGAGATTTTGAACGAATCACTCAGTTCTTTGCCTAGTCTGACCGCTGACTTCGCACTTTCGCAGACATTTTGGATCACCACCTTGCAAAATTAACGCTTGCGACATAATTAGCTAGAGGATTTTAGCCTGAAGTTTAACATAACAACTTTTGAGTGATAAAATGTGTACTCTGTTTACGAACATTAAATCTCTAGCTATTAAAACTAATAAATGAGAGTTTTGTTATTAATTAAATTAAAACATCGTTCAGTGGTCGTTTCAAATGAAATCACTTTCAAACTAATACTGTTACTTCAACTATCATTAGCAACAGTGCAAATATTGTGCTTCAGTGTTCTGCCAAATTGATTGTCTAACCTTCAATGTCCAGACAGAAGCCATTATTTTAACTTGCTACGGATAGTTCCTCTTTCTGCGTGGATCCTCCATTTCTGGGAATCTTTATCGCCTTCTTCCCATATTGTTACCCACGTGTCAGGCGAGCACTTGCTGGCTTCCACATCCAGTTCTGAAGCGCGCGTGTGTGTAGGTGTGTGTGTGTGTGTGTGTGTGTGTGTGTGTGTGTGCGCGCGTGTGTGCGTATGTGTGTGTGTGTGTTTGTGCGTGCATGTGTGTGTGTGTAGGTGTGTGTGTGTGTGTATTTTTGTGTGTGGGCGGCGTTTAGGCCTGACGAGGTAGCACGTGTGGTGTAGCTAGTAGAGGATGGACTGCACACCTGAGGTGTTTTGCCGCGCAAGCTGGGCTATATTAAAAACTTGGCCATAGTATGAACCTATGTCAGCGTCAGTCTGGTTTTTTGCCGATGTCGGCGTGTGGTCGCCTTTGTGGCTGACATTTGTATTGTCTGGAGTTCGACGTTAGAAGTCTTTGATAGACTTTTGACTCGTTTGGATGGTTCTGTAGTGGATCTGTGCAACGTTTCTGCCGTTGCTGACGTTTGTGATGTTCGGTTCTGTTCTGCTGCTAGTTAAGTTTCGCTTGTATAATGTATATACTATGTAGCTTAATAAGATTGTGATACTTAAACCCGGGACGCATTATATTTGCCCATGTAGACAACTTACCACTATATATATATAATTATATGAATAAACTGAAAAAAATCGCGAGCGGTAAACATTGCTTGTACATAGCTTAATAAAATTATGATTCATAAATTCCAAAATCGCAGGTTTTGATTCTTTGTTAGCACACTTAATTAAGGCGTAGCGGCTTGTAGAAGGTCACTTTATTTCGAAAAGATCAAGTGCTACTTTAAATATGATGAGCTTTCTTCTCAGCCAAAACTACGCTATCGTCTCGGGGCCTTATGATTATTACACTTACATCACATGACAAACCCATAAAATGCTGGAAAATACTCTTACTAGATAGAAAACGAAATGCGTATCTGGTGTTTATGGCCTGTGCGACTTCGAAAGGGCTGTGGAAAAGATGAAATGCGATTGTTTAGTGGCAACGTGTGCTGGACTACCAATCGACAGGTAGGAGGTTCAAATCTTCGCCTGGACATAAATTTATTTTGAGAATACAGCACCACTTGAACCTTCTAGCCATCGCAACTATTATAAGTACTCTGACCTTACACTATCGGTGGGCAGATCAGACAACGAGGGAGCTGACTAGAACTCGTTTGCCAAGGCTAAGAACAATGAAGTCGGTAATAATTTATACTCATGTCTGCCGCTCCGGGTAGGCCTATAGCTTAATTAAGGGTCAGCTCTTCTTATTAATCTTCGTCGCGCTCTTCTTCCTCGCATTCCTTCGAAATGAATGCTGCATTAAGATTAAGCGAGACAATAAATACGGGCTCCACATGATCTGGATCTGGATCTTGGTATAAATTACAAGGCAGTTTCTGTTGAATGGAATTGTCGGTAATCAAACTGCACTATGGAGAAGTGATGAACCAATGACACACCATGCGGTTGAATTCTGGTTTTACAAAAATATCATAGAATAAGTACGGTAGGTCAGAAGTGCGCAAGCCAAAAAATATTTGTTAAGACGCCATAAATCCATCTACTGGACAATTAATCGTAGGCTTGTGATTCTTTGCCAGCCCAGTTAAAGCGTTTGCGGTATGAAGGTCAGTTTATTCCGGATGAGATCAATTGCTGGATATTATCCAATGATACAATTGGATAATATCCAGCCCAAGTACCTCCGTGGTCTCTTCACCACCCAGGCAACCCGCTCCGCCCGATCCTCCTCCTATAAATTCAGTCTTTCTCGATCTCCGGTCACTACTCATCTCAAGTTCTCCAACCCAGCCATATCCAACAGAGCACCACGTCTCTGGAACGATCTCCCCCTTGAATTCCGCCGATTCTTGGTTCCTCCATCATCATTCCAACCCGTCCTCCATCCTTCTCCTCATGCTCCTCTATAGATCTATCTCCGGGCTTTCCACTTCAAACTGAAGTCTCACCTTCCAATTCTCCTCGCCCTAAATAACACCCTCCTTCACAGCTGCTCTGCCTCCTCTCTTGATCTGCCCCCCCCCCAAATCAGACTCAGACCTCTTTTGGATTACTCTCTGGAAAACCCCCTCAACAGTCGTATGCTGGCGCATCCTGTTTGAACAGAGCTTTGGTACAGTGGCGTAGCAATCGGTTGTGCAGGTTGTGCAATGCACAAGGGACCCCGGCGGTCAGAAGGGCCCCTGGCAGCGAGTAGAGTCATTTTTAGCCTTAAAGTAAATCTACATACATGTACAGCAAGTTAGCAACAGCGTACACAGTACTACACACTCAAATGACTCGACTCAATAGTTGTATTGGCTGAATCTGAAGCAGGAATGTATCATACCGACATTTCGCTTGCTTTTCCAACTCAGCTGTTGTCGCTTCTCTCAAGCTTTCGTTCGAAGTTGTCAACGAGGTCAACCATCTTCGAAATTGCACAACTGTTGTAGCCTAACTCGTAGACTATTAATATGCTCTTTCGTCTACATTCAGTGATGTCTGCACTGCCTACATGTTGCTGTTGACTTTGCCTGTGACTGTTGCGACATGTGAAAGATCATTTTCAAAATTGAAGCTAATCAAAAACTATCTACGAAATACAATGTCAGAAGAGCGGCTGAGCGACTTGGCAATGTTGTTGATAGAAACTGAAAATGCCGGGAAGCTTGACACTTCAAAATGGTAAATATTTTTTCGCAAGAGAAGGCGCGCAAAAAACGATTCAACTTTTTCGGAATTTTTGGAAACTTCTTTTTAGACTAGGCCTACCGTAGACTAAACACTTGTCTAATTTGTTAAATTCGTTATTTTTATCATCCAACACAACTGTTTTACAATTTGCAGAATTTAAGTGTGGATAATTCATATTATAGCGGCATAGCAGATGGAACGATGTTTTTAGATTACTTATTTCTAAGTTAGTTCAATTTTTATGCTAGCCTGGGGAAAAATGTTTTACTATAATAAATCGGAGAAAATAATTTAAATGTCATTATTTAATTATTATCTAATTGGGGTTCGATTTATGATATTTGCATATTTCTCACGGTGCGAAATATGCAAATTGCACAGCCTTTTTTGTTTCAAATCGAAGGGGTACAACGGGTACAATTAAGGGGCCCACCATCGAAGCTCTGCACAAGGGCCCACTAAAACCTTTCTACACCACTGCTTTGGTACTCTCCTAATTTTCTTCCTTTCAGTAATGTCGATGCATGCATTAGGCGTTACAATCGTAGGCGTAATTTGTCGGGGGAACGAGGGTAACCGTACCCCACCCCACTCTTTGGGCTGGGGTACCGTACCCCCCACTTTATGAACAATGCCAATCAATATTTTATTATTTTGCCTTCCCAGAGATCGCAGTCAACGCCTTGCCTCCTGTATTTAAGAAATTGTTACCCCCCTCCCACTTTTTAGACCAAAGTTACGCCCATGGTTACAATTATATAATCCTGTAACACACCAGAGGCGATTTCCGCAACTGATTTGAACGTGTATTTCATGTATTGTAACCGTTCGAAGACAGTCAGTTCAAGAAAAAGAAAAATAATGCACCACATTGACGTTATTCAAAGAATTTTATATGGTAAATATTTTACCGCCGGTAGAGGGCAGAAGACGTCAACATAGGAATGTCAAATTTTTTGTAGCAATTCTGTGATACCATAGGCAACTTTTAATCACTATTGGAATTAGAAATTCGAGAAAAAATGTTTTCACTCCACCCTATTAAGCAAAGGTTGAAATAAACTGTTACGGTGTGGACGGTTTTTAATGTTAATTTTTTTCAACCGTTTTTATTAATAGGCCTATAATATAGATAGATAGATAGATAGATAGATAGATAGATAGATAGATAGATAGATAGATAGATAGATAGATAGATAGATAGATAGATAGATAGATAGATAGATAGATAGATAGATAGATAGATAGATAGATAGATAGATAGATAGATAGATAGATAGATAGATAGATAGATAGATAGATAGATAGATAGATAGATAGATAGATAGATAGATAGATAGATAGATAGATAGATAGATATAATATAGCGTGTCAAAGGCAAACTTTTGAAATGGTGACATAATATTATGTCACCATTTCAAAAGTTTGCCTTTGACACGCTTTCTAAATGCCTTTATTCCACAGGTCAATAATAATTTAGAATTTCACAGTCTGCATACGAAAGCGTTATCACGAGACTAATATAAAGCGTAAGAAAGCTGCATTTATTTATAAAATAAAGTGCACTGCGATTTTATTCAGTGTACCATTCTTGCGACCCACAGCGCGCGCTGAATGCTTGCACACCCTGGGTTCCGAATCAGCGGCCTGCTTCGTGCAATCAGGCAGTCGCTTCAACGGTCCATGACCTATTCATTCAGACACTTAGAGATCTAAGTTTCTCAACAGACTTTCTACTTAGCACATATTAAAGTAGGTGATCTCCCAGCACGATGTCAAACGTCGGGAAAAGATATCACACGACACTCCACGACAGGAAATGATGACATGCCACGATATGACATGACATGATGTGAAATGACATTCAATTCAATTTCAATTCAATTTTTATTTTTGGTAACCACATTTTCAACGAAACCAGCTTACATGAAATACAAGGAAAAGTTAGTAAACCTGGTCTCACAGGTGAACCCAAAGGGGTTAAGAAGAACCCAGCTTGCCAGGACCCCACGTGAAATATGAATCAAACCAGTGCTTTTTTTCTAGAAGAAAAGGTTCCGGAACGGAACAATAGGTTCCGGAACGCAACAATTATGGGCTGGCTAAAATCACGAGAAAAACGAGATTGAGGGTTTGGAGGGGTCTCAATAAACACTGAAAACAGTTCAAAAACACTGAAATTAATTAAAATAACTAAATTATTGTTTTAATAATAAATAAATTATTTTTAGTAGCTGAAAAAGGTGCCGGAACGCCGTTCCGGCCCGTTCCGGCTGAAAAAAGCCCTGAATCAAACAGACGGCCTAACATTACGAATTACAATCACAAGCGAGTAAATAAAAAAACTCAATTAGCAAAATCTTAGCTAAAGGGTCCAAAAGGAGCAGGTGAGAAGAAGCTCTCTAAAAAATGAAGTAAGGTCTGTATGTGCGTCATTTATAAACAGACGGAGATGACTTTTGAAACAAGTACATGTAATATTTAGTTGGCTACGAATATGTAAAGGAAGATGATTCCATAAAATGGATTGGATCCGGTAGGCTATATTGAATAGAAACTAGGGGTGTGTTGGTAGGTGGGTAGAGAGGAACGTAAGCGGATAGGTTTCTAATTTGGGCGGGTGGCGATCTAGAGCAGGATAAAAGAAGGTGTTGAAAATAAGTGGTATTTGGAGAGGAACAAGTCACAGGCTCTGTCGGTTTGTAGTTCAGCATTGTGCTTCCAGGACTTCAGACCAGTCAGTTGTATTTAGCAGCTGCAAAAACTGTTCTTACTGCTATCTGAGACTAGATTAAAGGTCTTAGGTCGAAGGTCGTTTGAGATGCTTATCTTGCTATAGTCAAACCGTGCAATAATTGGTAGATGATCAGAGATGTCTTCTACAAGACAAGAGGAGTATATTAGTTTGGACCAAAATTAATGTTAGTGTATAATGTGATCGAATAATTTAGGGGTTTCAACATTTATCCTCGTAGGTCGGGTGCTAATTATAGGTAACAAGTGTTTGGCGGTAATAAAGATTAGCAGTCTGTGTGTGGGTGTTCATTTTTAAAAGACAAATTTTAAAATCTCCCTCTTCTTTTTCTTCTTCTTCTCCTTCTACTGAAATGTGAAATTTTCACATTGTCAAGAAAATTATTTAGCTCATCGAGATTTCTTTTAATTTTTGTCCTGAAGGCCCATATATGTTAAATTACGTCACGTTGCAGTATATGACGTGAAGTCGCATTACATTACATCACCCCCTCCGCAACCATAGAATTCCTTTAAATTTTGTCCTGAAGGCCACATAATAATTATGTTAAATTACGTCACGTTGCAGTATATGACGTAAAGTCGCATTACATTACCCTACACTGCAATCCTGCTTATGTTGCTGACAATGAATTGGTTTGTGAAAATTAATTTCAAATCATCATCGATTGATACTGATGTTCTATGATAACAGCGCTATGGAAATCGTCAAATTAGACAACATCGTCATCATCATCATGGTCATCATCACCATCATCATCTTCTTCGTCATCATCGTCACCACCATCGACTTCATCCAGCACCATAATCCAACACCCTCTCCACCTCTCCTCTTCATCCCAAAACTCGAAGCCATGTTCGAATATAATACTCAACCAATGAGTAACGTGTTCGCGAATGCGTACCATTTCCTGGATTTTGTGTGAATAAGTTATTGGTTCACTTCAAGTATGCTTTAGGAATGAGTTCTTGTATTCAGCTGGAGATCGTTTAACCGACTTCATCAGAGGTCGTCAAAGATTGTGCCAATATGCCTTTCCAATCCTCATTCCCCTGGATCAAGGTCTCTATTTTAAATCTTACGGGAAACCCCGCAGCCAATAATCTAATTTACTCAGGTTTAATTGCTTAATTGTTTACATGTAGATACACAGCTACACGGCGATAGAAAGCAACTGTTTTCGCTTCTTTTGATGCAGGTTCCCTTTCGTAAATATGTATAAGTGCATGTTTCTCTCTACCCGTAATGTGCTGTAACTTAGAATGTATGTTCCTATCATTTATAATTTCTGAAAGTGAATATTCACTTGAGGTTAACCTGTTTTACGACAGAATAACTACTTTTCTCCTGCTGACATTGGTTTATGATAATACTCATTTATGGTCAGCATGTGAAGCTTTAGGAATGCATGTGTCACACAAATAATTATTGGCCTACGAAATTGTCTCCTTCTACTTCTCCTCCTTTTCCTTTTCCATTTCCTTCTCCTCTTCCTCCTTCTTTTTCTCCTCCTCCTCCGCCTCTTCTGCTTCTTCTTCTACTTGTTCTCCTGCTTTTTCTTCTTCTACTTCTTCTTCTTCTTCTTCTTCTTCTTCTTCTTCTTCTTCTTCTTCTTCTTCTTCTTCTTCTTCTTCTTCTTCTTCTTCTTCTTCTTCTTCTTCTTCTTCTTCTTCTTCTTCTTCTTCTTCTTCTTCTTCTTCTTCTTCTTCTACTTGTTCTACTTGTTCTCCTGCTTCCTCTCTGTCATCCTTATCTACTTCCACGCATCCTCCACTCTTTTTACTTTCCTCTTCGCATTCTTCTTCGATACACTTTACCTTTTTCTCTTCTTCCCTCTGTCATCCATTTAAGCTCAGATTTCGCGTAATTGTGATGAAAATGGAAATTGTAAAGTAACATACTCAATAATCTTACAAGCAAATAATTTTAATAAACACTTCAGTTTTACACATCTGCAAAGACGATTAGGTAATCAGAATTAACCTTAGAAATAATTATAACATGAGATTTATTTAGTGACGGGCACAGCATGAACACCTATTTAATTGTAGTTGCTACTAAAACAAACTTAACAAATCACAATTTAGTATGAAACTAATCATCCAGAGAATCCAACTGCGCTAGCTAGCCAATGCGAACCTACAGTATAGTGTTGGATTTAACACCGAACTTGGCGACAAATATGTCATAGATTCTTATTGATATTAATAAAAAATGAAATAAATATAAATCTTCGTTTAATATTTTCAAACTGACAATTACGCAGTATGATTACAAATCAGTATGAACGGATGATCATAAGTTATTACAGGTGTCGAATTTACCTGTATACGGCAGCCATGCAAGGCGCCCATCACATCCTACATCTCATTATAACAACGCACCATCTCGCGAATGAAAATAGGTTGAGTGGACCTTTGGAAGGGTTTCGGGAGGCGATCCCGCTACCTACTGCTCTTCACGCCAGTGATGTTACCACTACTTTATGGAAGAGCAGTAGGTAGCGGGATCGCGAATGATTTGCACATTAGTAGGTAGAATTACCTCTGTGAACAAGCTACTTTAAACAGAAAGTCACGGGACCGACCACATGGACCACGATAGTGTGGTCTTCATACAACATGGAAGAATACATAGGGCAGAAGAGCGTGGCGTTGTATCGATAAAACGGTTCCGCTCAGCTGAGTTTGCCACCCGAAGAACACGATAAATGAACTTTTAAAGTGGATGATGTGTTGTGATTCTGTCTTCTGACACAGACGTTATGCTAAAAATTAGTTGTCTGTGATTGAACGGTTTATTTTTAACATTTATTCTGGAGGGCTTTATTATATAGGTCACCAGTTAAAATAGCATTAAGTCTGTGTATTGGTGCAACAGAAACTATTATTTTTAATCCGAGTAAATATAGCAAAAAGCGTGTTTGTGTCTGTATAACCAAGTTCAATCGTTCAATAAAATAAGTGCGAACTTTATCCTTGGCGAAACCATATCGTGCTGTCGATATCCGCATCGTCATTCGCCAGAAGAAGCGGGCGGATCAGCTCACGCAGACAGCCGTACTTAAACCAATTCAAAGGTCCATAACTGATTTGTTCCTTTCCAGAATGGCCAGGTGTGAACTTTCGTTCGTTCTACTTTAATCGCCCCTGCAAACAATTACTAAGTTAAGTAATAAATATTGTACAGTCTTATTAGGTAAATAAAGATGGATCCAAACAGCAAATGTAGCCACTGTTTAAGTCGTGTATTAATCACGCGCTTAAATGTGATCCTTTGGTTGATTGGCTGTGTTTTTACCTTTTAGTTTCTTGTGTGTAGATTAGAGACATCTTCTGAAACGATCACTGACGAATCAACGATGTAGACCTTGGATGCTCCACTCAGTTAACTTGTCTAATGTAGGTCTACTATATAAGTGGAATCTATCACAGCCTTCAAGAATAAGTTGGGAAGGATGTAGTATTTAGCAATCCAGGTTAGCTTAACAGTATCCCCAACTAAAGTTGCGTGTTTTCAGAATCAACAGTTAATTATAAAAAAGCCTACTCGAATAAACATTGGTAGGCCTATATCATTACAATATTATGCATTTCTTAAGCAATGGTAGTGTAGCATATTTAGAATACTGTTTATTAGAATCCCAATTATGATTCAATCTTAATTGCAAATATTGGTTTAATATCACTTTATCTTACTGTCAATGTCAACGACAACGTTGTTGTCCTTGCGGTTGGCAATCACATCGTCTTTACGTTCCCACTGTTGGCTCACCTTATTCCTCTCGTACGGTTTCAGAACTAGTGTGCCACCTTAAAAATAGGAGAATCAAATACAATATAGTTAAATGGTGATATAAATATATACACTGTACTAAATACTGCATGGTATCACATTAATATGATTTCGATGAAGTTGATGCCATGATTTTTTAAGATGCGAACGACTGATCACATTCGTGGTCATCAGTTCGTTGTTGTTTCCGGTCATCTGCACAGTGGTCTTGGCGTTTTTCGGTTGACAGAGTTGTCTTAGCTTAAACTTGTGTTGTAAATAATTTATTATGATTAAACACGGCTGCAATAATTACCTAATTAACATAAAATAATCTAAACGGTGATTGTTAACATTGAGCTGGGACAATGAGAACTGAAGTAAATGATTGGGCTTAGAGCTTTTATAGTGGCGTTGCGTAGCTATTCAAGTGACCCTGACTTTGCTTATTCATTTCACTCACAAGTAAGCACTCTGTTTCAGTAATTAGAAATCGTCATTACAGTACTCTTCCTTAGTAATTAGAAATCGTCGTTACAGTACTCTGCTTTAGTAATTCGAAGGCTTCATTACAATACTCTGCTTCACTAATTAGTAAAGCTTTATTACAGTACTCTGCTTCAGTAATTCGAAAGGCTTCATTACAGTACTCTGCTTCAATAATTAGAAAAGCTTCATTACAGTATTCTGCTTCAGTAATTAGAAAAGCTTCATTACTGTATTCTGCTTCAGTAATTAGAAATCTTCATTGCAGTACTCTGCCTCAGTAATTAAACAAGCTTCATTACACTACTCTGCTTCAGCAATGTAAAAAAAGCTAATCTACAGTACTCTGCTTCAGTAATTAGAAAAGTTTCATTGCAGTGCTCTGCTTCGGTAATTGGGAAAGTTTCATCACAGTTTTGCTTCAGTGATTAGAAAAGCTTCACTACAGGACATTGCTTCAGTAATTTAAAAAACTTCATTATAGCATTCTTCTTCAGGAACAAGATTAGATTCATTAAAGTAAGCTTACTCTGCTTCGGTAAATATAAAAAAGCTTCATTACTAGTTTGATCATTCTATTCTAATTGTAACAACATCATGATAGTGCAACGGACATATATATCGATGGCACTCCAAGACGAATCGCAGTCCGTTCAATTAAATGGTGGGTCATTGAGAAAGAAAAGATATTGAAACAGTAACTTCTACTATTACTACAATCACCACTACTACCACTATTACTACCACTACTTCTACCACTTTCACTATTACTCCTAACACTGGCAACAGTACAACTGATTTCTTCTAATACTGTTGAGTTGAAGATCTTACCTTCAAAGTCCATGCAATAGCCATTGAGCATGTTACGGATTGTTCCTGTTGCTGGGTCATCGCGCCAATGCTGGCTGATTTTGCCACTTTTTGTCATTGGAACCACTATCGCGCCACTTAACGGATTCTCGCCGTCCGGCTGCAGTACCAAACCGTTCAACTTGCTTTTTATGTAATACTTCTGAAAGATGAAATAGAAGAGCACTCACTTCGTCGAAGCGACTAGTCAGCATAGCACGATAATTAGGAGCACACCTCATAATGCAGACCAGTTTCTGAGATACTGAATATGCACTTATATGTATGTAGATTTAGTAAAATAAATAGACTCGCGAATTGTTTATGCAGGTTTTGTACTCGATTATTTGTGCGCAAATCTTCGACCCGCATAACTCTCATTCTCATACTACAATTATTGAGTTTGCTACGGATAGTTCCTGTTCATGAGTCATCGTGCCATTGTCAGTTTACACCGCCGTGTTTTGGATATGGAAATATCCAGGTTTCAGAACACGTTTTGCAATTGTCGACCACCAGGACATACCCATTCAGATTGCTCTTTATGAAGTAATACTGAGAGCAGAAATACAAGAGAACCCACGTCTTCAACAGTCTTCGTTAGAAACGACCACGACGCATCAGATAGTACACTATGAACCGTTCGATCACAAATCAATAATCAACGATCCTGAGACACACTTTCCCACACACAGAGGTTGCAAACTACGACATGAACTTCATGTCCTTTTCTTGGCCTCTGTTTGACCAGCGGTTGAAGAGTACTTTGTGTCATTGTGGCCGGTTTTTGGTTGCCAGGTCGGAAGAAATCCTTGGATTGGCGCTATATAAATATGTACGAACGATTACGACTACGACGGCTAATTGAGCCAAGCTGTCACGTCTTGTATTGTATTGTATTGTATTGTATAGTATTTATGCATTTTTAAAGCGCCTCTAGTAGTACAACCTAATCAGAGGCGATCCCAGTGCGAAGAGCCCCGTGAGAAAATAAAAGTCTTCAGACAGCGAGAAGGATCTCAATTTAGAATGTATAACTCTAACTGGTTTGCAGTTGAGGACAGAATTGCTACAAAGATCTACCTCACAAGCAGAGCCCAATATTCAGCACCACCACATAAAAAGCATGGAGCTCTGTGTCCCATGCTCGAGCTAATCGCGTGTAAGAATATTGCGATATTCAGACCATGGAAACCTGTTAATCCTGTTCCTACATTCCTACATAGAATAGCAGTAACATATTGTTAATTATTAACTATAGTGCAGCAATCAGGTCAATGTCTTCAAGATTAACCCTTCTAAGGCAGGGAGGCAGCCTATGAACTATGGAGGATAAGCATTTTGAAAAGGTCAAGTCTTAAATTGACACCGACATGACATAAATGACTGAGCAGAACGAGTAGATACATGGAAAAGAGTTCCAAAAAGAGGTCAAGCTTCTGAAAAAGCTGGCGCGTCAAGATAGTTCCAGTGCTAGTTATGAGCAGAGAAAGATCATTCAAATAACCTGGTTGAATGAATGTCGAGCTTTTTGCTACCCGTATTGCGCGTAGTGAAGTGAAGTGAAGTGAAGTGAAGTGAAGTGAAGTGAAGTGTGTGTGTGTGTGTGTGTGTGTGTGTGTGTGTGTCTGTATGTATTCATTTGTAATGTGATGACCAGCTATAATTTACATAGTTACGTACCCGAGAGTCGACAGAATTAACCGAGCGAATCTCTTGGAAATAATTCTAAGCGAGGTGATAGCTTGGGTGAAGTCGGAGTAGTGCCCGATGGCAAAAATCAACACAGGGATGTGGCACGACCTTCTTATGTCGACTAGTCTTGTATGCGTTACATAAAGTGATGTAACTTTTGCTCCACCCATCAAGGGCCATCATCCAGGGCAGCGTTCACAAAAGAGCTGCCGGGATTCTTTGGCTCATATTTGGAGCTATCACGCTAAAGGTAAAATGATGTAACTTTTGCTCCATCCTACGTTCTTTCATTCATTCATTCATTCGGAAATTTAGCATTACCCACCCCCAAGCGCTCCTAGCCCAGCTACGGCAATGGAGATTTGACTTGAGCAGATGTGTAACCCCTGGGGAGTAGGCGAATCTATAACGGAAGACCATTCCAATTGGAAGACCCAGCAACAGTAAGTAGGCCACTAGCGTTGCCTAACTTTAGAGCGAGCCCGGAAGACTAAAGTTTCTCCCCCAGAAAAAGATCCAGCACTCCGAGAAACTGAATCAGAGAGCTCACACAGAAGGAGCTCACACAGAGCTCACATAGAAGAGCCGGGAAACAGCTATAAGAAGCAGCGCCAAATCAGTACAGAAACCTTATGGCAGGTGCGCTACGGGACATGGAGCCAAAGCTGCGCATCACACATGTATGCAGAAATAGGGGAATATTTCGGGATGGGTCCAGAGAGCCGAGCAGCCGGTTGAGGCATCCAATAATCGAAGCGGCAGACAATCCTTGATCGAACTGCATTGATCTAGCCTCCTTGTTGCAAAAACAGGGCAGCATTTTGCAAAAGAGTCATTGGCGTATGCTGATAGTAGTAATTCTTCTTCTTCATCATCCTCATCATCACCATAATTATTCTTCGCATTCGCATTCTCCTCCACAGTACTCACGTGAACAACTTGCTCAACCGGCGGTTTTGAAATCCACGGTTGCGAAGTCAATACAAAGGTCCAGGACTGATTTGGATTGCCGGTTACTTGATACTTGATCACTTTCGACCTGGTTTCTGTACCGGAGTCTGTCAACAAGATAATTACGTTTAGCTATATAATTAAGAACTAAAATTAGGAAAAGTTAGAGCCAGTGTACCTTCAAAGCTGACGGATCAAGATATAAATTCAGTAGATGGTGGCATTATAAAATAATGTTAAATAACTAAGAGAAGAAGAAAATTGTTTTAACTGGATCTCTAAAGGCAACCAATATATGATTTGTTAATGGCTTCAGTTTCTTTACCTCGGCATATAAGGGCAGGTGGCAAGCCATTTTCACTGGCGCCTGGTCTCCAACAGAGTGTACGGTTAGTGAACTGAAAATGGCTGAGGTGGCTAGGGACCCCAAATGGAGCCGAAATAGAGAAGAGAATATCCCTTGCGACTAAGATTTGAACGCCCGACCTTTTGATTGACAGTCTAGCTAGTCAATCTTTAGGGTATCGCGCACAGCTAAATAAACTGACAAAGTAACATAATAAATGTATGGGCCTATGTCAAAAAAGGGCTTTGCCTGCATTATAACAAGGCGCTTAGCATGTCTTACATTACATTGTAATAGAATCCAACTGGTTATTGAACCTGTTATCCAAGCTTATTTAACTGACATAGGTTTTTATTGTCGTTTTCTTACCATAAATGTCCAGAACCTGCTTGTCGTGGCGGTTAACAATCGCACTGCCTTTAAGTTCCCATTGTTGGTCCACCTTACCCGCCTGGTAGGGATTCAGAACAAGTCGTCCATCTGGAACACATATCACACTATCACAGGTTAGAAAGCAGTTTCCAGAATGAATAATGAACCTGTTCATTGATTTCTGCCTATTACTATTACCGCCGCTATTGACACTGCTACAATAACTACTACTACTGCTACTACTACTACTACTACTACTACTACTACTACTACTACTACTACTACTACTACTACTAATAATAATAATAATAATAATAATAATAATAATAATAATAATAATAATAAAAATAATAATAATAATAATAATAATAATAATAATAATAGTAATAATAATAATAATAATAATAATAATAATAATAATAATAATAATAATAATAACAATAATAAAGACCAGGCACCTTTTCCAACGTTTATCGATATGCACGCAGCGATTCAACGCAGCAGCCTTCAGAACACGTTTACGCAAGTCAACGAGGACGAGGACAGCTAACTCCAGTGTGGGGACTAAAAAAAAATAATAATGACCTGGTGTGCCATCGTGAGTCGTCCGGTACATTGCTGGGGGCGCTGAACGATTTTGTCAATCTTTTATTGCGTGGTGATGCCCTCTGGAGGTGAGGCCAGTTCTCTTTGGTGGTAACCTTATTGCCCTGTCAAAGAAAACAGGGGGCCTTAGACCTATAGCCATTGGCTATATCTGGAGACGACTCGCAGCTAAATGCGCAAATAAGTATGCAATCAGTAGGCTTTCAGCATTTTTCGCCCCGCTTCAGGTTGGAATTGCCACCCCCGCAGGTTGTGAGGCTGCGGTACACGCCACGCGTAGGTTTATCTCCACCATGCCTGAAGACAACGTTTTTGTAAAGCTAGATTTTGCAAATGCTTTCAATAGCCTACGCCGCGATGTTATGCTGAAGGCCGCGTTCGAGTCCGTACCTGAGCTTTACCGTTTCATCCATCAGGCTTACGGGGCGGCGTCTACACTCAGGTTTGGCCAGTTTTCCATTTCCTCTCAAATGGGCCCCAGCAAGGAGACCCTCTCGGACCGTTACTGTTTTGCTTGCCCTTGCAGCCCATCCTCCGATCCTTGCAGTCGACACTCCGTCTAGGTTATCTGGATGACCTGTCATTGGGAGGCTACCATGCAACTGTGGCTCGCGACGTCGAGCTACTCAGTGATCTGGGCCCGGCTATGGGTCTCCACCTGAACCCTAGCAAATGTGAGATCTTCTCCTCTGGCGGTGGCCTCGAGGATCTCTCCATCTGGTCGGATTTCCAACCTATCGACCGCGATTCGATCGCTCTGCTCGGGGCCCCGCTGTTCAAAGGTCAGACACTGGATGCCGCTCTTGGGGAGCATTGCAGACTGCTGAGTAATGCCATCAAGCACCTCCACCGTCTGTCCTCTCAAAGCGCCCTCATACTATTGAGATCGTCTTTCGGTGCCCCCCGGATCAGCCACCTGCTGCGATGTTCTCCGTGCGCTGGTCATCCAACTCTGGAGCAGCTTGATAACATCATGCGAGGAGGCCTGGAATCTATCGTTAATATCAAACTAGATAACATCAAGTGGTTACAGGCTACACTGCCCATCAGATTTGGCGGTCTTGGTATGAGAAGGGTTGGGTCGCTGGCTTCTTCCGCCTATATGGATTCAGCTGCGACAACCCTCGTACTCCAGTCCGCCATTCTCGACCGATGCTTGGTGGTGGATGACCCCCATCTGTGGGAGTTAATGACAGTCCGTAGGGAGACACTCCCACCTTGTGTCGACCCTATGCCAACCAAGTAGGCTATCTGGGATAGACCGGTGGTTGAGGCGGACAGATCGGCGGTTTGGGCGGGTGCCGACAAACCATCGGACCGGGCACGCTTGCTGGCAGTCGCATTTCCACATTCCGGTGACTGGCTGTCTGTTTTACCAATTCCCTCGTGCGGCCTGTGCCTGAGCAATGAGGCGGTGCGTGTGGCGGTCGGCCTGCGCTTGGGCCTCGATCTCTGTGGCCCCCATCGGTGTGGCTGCGGAGAATTGGTTGGTCCTGACGACCAACATGGCCTCGTCTGTCGGTTGGCTTTCGGGCGATCTCTTCGCCATTATGACATCAACGACATAGTCTGGCGAGCCCTTCGGAAGGCTGAGGTCCCGAGTACGAAGGAGCCGTCTGGCTTGTTCCGTACGGATGGCAAGAGACCGGACGGGGTCACAATGGTTCCGTGGGCGGCGGGTATATACTTGGCCCGGGACGCCACGGTGATACACACCTGTGCGGCATCCTACATTGCTCACACACCAAATGCAGCGGGGACCGCGGCGGAACAGGCTGCCATTCGTAAAGCCGAGAAATATTCAAAGCTACCACCGTCCCACCTATTTCTGCCCATTGCCTTCGAAACGTTGGGGCCAATCAACGCTGCCGGGGCCGATTTCATTCGCGAGGTCGGCCGGCGCCTTTCAGCCGCTTCAGGGGAGCCGAGAGAGGGCACTTTCCTTTTCCAGCGCCTTTCCATCTGCATTCAACATTATAATGCCATCGCATTCCGTGGCACATTCAGGGACTCAACGGAGGACGAGGCCTGATTTCCTGGAAATAACATAACAACAAATTAATATCTAAGTCCCCAAGGGATCATATGTACCTTGGGGCAAAAAAAAAATAATAATGCTGCTACTACTACTACGACTACTACTACTACTACTACTACTACTACTACTACTACTACTACTACTACTACTACTACAACTACTACTACTACTACCACTACCACTACCACTACCACTACTACCACGACTACGACGAATACTACTACTGCTACTACAACTACAGCAACTACTACTACTTACATTAGCAACAGTGCAAATATTATGCTTTCAATATATTGTCGAGTTGAATAATTTTACCTGCAATGTCCAGGCAGAATCCATTGAGCTTGCTACGGATAGTTCCTGTTCCTGGGTCGTCGTAAAATTGCTGGGCGTCTGTGCCGTTATGATGGTATACAGAAATCAACGCGCCTGCATTCTTATTCCCATCTTCCACATCCAGTACAAGCCCGCTGAAATTGCTTCTTATGAAATAATACTGAAAGCAGAAATGAATTCACGTCATCGTCGAAACAACTATAGCAATTATATTGCTACATGACGTACACTTAGTAAAATAGGACTCCTGAATGGTGGTTGAAGGTTTTTTATTCAGTTCTTCGCTTCATTCTGGCCATGCGGGATAAGGCTGCCGATTAACTCTGTTTCTGATTCACCAGAGTTGAAAACGTTAGCCATCTGAGTGATTGTTGTCTTGTATTTTCAGGTGTGGATCACATCTGAGAAGTTCTATGTAAGTAAGAACTTATGATAACGAGCCGCGCTTCCGGCATCGTGGCTAACCTGTCAAAATTCTAGCAATTTAAAATGTGATCCGAAGGTCTCATAATTTCGAGTATACATTCAAGATCATCTATACCTGGTTTCCTCGATATTCGGCAACCCCAACAATGCAGTGTCGACCCAATACGGGCGCGTAGTTAAAGAGTAACTTCTATTGCGCCGTTTTCTAATGCACAAGAGTCACCGAGTTTTAAAGAGTTTTAACTATTCAAGCTTTTATATCGCTTGAGTTCCCGTAGAAGAAATATATAGGAGTGGAGCTGCGTGTGTATATATATATATATTATGGTGTTTTTATGGTACACGTGATATTTTCAACTCAACGATTTTTTTAACGGCCAGTTAGAAATATCATTCAAAGGGGAGCTCGTTCCAGAGGCGTGGTGCTCTGTTGGATTTGACTGGGTTGGAGAACTTGGGATGAGTTGTGACCGGATATCGAGAAAGACTTAAATAGGAGGAGGATCGGGTGGAGCGGGTTGCCTGGATGGTGAAGAGACCGCGGAGGTACTTGGGCTGGATATATTGTAGGGAGTTATAGGTTAGTGATAGGACTTTGAAGTGGATTCACTCTGGGATTTTTAGCCAATGTAGAGGTTTGACTTTTGGATAAGTTGCAGACGCTTGATTTTGGTGGATTCAAGATTGAGGAAGAGGGAATTGCTGTAATCAATGAACAATAGAGGTAACAATGGTAGAGGCAGTTTTAAGGTCGATCTTGGGCCGGATGCGACGGTCACAAATGTGTCTGAAGCAGGAGCGCGAGAGGTTTGAGATGTGGTTAGAGAAGGAGAGGTGTGGGTCACAAGTAATGGACGGGAGGGGGTCCGATGTGAAAGGTAAGAAGCGATGAGTTAGTCGATAGGTGTATGGAAGGGTTAGGGCTTTTCTTTATATTATCAGGAAGGCCTAGGATTATGAATTCTTTTTTGGAAGGTTAAGGCAGAGGAGATTGGATGACATCCATTGCGAAATCAGGTTAATCACGTTGAAATATTGCATCGACGGTAGAGGGCAGAAGATGTCATTTGAAATTTAAAATATTTGGTGTGTTTCTTACTCTACCTAACTTGCAACTCTTGCCCACTATTGGAATTCATTTATTTAAAAATCATTTTTTCACTCCACCCTATTGTATATGTTACAGGCAATTCGTAAGCTCAGGGATTTTGTAAAATTCATGAAATTTTTAGGCAATTTGTGAAGTCCCTGATTCACTCAGGCACTTTACAAAATCCCTGAAAAATCAGGGATTTTGAGTTTAAATTTTGATTTTAAATTTCAAATGACTGAGCAGAACGAGTAGATACATGGAAAAGAGTTCCAAAAAGAGGTCAAGCTTCTGAAAAAGCTGGCGAGATAGTTCCAGTGCTAGTTATGAGCAGAGAAAGATCATTCAAATAACCTGGTTGAATGAATGTCGAGCTTTTTGCTACCCGTATTGCGCGTAGTGAAGTGAAGTGAAGTGAAGTGAAGTGAAGTGTGTGTGTGTGTGTGTGTGTGTGTGTGTGTGTGTAGGTGTGTGTGTGTGTGTGTGTGTGTGTGTGTGTGTGTGTGTGTGTGTGTGTGTGTGTGTGTGTGTGTGTGTGTGTGTGTGTGTGTGTGTGTGTGTGTGTGTGTGTGTGTGTGTGTGTGTGTGTGTGTGTGTGTGTGTGTGTGTGTGTGTGTGTGTGTGTATTCATTTGTAATGTGATGACCAGCTATAATTTACATAGTTACGTACCCGAGAGTCGACAGAATTAACCGAGCGAATCTCTTGGAAATAATTCTAATCGAGGTGATAGCTTGGGTGAAGTCGGAGTAGTGCCCGATGGCAAAAATCAACACAGGGATGTGGCACGACCTTCTTATGTCGACTAGTCTTGTATGCGTTACATAAAGTGATGTAACTTTTGCTCCACCCATCAAGGGCCATCATCCAGGGCAGCGTTCACAAAAGAGCTGCCGGGATTCTTTGGCTCATATTTGGAGCTATCACGCTAAAGGTAAAATGATGTAACTTTTGCTCCATCCATCGTTCTTTCATTCATTCATTCATTCGGAAATTTAGCATTACGCACCCCCAAGCGCTCCTAGCCCAGCTACGGCAATGGAGATTTGACTTGAGCAGATGTGTAACCCCTGGGGAGTAGGCGAATCTATAACGGAAGACCATTCCAATTGGAAGACCCAGCAACAGTAAGTAGGCCACTAGCGTTGCCTAACTTTAGAGCGAGCCCGGAAGACTAAAGTTTCTCCCCCAGAAAAAGATCCAGCACTCCGAGAAACTGAATCAGAGAGCTCGCACAGAAGGAGCTCACACAGAGCTCACACAGAAGAGCCGGGAAACAGCTATAAGAAGCAGCGCCAAATCAGTACAGAAACCTTATGGCAGGTGCGCTACGGGACATGGAGCCAAAGCTGCGCATCACACATGTATGCAGAAATAGGGGAATATTTCGGGATGGGTCCAGAGAGCCGAGCAGCCGGTTGAGGCAGCCAATAATCGAAGCGGCAGACAATCCTTGATCGAACTGCATTGATCTAGCCTCCTTGTTGCAAAAACAGGGCAGCATTTTGCAAAAGAGTCATTGGCGTATGCTGATAGTAGTAATTCTTCTTCTTCATCATCCTCATCATCACCATAATTATTCTTCGCATTCGCATTCTCCTCCACAGTACTCACGTGAACAACTTGCTCAACCGGCGGTTTTGAAATCCACGGTTGCGAAGTCAATACAAAGGTCCAGGACTGATTTGGATTGCCGGTTACTTGATACTTGATCACTTTCGACCTGGTTTCTGTACCGGATTCTGTCAACAAGATAATTACGTTTAGCTATATAATTAAGAACTAAAATTAGGAAAAGTTAGAGCCAGTGTACCTTCAAAGCTGACGGATCAAGATATAAATTCAGTAGATGGTGGCATTATAAAATAATGTTAAATAACTAAGAGAAGAAGAAAATTGTTTTAACTGGATCTCTAAAGGCAACCAATATATGATTTGTTAATGGCTTCAGTTTCTTTACCTCGGCATATAAGGGCAGGTGGCAAGCCATTTTCACTGGCGCCTGGTCTCCAACAGAGTGTACGGTTAGTGAACTGAAAATGGCTGAGGTGGCTAGGGACCCCAAATGGAGCCGAAATAGAGAAGAGAATATCCCTTGCGACTAAGATTTGAACGCCCGACCTTTTGATTGACAGTCTAGCTAGTCAATCTTTAGGGTATCGCGCACAGCTAAATAAACTGACAAAGTAACATAATAAATGTATGGGCCTATGTCAAAAAAGGGCTTTGCCTGCATTATAACAAGGCGCTTAGCATGTCTTACATTACATTGTAATAGAATCCAACTGGTTATTGAACCTGTTATCCAAGCTTATTTAACTGACATAGGTTTTTATTGTCGTTTTCTTACCATAAATGTCCAGAACCTGCTTGTCGTGGCGGTTAACAATCGCACTGCCTTTAAGTTCCCATTGTTGGTCCACCTTACCCGCCTGGTAGGGATTCAGAACAAGTCGTCCATCTGGAACACATATCACACTATCACAGGTTAGAAAGCAGTTTCCAGAATGAATAATGAACCTGTTCATTGATTTCTGCCTATTACTATTACCGCCGCTATTGACACTGCTACAATAACTACTACTACTGCTACTACTACTACTACTACTACTACTACTACTACTACTACTACTAATAATAATAATAATAATAATAAAAATAATAATAATAATAATAATAATAATAATAATAAAAATAATAATAATAATAATAATAATAATAGTAATAATAATAATAATAATAATAATAATAATAATAATAATAATAATAATAATAATAATAATAATAATAATAATAATAATAATAATAATAATAATAATAATAATAACAATAATAAAGACCAGGCACCTTTTCCAACGTTTATCGATATGCACGCAGCGATTCAACGCAGCAGCCTTCAGAACACGTTTACGCAAGTCAACGAGGACGAGGACAGCTAACTCCAGTGTGGGGACTAAAAAAAAATAATAATGACCTGGTGTGCCATCGTGAGTCGTCCGGTACATTGCTGGGGGCGCTGAACGATTTTGTCAATCTTTTATTGCGTGGTGATGCCCTCTGGAGGTGAGGCCAGTTCTCTTTGGTGGTAACCTTATTGCCCTGTCAAAGAAAACAGGGGGCCTTAGACCTATAGCCATTGGCTATATCTGGAGACGACTCGCAGCTAAATGCGCAAATAAGTATGCAATCAGTAGGCTTTCAGCATTTTTCGCCCCGCTTCAGGTTGGAATTGCCACCCCCGCAGGTTGTGAGGCTGCGGTACACGCCACGCGTAGGTTTATCTCCACCATGCCTGAAGACAACGTTTTTGTAAAGCTAGATTTTGCAAATGCTTTCAATAGCCTACGCCGCGATGTTATGCTGAAGGCCGCGTTCGAGTCCGTACCTGAGCTTTACCGTTTCATCCATCAGGCTTACGGGGCGGCGTCTACACTCAGGTTTGGCCAGTTTTCCATTTCCTCTCAAATGGGCCCCAGCAAGGAGACCCTCTCGGACCGTTACTGTTTTGCTTGCCCTTGCAGCCCATCCTCCGATCCTTGCAGTCGACACTCCGTCTAGGTTATCTGGATGACCTGTCATTGGGAGGCTACCATGCAACTGTGGCTCGCGACGTCGAGCTACTCAGTGATCTGGGCCCGGCTATGGGTCTCCACCTGAACCCTAGCAAATGTGAGATCTTCTCCTCTGGCGGTGGCCTCGAGGATCTCTCCATCTGGTCGGATTTCCAACCTATCGACCGCGATTCGATCGCTCTGCTCGGGGCCCCGCTGTTCAAAGGTCAGACACTGGATGCCGCTCTTGGGGAGCATTGCAGACTGCTGAGTAATGCCATCAAGCACCTCCACCGTCTGTCCTCTCAAAGCGCCCTCATACTATTGAGATCGTCTTTCGGTGCCCCCCGGATCAGCCACCTGCTGCGATGTTCTCCGTGCGCTGGTCATCCAACTCTGGAGCAGCTTGATAACATCATGCGAGGAGGCCTGGAATCTATCGTTAATATCAAACTAGATAACATCAAGTGGTTACAGGCTACACTGCCCATCAGATTTGGCGGTCTTGGTATGAGAAGGGTTGGGTCGCTGGCTTCTTCCGCCTATATGGATTCAGCTGCGACAACCCTCGTACTCCAGTCCGCCATTCTCGACCGATGCTTGGTGGTGGATGACCCCCATCTGTGGGAGTTAATGACAGTCCGTAGGGAGACACTCCCACCTTGTGTCGACCCTATGCCAACCAAGTAGGCTATCTGGGATAGACCGGTGGTTGAGGCGGACAGATCGGCGGTTTGGGCGGGTGCCGACAAACCATCGGACCGGGCACGCTTGCTGGCAGTCGCATTTCCACATTCCGGTGACTGGCTGTCTGTTTTACCAATTCCCTCGTGCGGCCTGTGCCTGAGCAATGAGGCGGTGCGTGTGGCGGTCGGCCTGCGCTTGGGCCTCGATCTCTGTGGCCCCCATCGGTGTGGCTGCGGAGAATTGGTTGGTCCTGACGACCAACATGGCCTCGTCTGTCGGTTGGCTTTCGGGCGATCTCTTCGCCATTATGACATCAACGACATAGTCTGGCGAGCCCTTCGGAAGGCTGAGGTCCCGAGTACGAAGGAGCCGTCTGGCTTGTTCCGTACGGATGGCAAGAGACCGGACGGGGTCACAATGGTTCCGTGGGCGGCGGGTATATACTTGGCCCGGGACGCCACGGTGATACACACCTGTGCGGCATCCTACATTGCTCACACACCAAATGCAGCGGGGACCGCGGCGGAACAGGCTGCCATTCGTAAAGCCGAGAAATATTCAAAGCTACCACCGTCCCACCTATTTCTGCCCATTGCCTTCGAAACGTTGGGGCCAATCAACGCTGCCGGGGCCGATTTCATTCGCGAGGTCGGCCGGCGCCTTTCAGCCGCTTCAGGGGAGCCGAGAGAGGGCACTTTCCTTTTCCAGCGCCTTTCCATCTGCATTCAACATTATAATGCCATCGCATTCCGTGGCACATTCAGGGACTCAACGGAGGACGAGGCCTGATTTCCTGGAAATAACATAACAACAAATTAATATCTAAGTCCCCAAGGGATCATATGTACCTTGGGGCAAAAAAAAAATAATAATGCTGCTACTACTACTACGACTACTACTACTACTACTACTACTACTACTACTACTACTACTACTACTACTACTACTACTACAACTACTACTACTACTACCACTACCACTACCACTACCACTACTACCACGACTACGACGAATACTACTACTGCTACTACAACTACAGCAACTACTACTACTTACATTAGCAACAGTGCAAATATTATGCTTTCAATATATTGTCGAGTTGAATAATTTTACCTGCAATGTCCAGGCAGAATCCATTGAGCTTGCTACGGATAGTTCCTGTTCCTGGGTCGTCGTAAAATTGCTGGGCGTCTGTGCCGTTATGATGGTATACAGAAATCAACGCGCCTGCATTCTTATTCCCATCTTCCACATCCAGTACAAGCCCGCTGAAATTGCTTCTTATGAAATAATACTGAAAGCAGAAATGAATTCACGTCATCGTCGAAACAACTATAGCAATTATATTGCTACATGACGTACACTTAGTAAAATAGGACTCCTGAATGGTGGTTGAAGGTTTTTTATTCAGTTCTTCGCTTCATTCTGGCCATGCGGGATAAGGCTGCCGATTAACTCTGTTTCTGATTCACCAGAGTTGAAAACGTTAGCCATCTGAGTGATTGTTGTCTTGTATTTTCAGGTGTGGATCACATCTGAGAAGTTCTATGTAAGTAAGAACTTATGATAACGAGCCGCGCTTCCGGCATCGTGGCTAACCTGTCAAAATTCTAGCAATTTAAAATGTGATCCGAAGGTCTCATAATTTCGAGTATACATTCAAGATCATCTATACCTGGTTTCCTCGATATTCGGCAACCCCAACAATGCAGTGTCGACCCAATACGGGCGCGTAGTTAAAGAGTAACTTCTATTGCGCCGTTTTCTAATGCACAAGAGTCACCGAGTTTTAAAGAGTTTTAACTATTCAAGCTTTTATATCGCTTGAGTTCCCGTAGAAGAAATATATAGGAGTGGAGCTGCGTGTGTATATATATATATATTATGGTGTTTTTATGGTACACGTGATATTTTCAACTCAACGATTTTTTTAACGGCCAGTTAGAAATATCATTCAAAGGGGAGCTCGTTCCAGAGGCGTGGTGCTCTGTTGGATTTGACTGGGTTGGAGAACTTGGGATGAGTTGTGACCGGATATCGAGAAAGACTTAAATAGGAGGAGGATCGGGTGGAGCGGGTTGCCTGGATGGTGAAGAGACCGCGGAGGTACTTGGGCTGGATATATTGTAGGGAGTTATAGGTTAGTGATAGGACTTTGAAGTGGATTCACTCTGGGATTTTTAGCCAATGTAGAGGTTTGACTTTTGGATAAGTTGCAGACGCTTGATTTTGGTGGATTCAAGATTGAGGAAGAGGGAATTGCTGTAATCAATGAACAATAGAGGTAACAATGGTAGAGGCAGTTTTAAGGTCGATCTTGGGCCGGATGCGACGGTCACAAATGTGTCTGAAGCAGGAGCGCGAGAGGTTTGAGATGTGGTTAGAGAAGGAGAGGTGTGGGTCACAAGTAATGGACGGGAGGGGGTCCGATGTGAAAGGTAAGAAGCGATGAGTTAGTCGATAGGTGTATGGAAGGGTTAGGGCTTTTCTTTATATTATCAGGAAGGCCTAGGATTATGAATTCTTTTTTGGAAGGTTAAGGCAGAGGAGATTGGATGACATCCATTGCGAAATCAGGTTAATCACGTTGAAATATTGCATCGACGGTAGAGGGCAGAAGATGTCATTTGAAATTTAAAATATTTGGTGTGTTTCTTACTCTACCTAACTTGCAACTCTTGCCCACTATTGGAATTCATTTATTTAAAAATCATTTTTTCACTCCACCCTATTGTATATGTTACAGGCAATTCGTAAGCTCAGGGATTTTGTAAAATTCATGAAATTTTTAGGCAATTTGTGAAGTCCCTGATTCACTCAGGCACTTTACAAAATCCCTGAAAAATCAGGGATTTTGAGTTTAAATTTTGATTTTAAATTTCAAATGACTGAGCAGAACGAGTAGATACATGGAAAAGAGTTCCAAAAAGAGGTCAAGCTTCTGAAAAAGCTGGCGCGTCAAGATAGTTCCAGTGCTAGTTATGAGCAGAGAAAGATCATTCAAATAACCTGGTTGAATGAATGTCGAGCTTTTTGCTACCCGTATTGCGCGTAGTGAAGTGAAGTGAAGTGAAGTGAAGTGAAGTGTGTGTGTGTGTGTGTGTGTGTGTGTGTGTGTGTAGGTGTGTGTGTGTGTGTGTGTGTGTGTGTGTGTGTGTGTGTGTGTGTGTGTGTGTGTGTGTGTGTGTGTGTGTGTGTGTGTGTGTGTGTGTGTGTGTGTGTGTGTGTGTGTGTGTGTGTGTGTGTGTGTGTGTGTGTGTGTGTGTGTGTGTGTGTGTGTGTGTGTGTGTGTGTGTGTGTGTGTGTGTGTGTGTGTGTGTGTGTGTATTCATTTGTAATGTGATGACCAGCTATAATTTACATAGTTACGTACCCGAGAGTCGACAGAATTAACCGAGCGAATCTCTTGGAAATAATTCTAATCGAGGTGATAGCTTGGGTGAAGTCGGAGTAGTGCCCGATGGCAAAAATCAACACAGGGATGTGGCACGACCTTCTTATGTCGACTAGTCTTGTATGCGTTACATAAAGTGATGTAACTTTTGCTCCACCCATCAAGGGCCATCATCCAGGGCAGCGTTCACAAAAGAGCTGCCGGGATTCTTTGGCTCATATTTGGAGCTATCACGCTAAAGGTAAAATGATGTAACTTTTGCTCCATCCATCGTTCTTTCATTCATTCATTCATTCGGAAATTTAGCATTACGCACCCCCAAGCGCTCCTAGCCCAGCTACGGCAATGGAGATTTGACTTGAGCAGATGTGTAACCCCTGGGGAGTAGGCGAATCTATAACGGAAGACCATTCCAATTGGAAGACCCAGCAACAGTAAGTAGGCCACTAGCGTTGCCTAACTTTAGAGCGAGCCCGGAAGACTAAAGTTTCTCCCCCAGAAAAAGATCCAGCACTCCGAGAAACTGAATCAGAGAGCTCGCACAGAAGGAGCTCACACAGAGCTCACACAGAAGAGCCGGGAAACAGCTATAAGAAGCAGCGCCAAATCAGTACAGAAACCTTATGGCAGGTGCGCTACGGGACATGGAGCCAAAGCTGCGCATCACACATGTATGCAGAAATAGGGGAATATTTCGGGATGGGTCCAGAGAGCCGAGCAGCCGGTTGAGGCAGCCAATAATCGAAGCGGCAGACAATCCTTGATCGAACTGCATTGATCTAGCCTCCTTGTTGCAAAAACAGGGCAGCATTTTGCAAAAGAGTCATTGGCGTATGCTGATAGTAGTAATTCTTCTTCTTCATCATCCTCATCATCACCATAATTATTCTTCGCATTCGCATTCTCCTCCACAGTACTCACGTGAACAACTTGCTCAACCGGCGGTTTTGAAATCCACGGTTGCGAAGTCAATACAAAGGTCCAGGACTGATTTGGATTGCCGGTTACTTGATACTTGATCACTTTCGACCTGGTTTCTGTACCGGATTCTGTCAACAAGATAATTACGTTTAGCTATATAATTAAGAACTAAAATTAGGAAAAGTTAGAGCCAGTGTACCTTCAAAGCTGACGGATCAAGATATAAATTCAGTAGATGGTGGCATTATAAAATAATGTTAAATAACTAAGAGAAGAAGAAAATTGTTTTAACTGGATCTCTAAAGGCAACCAATATATGATTTGTTAATGGCTTCAGTTTCTTTACCTCGGCATATAAGGGCAGGTGGCAAGCCATTTTCACTGGCGCCTGGTCTCCAACAGAGTGTACGGTTAGTGAACTGAAAATGGCTGAGGTGGCTAGGGACCCCAAATGGAGCCGAAATAGAGAAGAGAATATCCCTTGCGACTAAGATTTGAACGCCCGACCTTTTGATTGACAGTCTAGCTAGTCAATCTTTAGGGTATCGCGCACAGCTAAATAAACTGACAAAGTAACATAATAAATGTATGGGCCTATGTCAAAAAAGGGCTTTGCCTGCATTATAACAAGGCGCTTAGCATGTCTTACATTACATTGTAATAGAATCCAACTGGTTATTGAACCTGTTATCCAAGCTTATTTAACTGACATAGGTTTTTATTGTCGTTTTCTTACCATAAATGTCCAGAACCTGCTTGTCGTGGCGGTTAACAATCGCACTGCCTTTAAGTTCCCATTGTTGGTCCACCTTACCCGCCTGGTAGGGATTCAGAACAAGTCGTCCATCTGGAACACATATCACACTATCACAGGTTAGAAAGCAGTTTCCAGAATGAATAATGAACCTGTTCATTGATTTCTGCCTATTACTATTACCGCCGCTATTGACACTGCTACAATAACTACTACTACTGCTACTACTACTACTACTACTACTACTACTACTACTACTACTACTAATAATAATAATAATAATAATAAAAATAATAATAATAATAATAATAATAATAATAATAAAAATAATAATAATAATAATAATAATAATAGTAATAATAATAATAATAATAATAATAATAATAATAATAATAATAATAATAATAATAATAATAATAATAATAATAATAATAATAATAATAATAATAATAATAATAATAACAATAATAAAGACCAGGCACCTTTTCCAACGTTTATCGATATGCACGCAGCGATTCAACGCAGCAGCCTTCAGAACACGTTTACGCAAGTCAACGAGGACGAGGACAGCTAACTCCAGTGTGGGGACTAAAAAAAAATAATAATGACCTGGTGTGCCATCGTGAGTCGTCCGGTACATTGCTGGGGGCGCTGAACGATTTTGTCAATCTTTTATTGCGTGGTGATGCCCTCTGGAGGTGAGGCCAGTTCTCTTTGGTGGTAACCTTATTGCCCTGTCAAAGAAAACAGGGGGCCTTAGACCTATAGCCATTGGCTATATCTGGAGACGACTCGCAGCTAAATGCGCAAATAAGTATGCAATCAGTAGGCTTTCAGCATTTTTCGCCCCGCTTCAGGTTGGAATTGCCACCCCCGCAGGTTGTGAGGCTGCGGTACACGCCACGCGTAGGTTTATCTCCACCATGCCTGAAGACAACGTTTTTGTAAAGCTAGATTTTGCAAATGCTTTCAATAGCCTACGCCGCGATGTTATGCTGAAGGCCGCGTTCGAGTCCGTACCTGAGCTTTACCGTTTCATCCATCAGGCTTACGGGGCGGCGTCTACACTCAGGTTTGGCCAGTTTTCCATTTCCTCTCAAATGGGCCCCAGCAAGGAGACCCTCTCGGACCGTTACTGTTTTGCTTGCCCTTGCAGCCCATCCTCCGATCCTTGCAGTCGACACTCCGTCTAGGTTATCTGGATGACCTGTCATTGGGAGGCTACCATGCAACTGTGGCTCGCGACGTCGAGCTACTCAGTGATCTGGGCCCGGCTATGGGTCTCCACCTGAACCCTAGCAAATGTGAGATCTTCTCCTCTGGCGGTGGCCTCGAGGATCTCTCCATCTGGTCGGATTTCCAACCTATCGACCGCGATTCGATCGCTCTGCTCGGGGCCCCGCTGTTCAAAGGTCAGACACTGGATGCCGCTCTTGGGGAGCATTGCAGACTGCTGAGTAATGCCATCAAGCACCTCCACCGTCTGTCCTCTCAAAGCGCCCTCATACTATTGAGATCGTCTTTCGGTGCCCCCCGGATCAGCCACCTGCTGCGATGTTCTCCGTGCGCTGGTCATCCAACTCTGGAGCAGCTTGATAACATCATGCGAGGAGGCCTGGAATCTATCGTTAATATCAAACTAGATAACATCAAGTGGTTACAGGCTACACTGCCCATCAGATTTGGCGGTCTTGGTATGAGAAGGGTTGGGTCGCTGGCTTCTTCCGCCTATATGGATTCAGCTGCGACAACCCTCGTACTCCAGTCCGCCATTCTCGACCGATGCTTGGTGGTGGATGACCCCCATCTGTGGGAGTTAATGACAGTCCGTAGGGAGACACTCCCACCTTGTGTCGACCCTATGCCAACCAAGTAGGCTATCTGGGATAGACCGGTGGTTGAGGCGGACAGATCGGCGGTTTGGGCGGGTGCCGACAAACCATCGGACCGGGCACGCTTGCTGGCAGTCGCATTTCCACATTCCGGTGACTGGCTGTCTGTTTTACCAATTCCCTCGTGCGGCCTGTGCCTGAGCAATGAGGCGGTGCGTGTGGCGGTCGGCCTGCGCTTGGGCCTCGATCTCTGTGGCCCCCATCGGTGTGGCTGCGGAGAATTGGTTGGTCCTGACGACCAACATGGCCTCGTCTGTCGGTTGGCTTTCGGGCGATCTCTTCGCCATTATGACATCAACGACATAGTCTGGCGAGCCCTTCGGAAGGCTGAGGTCCCGAGTACGAAGGAGCCGTCTGGCTTGTTCCGTACGGATGGCAAGAGACCGGACGGGGTCACAATGGTTCCGTGGGCGGCGGGTATATACTTGGCCCGGGACGCCACGGTGATACACACCTGTGCGGCATCCTACATTGCTCACACACCAAATGCAGCGGGGACCGCGGCGGAACAGGCTGCCATTCGTAAAGCCGAGAAATATTCAAAGCTACCACCGTCCCACCTATTTCTGCCCATTGCCTTCGAAACGTTGGGGCCAATCAACGCTGCCGGGGCCGATTTCATTCGCGAGGTCGGCCGGCGCCTTTCAGCCGCTTCAGGGGAGCCGAGAGAGGGCACTTTCCTTTTCCAGCGCCTTTCCATCTGCATTCAACATTATAATGCCATCGCATTCCGTGGCACATTCAGGGACTCAACGGAGGACGAGGCCTGATTTCCTGGAAATAACATAACAACAAATTAATATCTAAGTCCCCAAGGGATCATATGTACCTTGGGGCAAAAAAAAAATAATAATGCTGCTACTACTACTACGACTACTACTACTACTACTACTACTACTACTACTACTACTACTACTACTACTACTACTACTACTACTACTACTACTACTACCACTACCACTACCACTACCACTACTACCACGACTACGACGAATACTACTACTGCTACTACAACTACAGCAACTACTACTACTTACATTAGCAACAGTGCAAATATTATGCTTTCAATATATTGTCGAGTTGAATAATTTTACCTGCAATGTCCAGGCAGAATCCATTGAGCTTGCTACGGATAGTTCCTGTTCCTGGGTCGTCGATAGTTCCTGTTCCTGGGTCGTCGTAAAATTGCTGGGCGTCTGTGCCGTTATGATGGTATACAGAAATCAACGCGCCTGCATTCTTATTCCCATCTTCCACATCCAGTACAAGCCCGCTGAAATTGCTTCTTATGAAATAATACTGAAAGCAGAAATGAATTCACGTCATCGTCGAAACAACTATAGCAATTATATTGCTACATGACGTACACTTAGTAAAATAGGACTCCTGAATGGTGGTTGAAGGTTTTTTATTCAGTTCTTCGCTTCATTCTGGCCATGCGGGATAAGGCTGCCGATTAACTCTGTTTCTGATTCACCAGAGTTGAAAACGTTAGCCATCTGAGTGATTGTTGTCTTGTATTTTCAGGTGTGGATCACATCTGAGAAGTTCTATGTAAGTAAGAACTTATGATAACGAGCCGCGCTTCCGGCATCGTGGCTAACCTGTCAAAATTCTAGCAATTTAAAATGTGATCCGAAGGTCTCATAATTTCGAGTATACATTCAAGATCATCTATACCTGGTTTCCTCGATATTCGGCAACCCCAACAATGCAGTGTCGACCCAATACGGGCGCGTAGTTAAAGAGTAACTTCTATTGCGCCGTTTTCTAATGCACAAGAGTCACCGAGTTTTAAAGAGTTTTAACTATTCAAGCTTTTATATCGCTTGAGTTCCCGTAGAAGAAATATATAGGAGTGGAGCTGCGTGTGTATATATATATATATTATGGTGTTTTTATGGTACACGTGATATTTTCAACTCAACGATTTTTTTAACGGCCAGTTAGAAATATCATTCAAAGGGGAGCTCGTTCCAGAGGCGTGGTGCTCTGTTGGATTTGACTGGTAAAATGATGTAACTTTTGCTCCATCCATCGTTCTTTCATTCATTCATTCATTCGGAAATTTAGCATTACGCACCCCCAAGCGCTCCTAGCCCAGCTACGGCAATGGAGATTTGACTTGAGCAGATGTGTAACCCCTGGGGAGTAGGCGAATCTATAACGGAAGACCATTCCAATTGGAAGACCCAGCAACAGTAAGTAGGCCACTAGCGTTGCCTAACTTTAGAGCGAGCCCGGAAGACTAAAGTTTCTCCCCCAGAAAAAGATCCAGCACTCCGAGAAACTGAATCAGAGAGCTCGCACAGAAGGAGCTCACACAGAGCTCACACAGAAGAGCCGGGAAACAGCTATAAGAAGCAGCGCCAAATCAGTACAGAAACCTTATGGCAGGTGCGCTACGGGACATGGAGCCAAAGCTGCGCATCACACATGTATGCAGAAATAGGGGAATATTTCGGGATGGGTCCAGAGAGCCGAGCAGCCGGTTGAGGCAGCCAATAATCGAAGCGGCAGACAATCCTTGATCGAACTGCATTGATCTAGCCTCCTTGTTGCAAAAACAGGGCAGCATTTTGCAAAAGAGTCATTGGCGTATGCTGATAGTAGTAATTCTTCTTCTTCATCATCCTCATCATCACCATAATTATTCTTCGCATTCGCATTCTCCTCCACAGTACTCACGTGAACAACTTGCTCAACCGGCGGTTTTGAAATCCACGGTTGCGAAGTCAATACAAAGGTCCAGGACTGATTTGGATTGCCGGTTACTTGATACTTGATCACTTTCGACCTGGTTTCTGTACCGGATTCTGTCAACAAGATAATTACGTTTAGCTATATAATTAAGAACTAAAATTAGGAAAAGTTAGAGCCAGTGTACCTTCAAAGCTGACGGATCAAGATATAAATTCAGTAGATGGTGGCATTATAAAATAATGTTAAATAACTAAGAGAAGAAGAAAATTGTTTTAACTGGATCTCTAAAGGCAACCAATATATGATTTGTTAATGGCTTCAGTTTCTTTACCTCGGCATATAAGGGCAGGTGGCAAGCCATTTTCACTGGCGCCTGGTCTCCAACAGAGTGTACGGTTAGTGAACTGAAAATGGCTGAGGTGGCTAGGGACCCCAAATGGAGCCGAAATAGAGAAGAGAATATCCCTTGCGACTAAGATTTGAACGCCCGACCTTTTGATTGACAGTCTAGCTAGTCAATCTTTAGGGTATCGCGCACAGCTAAATAAACTGACAAAGTAACATAATAAATGTATGGGCCTATGTCAAAAAAGGGCTTTGCCTGCATTATAACAAGGCGCTTAGCATGTCTTACATTACATTGTAATAGAATCCAACTGGTTATTGAACCTGTTATCCAAGCTTATTTAACTGACATAGGTTTTTATTGTCGTTTTCTTACCATAAATGTCCAGAACCTGCTTGTCGTGGCGGTTAACAATCGCACTGCCTTTAAGTTCCCATTGTTGGTCCACCTTACCCGCCTGGTAGGGATTCAGAACAAGTCGTCCATCTGGAACACATATCACACTATCACAGGTTAGAAAGCAGTTTCCAGAATGAATAATGAACCTGTTCATTGATTTCTGCCTATTACTATTACCGCCGCTATTGACACTGCTACAATAACTACTACTACTGCTACTACTACTACTACTACTACTACTACTACTACTACTACTACTAATAATAATAATAATAATAATAATAATAAAAATAATAATAATAATAATAATAATAATAAAAATAATAATAATAATAATAATAATAATAATAGTAATAATAATAATAATAATAATAATAATAATAATAATAATAATAATAATAATAATAATAATAATAATAATAATAATAATAATAATAATTAGCCTTGTCTCCAGCGATACTCGTCACCACTTACAATCCATATTAGCTCCTCATTTCCGCCCATTTTACTAAAACGCTAATATCTCCAAATATACGCATTATATTATTTTGAAATTTTGCGCCATTCCTTGTGTGAAACTAATCTACTATTATCCAGGATTTCTCAGAAAAATATCCGTTAACAGCAAATATAACTTTTTTATGTGAGGAGATTAGAAAATAAGGTCCTCACGAGTAGCGCGATTAATAACGACTTTTACTTTAATAGCCATTAACTCCTCTTCCTATACTTCAGAACACACTAGGGCGACACGTTCGCCACTTACGCTAACGTAACGCTTAGGGCCTCACTACTGTCGACCTACTGGCGATTGTAATGCAACTATTATATTGTATGTCCGTCCATCTGTTTGTCTGTGTGTGTGTTCGCCTGTTTATGCGCATGGCTGCCGTCTGTCGGCCTGTATGTCAGTATGGCTGTACGTCTGCATGTCTGTCAAACTGTATGTCTGTCCGCCGGTATATCGGTCCGTCTGGCCGTCTGCATGTGTGTCCGCCTGTCCGCCTGCGTGTCGATCCCACTGTATGTCTGTCCGGCTGTATGTCTTACCGTCTGTTCTGCATTCGTCTATTTGTTTGTACGTCTGTATGTCTGTTCGCTTGTATATCTGTTTGACTGCTCGTCTGTCCGTCTGTATGTCTGTCCGCCTGTATGTCCGTGCGTCTATATGTCTGTCCGCCTGATCGTCTATATGTCTGTTTGTATATCTGTTTGTACGCCTTAATGTACGTATGTCTGTAGGTCTCTCGGTATCTTTGTCTGTCTCTCTGTCTTTATATATCCCCTCCGCATGCATATCTGTCCTGCTGTATGCCTGCTGTCCGTCTGTGCGTCTGAATGTCTGTCCTGCTGACCGTCTGCAATCTGTCTATATGTCTGTCTGCCCATGCGTGCGGCTGTACGTCTGTCCGTCTGCAAGTATTTCCTTCTGTAGGTCTCTCCGTCCATTGTTCAGTATGTTTGTATGTCTGTCTGTATGTATGTCTATCCGATTGTACATCTGTTGGTCTGTCCTTCTATTCGTCTATATGTCTGTCCTTCTGTCTGCCTGCATGTATGTCCGTCTGTATATCTGTTGGTCAGGCTGTCTATACGTGTGTAGGCCTATGTCTGTCCTTTTCTCTGTCTGTATGTCTGCCCATGTGTCCGCCTATGCGTCTCTGTTTGCCCGTCTGTATGTCTAGCCGTATGCATGTCTTTTTGCCTGTATGTTTGTCCGTTAGTCTGACCGTTTGTATGTCTGTCCCTCTCTTCCTCTGCATATCTGTCAGTCTGTTTGGCTGGCCGTCTGTATGTCTGTGCGTCTGTATGTCTATTCGTCTGTTTGACCGCTGGTCTGTTTTTCTGTATATCTGTCCGTCTGTTTGTCTCTCCATCTGTGTGTGTCTGTTGGTCCGTCCGCCTATTACATCCGTCCGCCTATTACATTCTTCCTCTAATCACATGGGTGTTAAACACTCCAGGAATTAGCGTTGTTTGTTCATCGCGGACTTCATGCTATAGGAATAGTAAGAAATGACGTTTAAGTACCCACTGAAGTGTCGTCTCTAACGTGACTTGAAGGCGATTATTATTCCAAAGCTGAGTTAATAATTTTTAAATCACGAAATCACGATTAGGGTTACACTGCGTGTAGTCTTTCTAGTGGTTTCAAACACGGATGACTTGAGCGAAGTTGTCATTAACTTGTAAATGGCAAGAAATAAAGAATAAGACTGTGTGTCTGACTGTATATTTGTCCTTATTTGCGTCTGTAAGTCGGTGTGTGTTTGCCCGTCCGTATGTCTGAACGTCTGCATGTCTATCTGTCGTCTGTTCGTTTGTCTGTTCGTCTGTATTGCAGAAGGCGCTTATTATTCTGTCGTCTGTCGTCTGCTCGTTTGTAGGTCTTTATGTCTGTTCGCCTGTAGGTCTTTATGCCTGTTCGTCTGTAGGCCTATGTCTGTGTGCCCGTCCGTCCGTATGTCTGTCCATCTGCTTGTCGTTGAGACTGAACATCCGTATGTCTGTCCATCTGCTTGTCCTTGAGACTGATCATCCGTATGTCTGCCCGTCTGTATGTCTGTCCTTTTTGTCCGCCTATTACATTCCGCCGCAACAGAAGTCCCTCAAATCACATGGGGTTTAAACACTCCCGGAATTATAACGTTGCTTGTTCATCGCGGACTTTACTGCATAGGAGTGCCAAGAATAACGATTAAGACCACATTTAAGTGTCGTCTCTAACGTGATTTGAAGGCGCTTATTATTACAAAGCTGATTTAATAACTTTAAAATCACGAGTTCACGATTAGAGTTACAAAGCGTGTAGACCTAGTCGTGCATTCAAATACGGATGCTTTGATCGGAGTTGTTGATTGTAGGCCTACATGGCGGACTTCATTATTATTAGAATTGCAAAAAAATAAAGATTAGGACTGTATCTTTGTCTGTATGCATGGCAAGGCATGTCTTTCTGTCTGTTTGTCCTTATCTCTGTCTGTAAATCTGTCCGTCTGTTTATCTATTTGTCTGTTTGTCCGTCTTTGTCTGTCTTTCTCGCTCATACCGCCATCGCTAAGAAGTGTCGACCCATCGTCGGCGTTATGATTACGAAACCTCACAGCGGTCGACGATTAATGTTAGATATGTGACTTAGCTTTTGTTAATAAAATACATTCTCAAACTGACACTTTTTCTGTTAGTTTTGATGAAATGAAATGCTACTAATATTCCAGGTCAAAACCGGAAAAGGGGTCCAGGCTGGTACCACTTTATCATGTCATATGACATGTAGTGAATTTGGTAAAACCACAATAAACCTGCTATCCTCTTTGTTTAGACTGAACAATTTCTGCTATAACTGTTTAGGTTTTTGCGTTACTTTACTTACACATGAAGAAAATTGCTTAGTTTTCTGCAGTTTTAAAAGATAAGTGGCACTCTAGGTGGCAAACATTTGCAAAGAATGATATATTATCTTCTGTAGATACTGATTTATATACTTGTAATTACATCGCATCCTGAAAGGTATAAAACAGCAAGCATAAAAACCAAAAGTTAGAAAGAAATTTTTTTAAATATTGAGTAGTTGCACATATGAAAAATTGAGCCTGTGCGTTAAGTCCAACTACAAGATTTGAGCAGAAAATCGAGTATTAGCAGCCGGTTGGTTCATTCTACAACTTCCTTCATTCTTTTATCAGCACGTCGCATTTCATTGGCCTTATCATTGATAATTTTTGTTCGTATTGCCTGCCATGTGTATGTGAATTGTTGGTGAGTTTCTTTGAATTTCTCAATGTCCACTTTTCCTAAAACAGTAATCATAATAAAACAAATCAGTTGCTAAAATAAAAAATTGTTTTCTTAAAACTAAGGGATAACTAGGCATGATATAGTGACATAACACATCAAATTTAAATAATGGTCCTCATCATATCCCCGCCAGGGTAGAAATTTGATTGTTTCTGCCCCACCTGCGCCCCTTAGCCAACTCAGCCATAATGAGTACACAGTCGGTGGGAAGTGAGGCGGTGAGGAAGAGAACTGGCCACCCACCCTCATATGCCGAGGCTCAGAAAATGAAGTCGCTAACACTTCATACCTATGACTGCCTCACAGCTAGCTTAAGGGACTGCTCTTCTTGTTCTCATTACAAATACGGTTTATTCCTAACTGGCAAATGTTCAGTAGATTCGGCATATTTTGCGGTTTCCTCAAAGATTTCTCCCTACGCTCCTTTATCACTGTCCTTGCTTGTCCAAATAAAGACCTTTCTTCATGTTTGAAGCAGATAATGAAGTCATCCACTCTCTGTTCCTCTTCCCTTTGACCCTTACGCAGAAACCTATCAAAACAAAGATGTTATATGTTTTATCTGTTTTACAAGTTTTTCTTGAAAATGTAATTGAATTGTATTACACAAGAAAGTGAAAAAATAATGCTAACTTTAATGATGAACCTTTGCAACGGCTGCCTAGCCAATGACAGCTTTTGATGGAAAGGTTAGCCCAAATCACTTGATTTTTATATATATATATGTATATATATATTGTATTGTATTGTATTGTATTGTATCTATAAATTTATAAAGCGCCTCTCGCAGAATAACTAATATATATATTAGGGTGTCTCGTAAAAATGAAAGTTTAAAATTTCAATCTCTCACCCCTTCAAGTTGTTAGGTTCATTGATAAAAAATTTACAAAAAAATTTGGTGGAGATCGGATAATATTTAGAGGTGGCCCTTTGATGTCAAAGTTTTAGCACTGTAGGCCTATTGGTTACAGCCATGGTATATAGTTCTCATTGTTAAAGGAAGGACAGGTTGCCTTATTAATTTGCCAATTTCAACCTATAGAGGCAGGGAAGCAGACTCTTATCTCCTGCTCAATTTGTAAACAAGTTGCAGGCAGTAAATTTAAAAATTCAAGTTTAAAATGTTTCAAACAAATTTGTATCAAATGCGCTTTCGCGGCAAGTAAGCGCAAATTTACTGAATTACACCATCTGCATGATTTGCAGATTGTGGCTAAGTCAATGCTTATTTTGCAATGAATTGCCTTATTCAGAGCATTGTCCTACATAAAGTCAACACGGTAAGTAAGTATATTCTATATTAACCAATTGCTAATTGCACTTTGGTATACAGACGTCACAGTTAAAAGTATATAACATCCTAACAGTAAATGTTGTTATGTATCAGGTTATCGGCTGGGGGAATGATGCAGTCATGGGCACGGGGTCAGAGGTAGTAGGTAGGTTTGGTTGGAGGTAGTTGGTGCAGGACGCGGTCGGTTTCCGTCAGAACAACCCCAAATAGGCGAGTGTATTAGTAAGCACATGGTATTATTGGTAATACTGGCATACATTATTATAATTTCACTGGAAAAGATGAATTGCCCCAGATGGTTCAAATGGAATATTGATTTTCAATAACTGGCCCATAATTAGCTCTAACTTTATTTTGACATTAAGGTATTATTGATCGTGTTGCGGTATTGTGCTTCAACGCTACAGCCGCAAATACTTGCCGTCATTCTAGTGCTTGCACGACTATAGAGCAGGGGCTCGGAAGAGTTTTGCTCTTCTTGGAATGTCGCCATCATGTAGCAGAGCTAGTGTTTTAGGTGGCATTCGAAGAGACAAATGGTGTATCTACTGGCCCCAATGTTCTTCTCTATAAACGATTTAAGGGGCACTAGAAGAATATCGATTGCAAGAATTGTCTACCACCTTCAAAAGTAGATTAAGTGGAAGCACTGGTCGCATCAACCCGAGATGATATTCTTAACTTTGGAAGTTAAACAACCGCAAGCTGACTATCATGAATTAGAATTCCTGCATGAGGTGTTCTTTTCCAGGTGCCAGACGCTACGCATCGTGCAAGATGGATGGTCAAGGTTATAACATGCAATTAAGATACGGTGCAATCAAGAGCAAGGACGGCAGACTACTGGAGGACGCAGATGATATAAGGGAAAGATGGAAGGAATATGTGGAGGAATTATATACAGGAAGTGGAAGCATCGAGGAAGAAATGAGGAAACAAGAACGGAAGCAGGAAGAAACACAGGTGGAGGACGGCATGGGTCCGGAGGTGATGAGAGAGGAGGTCTTGGCTGCAATTAAGGACATGAAGAATGGGAAGTCGGAAGGAATTGACAACATCCCAATAGAAATACTCAGACATCTTGGAGAGAAGGCAATGAGCGAGGTGGTGCAGCTATGCCGGGACATCTACAACACGGGAGAATGGCCAAAGGACTTCCTGCAGACAATAATTATACCAATACAGAAGAAGCAGAATGCAACAAATTGCGAAGACCATCGCACGATAAGCCTTCTGACACATGCATCAAAAATCCTGCTAAGAATTATAACAAAGAGACTGCAGACAAAGGCGGAAGCAGAAAATTGCTTGGGAGAGGACCAATATGGGTTTAGAAAGGGAAAGGGGACAAGAGATGCGATGGCAGCATTGAGGATAATAGCAGAAAGAAGCATCCAACATGACCAAGACATATATATCTGCTTCGTCGACTATGAAAAAGCTTTCGACAGAGTAGACTGGAGAAAGCTAATGGGAATACTGAGAAGAAAAGGGGTGGATTGGAGAGAAAGAAGATTGATAGGTAATCTATACATGGGACAAAGAGTGAAAATAAGAGTTGATGGAGAATACTCAGAACCAGGAAAAATAGGAAGAGGGGTAAGACAAGGCTGCCCACTGTCACCAATCCTATTCAACATCTATATAGAAGAGATCATAAGAGAAACGCTAGACGATATGGAGGAGGGGATAAAGGTAGGAGGAAGAAGGGTGAAGGCATTGAGATTTGCAGATGACCAGGCGATGCTGGCAACTAGCCAGGAGGGCTTACAAAGGATGATGGATCGTCTAAATACGGTATCACTGGAATATGAAATGAAAATAAACGTAAAGAAGACAAAGGTAATGAAGATAAGCAAGAGAAGCGGTATAATACCACAAACAATAAAGATCACACTAAACGGACAAGAAATAGAACAGGTGGAGAAGTTTTGCTATCTAGGAAGTGTGATCACAGACGATGCAAGATGCCACGAGGAAATAAAAAGAAGAATATCCATGGGAAAAGATGCATTTTACAAAAGAGGAGAGCTGATGAGAGGAACCTTAAGCAAGAATCTAAAGAAGAGAATGGTGAAGACACTGGTGTGGAGTGTTGTGCTGTACGGCTCCGAGACATGGACAATGAGGAAGGACGACATAAAAAGATTGGAGGCCTTCGAGATGTGGGTGTGGCGCAGAATGGAGAGAGTTAGCTGGGTGGAACGGAGGACGAACGAGGAAATCCTGCAAATGGTAGAAGAACAAAGATCACTCATAAGTACTATACGCGGACGACAAAGGAAATGGATCGGGCACATCCTAAGGAGTGAGACACTGCTAAGAGACATCATGGAGGGAAGGATGGAGGGGAGAAAGACGCGAGGAAGACCGAGGGCAATGCTGCTAGACTGGATGATGACAAAAGAAGAAGGATACAGTGGACTGAAGAGAAGAGCACAAGACAGAGAACGATGGCGTCATTGGTCATACGAACGTGCCGATGGGCAGAGAACATAAAGAAGAAGATGGCTCTTTAATGACCAGTTCCAGATGACCGCTTTAGAGAAGAGAGGAATTCGTGATCTTGCAACTTTTGCAGTTATCATCCACCTCTAGGCCTGGATTACTGCCCCAATCGAAGTTGAAGCACCTCTGAGCGACTCTCTACTCATGATTGAACTCTAAAAATACCCACATGAAGCCATTTCCAGCACAAGGAAAAAACTTGGATTTCGTCTATGGTACCTCTGAGGAGCTGTTCGGACTGGCTCTTTTTGATTCAAAAGTGTCTGTGGAGATGAAGAGATTGATGTTAGCCACCAATGAAGACCCAGTCCCGACTAAAAGTGCACCGTGACCCTGGAGCAGTTCTGCATGATAAACATTAAACGACTCTTTACCGTGCTTGGCCTTCCTCACACTTTCCTTGCACTGGATCCGTCTGAATGGGATGAAGAGGAAACAAAATATTCCACAGGATTTGCACATCATGGCAGTCGTCAATGACAGGGCCAAGTGAGGCATGACCCTCATTCAGGAACGAATGAGAGTATGTTTCTGGACATTAGATATTAATTATAACATAAATATACACGTAGAAAGTAGAAATTCTGTTACATAAACAATACAAATTGATTAACTAGCACTACAACTGACGATTAATTATTATATAACATTACATTTCCCATTCTACGAAGTATCATTAATTTTCAGAACTTTACAGCTCGAGGGCCACCCCTAAATATCATCCAATTTTAATGAAACTGTTTGTAGAATTTTATTTCTATGAACCTAACAACTTGGGAGGGTGAGAAGGAGAAAAATAAAAAATAAATTTTTTTGCACTATGCTACGAGACACCATAATATATATATATATATATATATATATATATATATATATATAGCGACTTGGGTGTCACACTTGACTCCTCCCTGACATTCACAGAGCATATCTCCAACATGACTCGCTCCTGCTTCTCATCTTCTGTTTTTACCACCATAGTTCACGCATTTCTCTGCTCACGCTTGGACTACTGAAACTCGCTCCTCATGGGTCTCCCTAAGCAGCGTCTTTCCCCCTTCAATCTGTTCTAAATGCTTCTGCAAGGCTCATTGCTCGACTTCCCGGTTTGCCCATATCTCTACTTACATGCTTGATGTCCTTCACTGGCTCCCTCTTGCTGCGCGCATCCGTTACAAGATTCTCTTCCTTGTGTCTAAATCTCAGCAGCCTACTGCCCCGAAATATCTCTCGAACTATCTGTGAAAACCGCTCTCTGCATCTTCTTCTCGTTCATTGCGCTCTGTAAATCGGCTTGATCTTTTTAATCCCAGGGCTAAAACTGCCTTGGCCCAGAACCGGGCGTTTGCTGTAGTGGGTCCAAAAATCTGGAATGACCTTCCCCCTCTGCTCAGGGCCAAACTAATGACTGGCTTCTCCTCATCGGTCTCGTGTTCCCTAAAGGCATTTCTGTTTTCCCGGGGCTTCTGTGCTGAGAGCGCCTCTGAATAGTTACTCTGCGAGAGGCGCTTTATAAATTTCTAGATTCAATACAATACAATATGTACATTTTATTTCAAATGACTTTAGTAACTTTTCTCACTGCATAACTCAGTTGGAGATCTTATCAGGTACCTAGATTTAGCTTTTGTCAATTTCCATAGATTTAGCTTTTTTCTTACTATTTCTTCTTGTACATGAATGCGGTTTGCCATTCTTCTATAATTAACGATATACTACTACTACAAAAACTGTGACTCGCTGAATTCCCCACTAACAGATCAATGGCTAATCAAAAGATGCAGCTTCTAGCCGAAAACCCAATATTTAAGAAGTTGTTTAAAGCATAAATAAATATAAATTGCAGAAAATAAGTTGACTGTAAAGAACAACAGTCAAATGAAACACATTGTTTTTTGCTTTTTTCGTAGTTACTTTCAAAGCTTGTGTAAAATATAAAACCAAAAAGTACACTCACGTGGCTTTTACTGCATCAGCAGTCTTGAGTAAAAGCCAGAAAAGACTTTCTTTAAGACCAGCCTTTATAGCTTCTGTATTGTCACCTTCTGCTGTGTAAGCAATTAATGCTCGTTCCAGAATGTCCATATTCAGAACGCTTAACATGAGTGTCCATATTCAGAACGCTTAACATGTCTGACACCTCTTTTATAGTCTGCTGCATATCTGCACAAAACAATGAATAAAAAACATTAACACCAATACTAGACTACTCCATCAAACTAGACTACTCCATCATCTTTATGCAAACGACGCTCAAGCGCTCGTTCATGGCATCCCTCTGCACAGCTTGCATTAACTGGACGCATTGATGCTGTCTGGCGTGATTTACACCTTTGGCTGTCTTCTAATCGTCTCTCTTTGAACCCAGCTAAGACGCAGCTTATATGGTTTGGTACTCGTCGACAGCTCCTGGAGCTAGACTTCCCACTTCTTGCTGAGAAATTTCCGTCATTCACTTTTCTCTCTAGTGTCCGTGACCTTGGTGTTGTCCTTGACAGTACGCTCACCTTTTCTGAACACATTGCTAATCTTACCCGTTCTTCCTACTTTCACCTGAGACGGCTTAGAGCAATCCGACGCTCTGTCTCCTCCTCCGTTTTTACCACTATCATCCACGCCTTCATCTATTCCAGAATTGACTACTGCAATTCTCTTTTGATTGGGATGCCAAAAGTCAGTCTTTCTCCCCTCCAGACTGTTTTAAATGCTGCGGCCAGATTAATAGCCCGACTCCTTCGCTGGTCTCATATTTCCTCTTTCATGTTCGATCATCTTCATTGGCTTTCCCTTAGTGCTCGGATTCAGCTGAAAGTTCTCACTTTAGTCCTTCGGTCCTATACAGGCTTAGCACCTAAGTACCTCTGTGACCTTGTTCGTCTGCCAATTTCAGCCACTTCCCTCCGTCCATTGCGATCGCTTAATCGCCATGATCTTCTTGTACCACGAGCCAGGACCACTATGGCCAAAACTCGAGCCTTTTCTTGCACTGGTTCTGCTCTATGGAATCAACTCTCTCCATTGACACGTGCTTCTTTACTAGCTGGTGGCCCAAGTGCCTCGTTCCGCTGTCTTAAAACTACTTTCTATTCACTAGGTCTTTCGCACTGGGAGCGCCTCTGATTAGCGAATACTGTGAGAGGCGCTTTATAAATGTTTAGATACAATACAATATAGGCCTAATACAATACTCCAGATATCAGTTTAAATTACTCAAATTAGTGAATACTATTGCACCAAATAACAACTGCAAAACTGTTGTGTTATTATATATGTTATTAGCAATTCATTATTGAATATTATCTTTCAGTTTATTGTTAGAGTACAATTACACTTTATGTATTCTTGTCTTCTTAATTCGATCACGTATTCTGAGATAAGGCAAGGTAAAGCACAAAAGGTTCATGCTTCTATAACCAGCAGTACTCTCTGGACTTTCAGCCAAAATGCAAAAATAAGCAGCAGTTCAGTAATGAACAGCCTTTTCTTCTAGGTTTTGCATGATATTACACTCGGATCAGAACAACCAAATGCATAGAGTCAAAGCCACTGTGTCTGCTAATATACTATTTAAGAAATATATGTAATTAAATAAACAAATTTAAAGTATACTTAAAATGCAGCAGTATGGCCTTGCAAGAGTTCGAACTCTCTTCTGTTAAGAAACTTCTTGAAACTCATTATTTCTTGTTGGCTTGCATCCGTCCGTAGGTATTTGTCATAGGCTATGATGCAAACGGGCTTGATAAATTTTTAAATTCTTGAGTTTTGTTAAATGACTTTTCATACTGACAACCGGTCTTGGTCTTGGTCTTGCGAGACCAAGACCAAGACTTTGAACCTCAAGACCAAGACTAAGACCAAGACTTTGAACCTAACCAAGACCAAGGCCAAGACCAAGACTTTCGGTCTCAAGACCAAGACCAAGACTTTTAAAAACGAACTCGAGTGCACTCGAGACCAAGATCTTGGTCCCGAGGACAACAAGTCTGGTTAAAGTGAAATATCCTTCAAAAGATTCTGGTAGGAGATTATGACTATAAGAATAAATCATTTCAGCAATTTGGAAGGTCTTGATCTGTTTAAGATACAGAAGCTTAAGAGTTTTAAATTGAGGTTTTGAATGATCATATCGACCTGCTCCCTCAACGAATTGCTCTTTTCTGCAGTAAGGATAACTTGTGAAGATGAGATTCATAAGTTGAGGCCCATAGCAAGTTGCAATAGCCAAGATAGGGCAGGATTAAGGTGTTATAAAGACTCAGTCTGATGTTTTTAGGAACCATTTTTGCTACTCTCGAAATTATTCTAATGTTTTTCGCAATTTTTAGGGAAATGTAGTAAATATGGGTTTTCCAAGTAATGTGTTGGTTAATGAAGACACCTGAAACTTAATCGAGTCTACTTTAGCGATTAGAAGACTATTAATGGATAAATTCCCAGTTATTGGTCTAATTTTCCAATGAGATTTGAAGATTACGTTATTGGTTTTCCCTATGTTGAGTGTAAATTTATTTGCAACAAACCAATCGTTGACTTTAATAAGCTCCATGTTAGGAGATTCCATAATGGTTGCCCAAGAAGTACCAGACTGGAAAATATTAGTATCATCAGCAAAGAGTATGAACTAAACAGACGTAGAGATCTTTGCAAGGTCATTTACATACAATAGGAAAAGAAGAGGCCCCAGGTTAGAACCTTTGGGAACCCCGAGGTAATAATTTCCGGCAATGACAGAATCCCATTACAGCTTACTATTTGAGTACGTGATTCTAAGTAGCTCATAAACCAAGTAAGCCAGACCCCTTAATTGCAAAGTTGGCAAGCCTATTTATTAGTATGGTATGATCGACAGAATCGAAAGCCTTGGCTACGTCAATTAACACCTCCACTGCATATTCATTGTTATCAAGTACCCTTGAAATTTTGTCCTCCATGTGGAGGAGTGCCATAAAAGTAGAATGCTCCTTCTGGAATCCATGCTGGGAGGAGTGTAGAGTTTTGGTCTTATTGATAAGACCTTTGATGCATTATTTTTTCCAAAAACTTAGCAAAGAATGGTAAGATAGATATTGGTCGATAATTTTCCTCTTGTGAAGTCAGTAATAGACCCATAGATGATAGAGTAGAAGCAGGTAGGTAGTCTTCATAAGCGGTTTTAGCAGGAGGCATCCTCAGATCACTCCATTGGTTAAAAATCCCAGAGCGAATCCATTACAAAGTCCTATCACTTACCCACAACTCCCTACAGTATTCCCAGCCCAAGTACCTTCGTGATCTCTTCACCATTCAGACAACCCGCTCCACCCGATCATCCTCAATTCTCAGTCTTTCTCGACCCCCAGTCACTACTCAACTCAATTTCTCCAACCGAGCCATTTCCATCACAGCACCACGACTCTGGAATGATCTGCCCCCTGAATTTCGCAGTTTCATGGTGCCTCCATCATCATTGCAACCCGTCCTTCATCCTCATCCTCATGCTCCTCTATCTATCACCCCCGGGCTTTCCACTCAAAACTGAAGTCTCACCTTTTCAAATACTCCTACCCTGACTCATCTGATACCCCGCCTTCCAATTCTTCTCGCCGTAAACGACACCCGCCTTGACAGCTGCTCTGCCTCACCTGATCTGGTACCCTGGAATTCGGACTTGGACCTCTTTTGGACTACTCTCTGGAAACCCCCTTTTGATTTGGTTTGGCCTCCTGGAAATTGGACTTGGACCTCTTTTGGACCACTCTCTGGAAACCATCTGATCTGGTACTCTGGAAATCGGACTTGGACCTCTTTTGGACTACTCCCTGGAACCCCCTCTGATCTGAAGTAGCGCTCGTGAATAGGCTGGTGCCCTGCGCTTGGCCTTCGAGTGGCGCTTTAGAAGTTTGGAGATTACGAATTACGAATTACGAGGCAGCTTCATTGCCAGGTCTCTCTGAATGTTAATAAAATATTCATTAAATTTGTCTGACATTACTTTGGGATCTTACATATATACATACATGCATGCATGCATACATACATACATAAATACAGACATACATGTATGCATATATATACATACATGCATATATACATACATACATATACATTTACTTACATACATATATACAGACTGGGCCGTAAAAAAGTAACCCCCTACAGGTTTCTGGACCATCAAAAACAGTGGGTAGACTCAGTAAAAGTTATATAAAATTGGTTCTATTTGAAATATTTTGTTGAAATTTGGCTTTTATACGCACATGTGAATTACTTTTAAGCCAGTAAAACTTGATTTAAGAATCCTTACTTTTGGCCGAAATATTAGCAAAACCTCTAGGGGGTTACTATTTTTGGCCTACCCTGAACATATACAGTGATGGGCAATAGTTAACTAAAAAGTTGATAACTTAGTTTAACTAAAAAATTTGAGTTAAGGAAGAAGTTTAACTAAAAAATAGTTTAGTTAAAACCATAGTTTAACTAAAAGAATTTTAGTTGCTAATTAAAAGTTTAACTAAAAAAATCAGCAATTGCCAATTATTTTCCGCAATCAACATTGAACACTGTCAACAACTCAACGCGAAACTTATTGATTAACACTGCATGATCTTAGCTCTAACAGCCTGTGTTTTCAAATTCATACACTATTTACAGTATGCTTGTAACTAGAACAGCACACATTGCATAGTTGGAAGGTGAAATTGTATTATTACAGTTCACTTAACCTCTGTTATTGTGAAAATGTTTGTCATAAAAAGTTGAAGAAACTTGGAAGAAGTTTAACTACTTTTTCCTAGTTTAGTTAACTAATTGCCAAAATTAGTTGTCCATTATTTAGTTAAACTATATTTTTTTTGAGTTGGAAAATAGTTTTAGTTTAACTTAAAAAAATAGTTTAGTGCCCATCAATTCAATTCAATTCAATTCAATTCAATTCAATGATTTTTATTGCAGCCGGTAACAACTCACAAGGATACATTAGTGACAATCAATAACACGCAATTGTGAGCAAAAAAGGACATTAGATAATCTTGATGCAAGTAATAAAGGTAAAGTTATTAACAGTAATGACACTAGATGGTCATATTGCAAGTGGTGATGTTTGAGTTATTAGCGGGAGCAAAGGGTGGCTCCTAAGGGATTGGCATCCCGCTAGATGGAGACACCCTGCTGAGTCAAGTAACGTGGGTACAATGAATGGCAGAGGATACAATACTTCGTAGAAGTGGCTAAATGCTATAGTGGGAGTAGCCTAGACAGTAAACAGGTTTTAGAGGAGTACGCAACAAGGAGGCAAAATTAGTACAATTAGATATCTTAACTAAACTTATCTATAATGTCTTAACTAAGTGGCTCGAGGACCAGTGCATCGTGCAACCAGGCATAAGTTGATATACTTAGGTTATAAATGGGACAATTTATTTTTATTATTTTTTTATTTTATGCTGGGAATTGTTATACGTATAGGATATAAGTGCGTAGCTTTTTTTTAAATTCATGACGGGTTTTGGATAGTCGAATTTCCAATGGAATGGAGTTCCAGAGTAATGGTCCGGCAGTTCTAATACTGAATTCTCTAGTGTTAGTTCTCGCTTTCGCTGGGCGGTACGATGTGGCGCTCCTAGTGAAATGATCATGAATCTGAGAGCCGAGGGTGAAGTACTCCACAAATGAAGCGGGTAATAGATTGTTTTCGTATCGATAAATGAATTCACCTGTTTGCAAACTTCTTATTTGTTTTAGGTTCAGAAATTTCAAGTTCCTGAAGATGGGGGAGTTATGGGCGTCTCTGCGGGCTCCCTCAATTATCCTAATGGCCTTCTTTTGGAGGATTATTAATTTATGGAGTCGGGATTCATAGTTCGAGGACCAAATTAGGTTACAATAGCTTAGATATGGGAACATCAGAGAATAATATAAGTTTAGCCTAATCGATTTTGGTAGGAGATCAGAGATTCTTGAAATTATTCCTATGTTTTTAGCTATTTTTAGAGAAATGTAATTAATGTGGGTTTTCCACGTCAAATGTTGATCTAGAAACACCCCCAGAAACTTAGTCGAGTCTACTTGGGAGATGGGTTTTCCTTCCAGAGTTAAGGCCCAATTTACTGGTTTTATTTTTCTATGTGACTTAAAGTTTATAAAATTAGTTTTGTCTACATTTAACGTGAGTCTATTGGCTAGAAACCAGCTACTGATTAGGTTTAGTTCACGGTTAACAATTTCTGTAAGCGAGGTGTGGGAGCGGTTGGAGTAGAAAATATTAGTGTCGTCCGCGAATAGAATAAGATGCAGGGTCGTTGAGACATTGGCTAGATCGTTTATATACAGTAGGAATAGGAGTGGTCCGAGATTCGAGCCCTGAGGGACTCCGTATGTAATGTGGCCTAAAGCCGATAATGCCCCATTACATGAGACTCTTTGTGTGCGATTTGAGAAGTAACTTTGGAACCATTTTAGTTGTAGGCCTCTAATGCCATAATTTGACATTTTTTTAGGAGGATGGAGTGGTCGACCGTGTCGAAAGAATTTGCTAAGTCTATAAAGATTCCAATAGAGTATTCGTTATTATCAATAGCTTTTGAGATTTTATCCTCCATATCAAGTAAGGCCATAAACGCGGAGTGACACGGCTGAAATCCGTATTGGGTTGGGTGTATTATATTAGCTTTATTAATGTAGGAACTAAGCCTATCATACATAATTTTTTCCAGGAATTTTTCAAAATAAGGAAAGACGGAGATCGGCCGATAGTTGAAAATACATTCTTTTTCTCCTTTTTAAAGATTGGGACTACTTTTGCAATTTTGAGTTGATCAGGGACAATTCCATGTATTAGACAGCAATTAATGATTTCTGTTAGGGGCAAGATTACGTGAGAAAGATTAGCAGTTGCTATATAGGGGTGAATGTCGTCAGTGCCTCTAGTATGAGTTTTCTTTAAGTCCCTCCCTATGTTCAAGAGTTCCCCTGGTGAGGTAAGGGTTAGTCCCATTGAGTTCAAGTTAGAGGGGAGCAGGTAGTCTTCAAATGGGCAATGCGGGTTTTGTAGCTTATTAGCTAGGTCGTTAGCTATGTTAATAAAATAATTATTAAAACTGTTTGCTATTAGGTCTGCATTATTAATTTCTGTTCCATTAATGATCAAATATTCTACTTTTGGACGCTTATTGTCTAGGTGCATTGCAGAGCGAATTAATTTCCAGGTCATCTTTAGGTCATTATGGTGTTTACAGAATTCTTTCGCATAGTAATTTCGTTCAGCATTGATTCTAATCGACTTCGTTATCATCAGTTGAAGAGGAAAGATTGTTATAGCAGGTAGCGCAGTACCCGGGAGCGGATTCGCTTAAATTATCGTTTAAATTAGTTGCACATTGCCTATGAATTGTTCTATTACATGAGAAGCACCGTGTTATTTCATCATTTGCCTGACTAGGTCGAAAGCACCTGTTGCACCGCGCATCTGGCCCCCGATTAGGCGCCGAAAGAATGGATAGATAGTTTCCGCCACCGCTCTTTTTTCCTAAGGCAGGAGTAATTAACTCTGATCGAATTGATACCTCATATATAAAGTTGGGCGTAAAGAGTATTTGAATAACGGAACGGGGTTAAATCTAAGATGGGTTCAAATATACAGAACGTATATAAGTGCCCTGTGTTAGAGCAGGTTGATGAACTTGGAGGGCTGAACCAAAAATAGGTCTACCTACTCATTAGCGTGAGTCCTGCAGGGATATATGACCAGGAAGAGAAGTGTCACAGATAGGAGAGAGGGAGGGGAGAATGGAGGTGAGGTAGTAGCAGGGTAACTTCCAAGTAACAATATTTCCTAAATATAAGAGTAATATCCTAATATCACTGAACATACATACACATGCATACATACATACATACATACATACATACATACATACATACATACATACATACATACATGCATACATAAATACATACATATATATACATACATTACATACATACAAACTCACAATGCATACATACATACTTCCATACATACATCCATACATTTCAAACAGAAACTGGACAGTTGGATGAAACTATATAGGCACTAAAAGCTCATATAGCTTACCTAACCTGTTAACTGTAACTGATTACAGTAACAGAATATACGAGCACCCATGAACAAAATTTTTTTACTCAATGTTAGATATAAAAATCTTAATTCTACAACATGTTGGCAACACAAACTGCTTAGTACGCATATCTGTATGCTACATTGCACAAATATTTGGTAAGGGAAAAAAACAGACACAAACTAACCTATACATGATGAGAAGGTAACTTGACGCAGTGAGAACCCTGAAATGATCCTACTGTGCTGGCAACCTGTAAGGAAACATACAAAGCAGGAATAGCATCACAAGGTAGCTAAAACAAGTAGACCTGACAGCATATAGGCCAAAAAGCTAGCAAATAAAACACTAAACAGCTGCTTGAGGATGAGAAAGCAGTAAGCTTATATAACATTCGATTAGCGTGTTGACTTAACATCCCGAAACTTCATCATCGTCAAAATTATTAAATTTTGTTTGAGAACCTTTGCACCATTGGGTGAACGATAATAATTTATTCTTTTGACTTGGTTGATGAATACAAAATATTTGAATATAAAATTGCCAAAATATATGGGATGTGACTATTTAAAATGCAGTATGACTGCACTGTTTACATAAACATCATACAAAATTGTCTTTCTAACTTACCAAAGCGTTACGAAAGACTCATGTAAGGAAGTTTTTTGATTTTACTATGTTCTCTCTATGTAACATATATAAGCAGAAATGTAAATATAGCTAATTAGGCCTATAAACGCTATACGGAAATGGAAACAACAGGGAATTAAAGAAAATTCAAGTTTTTTCAATACATAGTCTTGCTCGAGGCTAGGCCTACCTGTAACCATATTTTTCTTGTGAATTTAAACAAGTAGAAAATTGTAATATTTAAAAATAATTGGCACTCACCAAGAACTGTCCTCTTTTCCGGTAGTCGAAACAAAACAACGCACCTTATAGCACCACCGAGTCTATTGTAGATATTGCGAGCAGCGAACATCACGTACACAAGATTTAACAGTTCTGCCTCTCTGCCTCTTTGAAGGCACCTTTTATACCGTATGTGCTCTCTACAGGGGTCTGCTTGGCCCAAAGCCTAACACCAACAGCTGCTATTACCTTCCTTAGTAGAACACAGAGGCCTGTGGCCATCATCACTAGACGTAACCTGAACTAAGAAAACAGACCTTTGGTTCACTAAACGTTCTTACATCGGAGCGAACATCAAACGCAGCCGATAATTAGCCCATCAGTGCCTCTGCTAGGGAAGTCACCACCCTTAATGCTACCCAAGTGTTCAGTCTTAATGACGTTTGCTATAATACGACAAACAGACGGACACACACACACACACACACACAGATTGACAGGTGTACAAACAGACAGTATTACAGAGGGAATTCCATTGCGACGGAATGTAATAGGCTCCGTACCCTCCGACCGGAGGGGGCCCTCCCTGGAAGGGGGCCCCTCCCTGGAAGGGGCCCCTAAAAGTGGCAAAAAATAACAATTATAACGCATTGATTAACCAATTTGCGGAGAACAAGGCTCGAAAGAAGCTCTTTGCGTAAATACGGAAATGGAATACATGTACAGTGTACACTGTCGGGCGTAGGCCTATGTATACATTATATGAACCCTGTATATTGTATATTACCGCATTTCCAGTTTCCGCATTGTAAGGGGCCCAGGACGTATGTTCGGAGGGGGCCACGTTCTTTGTTGCTACGGCTCTGGGACCGACATAAAGACGTACAGACCAACAGACATTAAGGCAGACAGATACACACACACATACAGGCGGACAGACATACAGACAGACAGACAACCATACGAACGGACAGACATGCAGACGGAAAGAAGGACCGACATAAAGACGTACATACATAAAGGCAGACAGATAAACACACCAACAGACGGACAGACATACAGCCAGACAGACAGACAACCATACGAACGGCCAGACAGACATGCTGAAAGACGGACAAACGTACTTACGTACAGACATACATATACAGAAAGACGGACAGACAAATAGACGCACAACATTCCAAGTGACAAACCGAGACAAGTTACAGAGTTGAGGGATTCGTCACTGTTTGTCGATTTCATCACTAGGCGTGGTCCCTCGTCATTAGGCGTAACCTAAGTGCAAGAGAACAGACTCAGGCGCCCATGACAGTTGTTATCTCCCCTGGGGCTTCGTCAATCACCTAAGAAGCTGGGGTCCACTAACAGCGTCTGCATGCCTGTGCGATTGTATACCTGTTCGTCTGGTTGTCTGTTTGTTTGTTCACTATACGTCGTATGTCTGTTCGTCTGTATGACTGAATGTCTGTTCGCCTGTATATCTGTCTGTTCCTCTAGATGTCTCCCCATCTGTTCATCTGTGTGTCTTTATGCATGTCTGTCTGTAGGTCTCTCGGTATCTTTGTCTGTCTCTCTGTCTTTATCAAGGTGCGACCGTACGTACGGTACGTACGTTATTATTTTCAATAACTTACGTACGGTACGCGTACGTTATTATGCCGTACGTTACCGTACGTTTATATCTGTTCATGAAGAAAATAAAATACCTGGTACATAACATTATGCTCAAGAACAGTCAATAATAGTTGGTGATTGATGGTCGTAAACAATTTTTACCATTAAATCAGTCATCTGTGGCTGTTCAATGATCTCTACTTTCAAACTTTTAAATTCCAAATTGTATAGGCCCCCCCATAATGTGAAGAATATTAAGATTTACGGCACACTTTATAGGATGGTCAATGCCAGTGGTAATTTTATTGGTAATAGTAAATTTCGGTACCGTTCGTAAATAACTAGGCCTGCGTACGGGGAGACCAATACTGTAGAGCTAAACTGATCATTTTTGACGTACGCGTACCTTATTAGGCTAAAGTTATATTGAGATTCTTTGTGAATGATCAGATAAATATGTGGCATTTTTAACGTAGGTAGGTGAGTTTTATCGGATTTTAGGAGAAAGAAAATTATTTTCTTGTCAAAGGTTACGAGGTTAGAAAAAGTATTGGAAATCGGTGTTATTATTTATTTAAAAAATCACAAGTAAATAAATAAATAATTTATTTACGTACGATCTGTGACTGTAAGATCATGCAATGTGGGCTATTTGTGTTACAGTTGTACTTCTCAATTTGTCAGATTACTTAGCTGTAAAATTTGAATTTAAGGTCCGAATTCTTCTGGGTGCCAGGCACCCACTGAACTTTCTCTCTGGGTGCATTGGCACCCAAGGCCCCCAAGAAGTCGGCGCCTATGGTGGCAATCATGATGATGGTGGTTGTGTGGTGGCGCAGGAATAGAATCAGAAATAGAATCAGGATAGGATAGCTTGAAGAGTTCGGTTTTCAGTCGTGAATGTAAAGCAGCGGAGAAGAGTGCAAGCGGAGAAGAGGAGCAGGCAGACATAGAGACTGACAGACATACAGACAGACAGACAGACAGACAACCATACCGACGGCCAGATATATAGACTGAAAGAAGGAGAGACATACCGACGGCCAGATATATAGACTGAAAGAAGGACAGACATACCGACGTACAAACAGACGGATAAACGTAATTACGTAGGCCTACATACTACCGAAAGACATACAAACAGACACATACAATACAGACGTACACCAACTGACATACTAGGACCAGTTAAAAGAATGAGGAATACGTCATTGTTTGTCGTTTTCATCACTGCGTCTGGTCCCTCGTCATTAGGCATAATCTGATGAGCCAAGAGAAGACTGGATTTCAACCCCGAGTGCGTGTGTTCCATAGAAGTCGGAGCGAGATATAATTGCTTAGACAGCAGCGACGTTTCAGGGAAGGGTTGGTGGCTTCTTAAAGTCAAGAATTTCGCTACCTCGCAGTTGTTATCTCCGTCCCCTGGAGCTTTCCGCCAAGCGGCTTCCACCAAGCAGCTGGAGTCCAGTATCACAGTCCGAACATCATTACCTTCAACTGTGATGCAATAGATCGACCATTGTGCAGCCAAATAGCCAGATGGCTGGTCAACCTCATTCTACTATCTACCCTCCCAATCCGGCCAGTTTGGCTGAACCAAACAATCCTGATAGCAGAAATTGCCTTAATAAAAGAAATATGGTTCTGTAAGAATGAACTTGACAAAGACATTTCCCTGAAGAATGTTCATTTATTAGTTATGACCGGTTAAAAAGGAAAACAGGTGTAATTTATGCAGTATTCCAACTGTGGCCTAACCAGTGATTTGTACAACCTCTTGAAAGCTGTGATAGTATCCACAGAGATAGTACTATCATCCAAACCATTCCACAAGTCTACAAATCTTGCACTTAAGAATTTCTGCCCTATTGTTCCTTTCAGTTTCTTATACCTATGTCCTCGAGTTTGGTGCTAATTCAGAGAACCTCTCCCACTGCGCTGCCTCTTTCCCTGTGATAATCTTTCAGGCATCATTTAGGTCTCCCCTGCTCCTCCTTCTCTCTAATGCTGTTAGTCCACATATTTTCAATCTTTCTTCATAGCTCAAATCCTTGTAACCAAAATCATTTGGGTAGCTTTTCCTTGCACTTTCTATATTTGTTGAATGTCATGTTCCAGGTATGGATTCCACAACTGGATGCAGTATGTTAAATATGGCATAGCCAGTGATATTTAGTTATTTTTATTTATTCCAATTACATGCATTACATACATACATTCCTACATACATGCATGTATACATGTATATACATACACAAATAACATAGAATAGCACAAAGTAAGGGTTTTAAGTGGTTTACCAGCCCAGAAAATATAGGCCTAACCGAATCTGTTGCTGGTGGTCCGTGGCAAATATAGGCCTAACCGAATCTGTTGCTGCTTGTCCGTGGCAAATATAGGCCTAACCGAATCTGTTGCTGTTGGTCCGTGGCTAATATAGGCCTAACCGAATCTGTTGCTGCTTGTCCGTGGCAAATATAGGCCTAACCGAATCTGTTGCTGTTGGTCCGTGGCTAATATAGGCTTAACCGAATCAGTTGCTGTTGGTCCGTGGCTAATATAGGCTTAACCGAATCAGTTGCTGTTGGTCCGTGGCTAATATAGGCCTAACCGAATCAGTTGCTGTTGGTCCGTGGCTAATATAGGCCTAACCGAATCTGTTCTGTTGGTCCGTGGCTATTATAGGCCTAACCGAATCTGTTGCTGCTGGTCCGTGGCTAGTATAGGCCTAACCGGCACTCAATCAGAGCGCCTGTGAATAAGCTGGTTCCCACGACTTCGCTTTTGTGGTCGTTGTAGAAATTTCGAGATTACGATTACGATTACGATTTGGCTATAAATTCAGGCTCCTTTCTCAGTTTCTTTTTTTAGTTTTTTAGTTTATCATTTGAATTAACCCTGTCATTGTTTGTACAGTGTACACCAATTGATGACACCATAACTTGATGATTTGGTTTGTGGAATGTGGCATATTATAAAGCAATTAAACCTATTAAATGAACTGATGTAACCAGGGCGTCTCTGTTAGCGGAACACTATGTTCCTTTCTGGACTACCCCTTGACGCCATTATTTTGCTTTTTAAAATTTGTGTTTCTTTTTTCATGGTGTTCAATAAAATGTGTTTGATTGATTGATTGAACTGTGATACATTGCATTGACATACTCTGCAGCAGCCCGACGGCTGATCAACTTAATCCTATTATCTACCTTCCAAAACCCACAATTTTGGCTAAACCCAGCAATCTTGCGCTTCACCTGGAGTCGTATCAAATTCAAACAAAACAAAGCAGAGATCGCCTTAAAACAGAAGCATAGACCTGCAGCTTTTTCACAAAGACGTTTCACGGATGATTTTTTCATTGCTTAGTTATGACAGGATAAAGAGGAAAGGAGTTGGAATTTATGCCTATGTAGGCCCTACATATAACCGCATTATTTGTTCTGTCTGAAAATCGTATGGTTAACTCAAATATGCCGGACCAATTAGAAGTTCGGTGGTTGCATTGTCTGTTCAACAGCACTAAAAAGACTATATTATATACATTTTTAGTTAACCAAACATTGTTACAACAAAACAAGGACAATATGAAAAAACTCAATCACTTATGGTGTTTGAGAGACGGCTTGCAAAACGGAGGGTCGGATGGATATGGTCAAAACGTAAACATTTGGCCTCATAATTTGATAAAGTACGGCTGTTTTAAGCAGACAGGCCAGCGATCTCGGTTTCGGTCCGCTACTTCGGGGACCCGGTATTCCGGAGGTCCGCTATTTCCGGGATCCGTTATTCCGGAGGTCCGCTATTCCGGGGTCCGACGGAATATACATACATACATACAACATCTATACATACATGCATGCATACATACATGCATACATACATGCATACATACGGGCATGAATACATGCATGCATGCATGTATGCATGCATGCATGTATGTATGCGATAGTTATATTTTACTAGTCCTATTTTCAGTTTCATTGTTTCTTTTGTTGATGTTTAGTTAAGATATATTAATGATTAGATAAGTTTATCGATGATTTATTTTGCTTTCTCTCATGCTTCCTTACCAGACTTCATCTATCTACTCCTTCTGGCTTCCCATGACTTGACAGACACATAACTTACGTACTGCACTAGTAGGTGTTCCTGCCTAGCGGAAGAGACCTCCCTTTAGGGCCACCTTTGCTCTCTCTTAGACAAAACTTCAATCCGACTACTTATAGTTTGTTATATAACTTGATTTTTGTTTTGTTTTGGTGGAAGCAATAAAATGATTTGATTGATTGATGTATGTATGTATGTATGCATGTATGTTGTATGCATCCGGTGGGCTCCCAGAATAGCGGACCCCGGAATAGCGGGCCGGTACCGCGATCTCAAAGAACCGATAACCCATTTTAGTTTCATTTGCTGACAGGAATGCATCTGCAGACTTTGAAGGTAGCAGCTATTGATTCGTGTCATGAGTCTCCGAGGTAATGTGGTACGCAATTAGTCAGACCCTTGTACACGATCTTGAAGATCTCGCCGATACGATGCCGTGGAAGTTTTTCTTTTTACTGATGGCATATGCTCGAAATTTTTTTTTATTCCAACGGCCAGGAGAGCACCGCTCGTGAATAAGCTGCTGCGCTGGGCTTGGCTTTCGAGTGACGTTTTCGAATTTCGAGTTTACAGCTATGATTAGGGGTCATCCATATGGGATGTCCGAAATGACGTGGAGGGAGGGGCCATTTTAATTAGGACAAATACCGAAACAGGGGATGGGGCATTTGACCAGTGCAGAAGTCCGCATCTAAATGTCTAAATTTGATAGTTTTTAAACAACTGTTTGCATAAACCTTCCGCGAGAGACGAAAAGGTCATTGAGGTGATTGCTTAAGACCTCATGCTGTGTACTAGAATTTTACTACACTGAGGGCTTGTAAACGAACAATAACAGGAATAACATGGTCGTTGACATACTGAGTTTCTTCTTGATTCCCTCAGAGACTGGTAGCTTATTAATAACGTTAGTCACAATGTTCGCTTTTTGTCGTCCTTTGGCTTTGGTCTGTGGACGTCCGTAAAGGGGGAGGAGGAGGGTAAGGTCAAATGCAGATAAGGGGATTGAGGGGTCCAAACTAGGTCATATTTTGCGGACATCCTTTGTAGATGACCCCTTACGAGCAGCGTTGATGACCGTCGGAATTATACTGCGCTGTGGGAAATCAGCAGAGTCTATGTCACGGCAGGCGGCTTCTGAGTAACAGGACTATGCCGTTCGCCTTTTAGGCTCAAAGTAATTTGATATTAAGACAGCTAACAGAACAGAGTCTTCAGTCGTTATCTCATCCTGGCGCTTTCCGTTAATCGAGCCAGTCTAGTCAAGCAGCTGGGGGTCAAGCAACGGCGTGTGAAGCCGTCCAAACCTCATTACGATGAACTGTGATACAATGCACCGACACACTCTGTAGCAAAGAAGCCGTACGGGCCGAGACGGCCGATCAACTTAGCATAACATAGCAAGTGTTTCAGAAGACGTGTAGTCTGTTGTAGAATCACTGCAGGTTAATTTGTATCAGATTAACATGTAATAATTTTCGTCTTCTGATTTCAGGGATTTTACAAAATTCCTGGTTTTTTCAGGGATTTTGTAAAGTGCCCGAGTGAATCAGGGATTTTACAAATTGCATTAAAATTTCAGGCATTTTACAAAATACCTGGTTTTACGAATTGCCTGTAACATTATATACAGTTGAATTCATGGTAGACGGGCAGTAGATAGCGATGCCTCCCCCAAGCCTCCCGAGCCGATCTCGTCGATGTAGATGGTAACCTGGCACTTGAAAAAGGTAGTCGCTGTGGTGCGGTTTTTGGCCAGCTTTCGACGATTATCGCTATGTCTGGGTTGAAAGATGATAGACCAGTCATCAAATGTTCTATGGCGTGAGGTTTGACCAAGCTTGTTGGATTTATCAGGTACACTGATGGATGTGCAGGTGGTTTTTAAGATTGATGCTCCAGTGGTTCAGAGGAAATATAGTTTGTGTTAGAGCTACTGCAAGTTAACGAGTAATGTTTAATGCTGTTAAGCATTACTGGTTAAATAGCAGTGGTTCTAACATCTCGCCTAGCTTCCTCTTGAAAGCTGTGATAGTGTCCACTGAGACAGTCCTATCATCCAAACCATTCCACAAGTCTACAACCCTGCACTTAAGAATTTCTGCAATATTGTTCCTTTCGGTTTCTTAAATAAATCATATATTTGTTCTTGAGTCGCCCTCTTTGGTGCTAATTCAAAGAACCTCTCACACTGACTGCACTGCCTCCTTTCCTGTGATAATTCTAGTAGGCTTCAATGAGGTCTCCTCTACTCCTCCTTCTCTTCAATTCTGTTAGTCTAAGCTTTAAAACCTTTCTTCATAGCTAAATTCCTTCTAACCCCAAATCATTTTGTACCTCTTCTTCGGACTTTTCATACTTGTCCAATGTCATGTTTCAGGTATGGTTCCTCACCTGGATGCAGTAATCTAACTGTGGCCTAGCCAGTGATTTGTACAACATCAGTATTGTATATTTGCCTCAAATGACTTTTGTTCTTCATATCACACCTAACGTTGAGTTAGCCTTATTTGATGCTTCACCACATTGCCTTGAAGGTTTAGAACCGTTTACAGGATCACTCCCAAAACCCTATTTCTTCAGTTGGTTTCAAAACCTTTCCCCCTTTTCATATGAAAAGTTGAAAACGTTTTGTTTGTTTTCCACAAATGCATCATTGAACATTTTTCCAAATTAAAAAGCATCTGCCAGAAGGTAAAATACATCTTTTTGACCATCTGAACATTTTTCTTAGATCTTCTCGCAGTGTCACTGCTTCTTCTTCATCACCCACTCTTCTGCATAGTTTTTATCATCTGAAAACTTATAAATTTGTGATAAAATGCAATTGTGTAATATGTGAATAATAAAAATTATGCAACCTGCTAGAATATTCAATTTTGTTGCCTATGCCAACCTCTTTGCCTGATAATGGTCTTTGAATCTTGTTAGTAGGTTTACCTGTCCTGTAATCCCTTGGCCAGACTTTCATGAGGTACTTTTTACAATGCCTTCGCAAAATCTAGGTAAATTACATCTACAGGCTTTCCTTCAAGATCTGTCCTCTCACAGACCTCCTCAAAGAATTCTATGAGGTTTGTCAAACACAAGTGACCTCTAGTAGACCATGATGACTCCCCTTAATAATATTATGCTCATTCAAGTGCTTCACTATATTATTATCCTTAACAATTCTTCCCATGACCTTACACACACCACTAGTTAAACTAACTGGTCTATATTTACATGGTTCATTTATGTTTTTCTTTGATTAGGCCTATGCATAGCGATGTCAATAAGAGTGCAACCCTAGCTCCGTTGTACAGCTCCAGTCTATATTAATTCATGGAAGATCTGTGCTAATGCCTATCCAATTTCTTCCCTCACTTCATGTAAGAACTTTGGATGTAGTTAATCTATTCCTGGAATCTTGTCAGTTTTTAATCTTTCAGCCGTTCCACCAAATTTTCATTAGTTAACATTATCTGTATTAATCCTTTACCACCACCGTCTAAGATGTTTGGCTGGGCTCAAGGTTGTTTCCTAATTCTTCCAACATAAACACCCAGCTGAAATATTTATTGAGTAGGAGCCCAGTTCTGCCACTTCAAGATCATCCACAATAACATCTCCATTTCCTCTTCCTTTTCTCAATACCGCTACCTTTTCTTTTGTTTTCTGCTTGCTGCTAGCATAGTTGTAGAAAGTACTGTTCTCTTTTATGTTTCTCGATCACTTCTGCTCAAAGCTTTGTGTTGTTTGTCTGTTTTTATTATTGCAGATGTTACTTTTATACACATACTTGATTTCGAATTCTCAAGTCTTACTACAATTTCAAAATCCAGTCCATTATTTGTTTCCTTCTTCAACTTCATAAATTTCTTCCAAGTCTTTTTCTTTGCCTTTTTTGGAACCTCATATGTTACCAAGGTTTGCTCTTCTTGGTTCTTTTGTGCTTGGCTATGTTTTCCTTAATAATCTCGCTCATAACTAAGACTTCTCCCAAGCATCAATCGCTCCCATACCCCCTACTGCACTTTCCAAATTCTTTTCTTTCAGCCCTTTCCCCACTAATTTGTAGTTTGCCATAAATAAATTGGGTCTTTTCACATAAGCTTTGACTTCCTGGATCTGCTTCATGACTAACTGCCATCTGAAAACCTGATGATCACTAGTACTAAAATGCTCCCCCAAACTCACATTCACTACCATAGTTTCATCCGATATTATCACAAAGTTCATAATGTTTTCTCTTCTGGTTGGCTCCATAGCATGCTGCTGCATAAAGTTGGCATCAATAATATCCAATAAGGTCGTATCATTTTCTCTATCCCCTTCCAATTTTTCCAAATCAATATGGTAGTTGAAGTCTCCCATAATCAGGGATGTTTACTCATTAGCCATTTCCAGTAGTTTGCACATCCCTTGATCAGGTTCTTCGCTGGCATCTGGTATACCCTGTAGCGAACTCCCAAAAGCATCTTAGGACTGTTTAGTTGATTTTCGCAACAGATCCTCTCTTTGACGATCTCATTCCTCCTATCATATCATACCCATCCTACTCAGGTATGCTGGTCACCAGGTAAAGCCTCACACATGAAGGATATTTTTATGACAGTGACATTGAGAACCAAATGACACAAGCAACTGAGTGGAGCGGACAGACTGTCAACTGGACAGTCAACAGAAGGTCAACTGGACAGACTTAGGGAGAGAGTTCAACCGAAAACGCTAATTCACCAAGATCAGTTCTTGATTTAGGTGTGACCAGTAAGAAGCGAGTTACAGCAATCTAAGGGACTTGAAACCAATGCGTTTGCCAGAGATATCGTTTCAGACATGGCACAAAACGTCTAATTCTGCGTATGTCATGAATGAACATATATGATGACTTACAAATACTGTTTACATGGCCAGTGAGAGACATGGTTAGAATTGACCGATTTCTCTGTGGGGAAGAACAACGTCAACTGGGAACCACTGGTAGATCTCTGAAGGTGCTGATGCCACCACTGCACATTACCTTTTCCCTTAACCTTTTCCTCACTAACTCATTATCGGCTTTAAAGAAGTTGGGTCTCTTCATAATTAGCTCTGACTTACTGGGTCTGCTTCGTGACTAATTCCCATCTGATAACCTGATGATCACTGGTTTCAAATGTTCTCCTACACTCACATTCTGTACTAATATTGCTACCACTAAGTCAAAAATGTTGTCTCCTCTGGTTGGCTCCATGACATGCTGTTGCATAAAGCTGGTATAAAAAGTCCAAGAAAATCCTATCTTTTTCCCTCCCTCCTTCCAATTTTTTCAAATCAATATGGTAGTCCTAATTGAAGTCCCCCGAAACGCCCATAACTTCCTGCTAACTGTCTTGTCAACCCCGCCAGTTTAGCTAAACCTAACAAGCCTGCATTTCTGGAGTATGACCTTGCAAAACAAAGCAGAAATCGCCTTAATAACAGAAACATGGTTCTGTAAGTAGCATTTCAAAAGGATATTTCACTGAAGAATGTTCATTTAATAGTCACGACAGGCTCAAGAAGAAAGGAGGTGGAGTTTGTTCCTATGTAAATAATCGTATTAATTTTTCTGTCCTAATTCGGTTCGTTAACTCACATATGTCTCACCAAGTAGAAGTTCAGTGGTTGCATTAAAAGACATGATTTCATGCGTGTGTGATCCACTCAGTGCTGGCGAGTATTTGAAATATAAATTATTTGGAATACTATTTGAAATATAATGAAGTTTTTATATATTTTTTTAATAATCTTCTCCTTTATTAATTCAAACTGACAATCTCAGTAAGATTACATTGAAACATGACAGTAAAATCAAGATTTTTATTAAGCACACGTCTGACAGCCATACAAGACACCGCCTTAGAGGGAGGTTACGGGTATCGAACCGCGATCTAATGCTCTCCTGGCCATGAGTGTTAACATCACTCTACCCCCTCCCTTGCATTTAAAGTTCTTTCAATCCTGTGTATTTTGTATTTTTATTTCAAATACTTTTCATAGTGTTTTGTATTTGGAATATCAAATACTTAAAAAAAATACTTTAACACCTAGTCCATTGGTCAATATTAGGCTCTTATGAAAAAACACTAAAACCAGTTGAGTACAGAACTGAATATAGAGCAATCAATGTATAGAATTAGACTTCCTTTACGAGTACTTGAAATGTTGGTTATGAAACCACTTACAATAGCAATTGACAATTGCTTTCCACAGATCACGCTTTAGCAGCTATGGATTTGTTCTTCATGTCAGCGAGCTCACCATCTCACTAAAGCTGAGTGCGATGAGTGGTTTTCGGACAATGTTCATCTGTGGCTGAACATAAACCATCTATATTCATTTTGTACATGGCATCCATGCGCCTTTGTCATTACCATGCTCACACACCCACACACACACCCACACACACACACACACACACACACACACACACACACACACACACACACACACACACACACACACACACACACACACACACACACACACACACACACACACACACACACAAGCACAAGCACAAGCACAAGCACAAGCACATGCATACAGAATATTACATTTTGTAAAGATATTAGACAAATTCCATTGGAACTAGGTATATATTATTGACATGATAATATGTGGCAAGGTTTGCTTTTTCCCATTAAGACAACCACGTTTAATGCATGTTGTTGGGACCCTGCCTAACACAGTCAATGAATTCAGGCGTGTTAAGTTAGCTGTGCACTGAAGGAATGAAATGACTTGGTGTAAATGTCAGTCATCACCTAGCTATCATCACATCGCTATCACCCAGAAAACTCAGAAAAATGAAGTACCAGCATTTTTTCCGGGACGGTGGAGAAAGCCGGTAACAATCGAGAAAAACTTGCAAAAACCCAAACAAAAACTTGTAGACTGCCGTTGATGAAACCATGGCAAATACTTAAAAAAAATAACAAAAACTAAACATAAAGCAATGGTGCAGATGACTGTGTCAGTGTTGTAAAATATCCAAGCTCTACTTCCGGTCTAATAATGAATGTGATTCTTGAGCTATTTTTTTATTTCTTTATTGAATTACATATATTTGAGGATGTTTTTCAATGAATTCAGGTGTATTAAGCTAGCTGTGCACTGAATGAATGAAATGACTTGGTGTAAATGTCAGTAATCACAAAATAACAAATGATTAATAAGCACTGTTAGTTAATATAAAACGTAAAAATGCTAATCGTGTTCTGACAGTAATCAATTTGTCAAGGTGTCGTTACTATCACTATCAGCTTTGGTTAACATGTTGATAATGGTGTGGCTGCCCAATTCATCACTGATTAACGCCCGTGTTCTCTATTCAGTGTCCACTGCACATCTCCAGCGTCCCTTTACCCATCCATGACTGATAATTATGCAGTCGACGCTGCTAAAGTGAATAGCCTCGGGACTGCCTTGATCCTGTGGTGCACTTAGCCGAACTTTACTGTATAATATGTGCTATATGTATTGGTATCTGATAAGAGAGACGGTGTCTACATATTAGGCCTAAAATGCCTTCATTAACCATTACGTTAAGTAATGGTAGGCCTAAGCGTTAAATAAGAAGTGTAATGTTGTAAGTGCCATATGCTCTGTACCAGAATATCAACTGGTATCAATGTTACATCATCTGATGATACAAAGCAACCGACAGCCTCAGTCGTCAACTGTCCATGGACGTGCCTCGTAGGCCAGAATGTTCTAAGTTGCCTATGCAAGTAAGCGGCTTTGATTTACACAGAGCAGTCAGTGCGTCTGATTTGAAAATAGTAGGCGGGTTGAAAATCGATCGCGCTGGACCGAGTAGGCGAGCGATATGCGGTCGACCTCGGGAGCTTTTGTGTACAGCGTATTTTGTGTATCGTATTCGTAATTTTTTGTATCGCTGCATATAGTACTTATTTAGATTTGTCTCACTTCAGTTCCGTTATCTGGGTAGGTCTCTTGAAGAGGCGCTATATAAATTCTCAGAATGAATTAAATCTACTATTGACGTAAGATGAAGTGTGACGGCTGATTTCACAAAGTTGGTTGAGCCTTCGGCATACGTTGAACACTTCATTTTTAGCTTGACCTTTCAGCCGGCAATCCATTCGAATTTTATCGGCGTAATTTCTGCAGGACATGCAGTAAATTTTGTTCACAGTCCAATGGTTTTCTATTTCGACTACATCGACATCGAACGAGTCGCCTAATTTCCATGACAGATACGTGCTCAACTGTACATTATTATTCGATTTGCTCATTTTGGCCACCACTGTTGTTTAAAATAATTTCGGAAATTGGTGATGTTACGGATGATATCACGCAGCGTGAGGTGTCGGCTGAGTTGTTATGGCCAATCATATTGCACGAAATTGGAGTGATTACTGTTGCGTCAGGAGTAATTAGGACAGGTCACGGCACGCATTCATCACTGCCGCAAGCAAGTAAATTAAATTAATCGCAATTAGGTAAATAAAATAATGGTCTGGCTCTATGTTCGTCTATGGTCTTGGAGTCTAACTCAAACTCAGCGAGCGACGACCGACGGTGAGAAGCCTTCGGCTAGGCGAGCGGTAAATCGCTCGCCGGTACCTTTGCTAGGCGAGCGACCAAGGAGAGCGATCGATCGCTCGCCTTAAATCAGACGCACTGAGAGCAGTGCATAATTGGCATAGTCGGCTATGCACATATCCGAATTATACACGTAAGTGATAGCAGCATAGCAGAGTTGTCATCTTTGAAATAGGCCTACCCTATGTATATTAAAACGGGACCGACCAGCTTCTCTGCACATAAGCGATATAATTATGCGCTTATCCGCTATGCACTGGGGTTGTCCATTAATAATGTCAACAAATTTTAGGCAGTTTTTGACCTCTTCCCCTTGTCAACAACTGCCAGACATTCAAGGACCCCCTAATAAAATGTGGATAAAAGTATATTAACCAGCAAAAAGAATTTTTGGTCACGATTGTTTTTTTCCATGGTAGTTACAAAAATCTTTAAACTAAGCCGACACCGGGAGGCGAACCACGGTCGTGGCACAATCATGCGCTCATGAGACATGCTCTCTAACCAGTGTTCCAAACTGGTCTTACGGTAAATCGTCTGGTAAATGTGTCCAAGACTTTAAAATACCGGGTTAATCTTTACCTGTTGTAAAAATTAAAAGTTCAAAATAGACACCTCTGCTGCAATGTTGCAATTAAGTGTTTTTATGCTACTACTGCCTAAAGTTAACACAAAAACGTTAGACGTTTTGTGTTAACTTTAATAGAGATCACACGATAGCTGCGTGTCCACCTAGCGACTTGCCCGTAGACCAACAGCGTTATTAAACTAGAATCTGCCCGTGCGTGCGTGAAGATCGCTGGGTCAGAGGAAGCGAATAATAACAATCCAAGCACTAGTTTAAATTTCCTTCTCTCATTCCAGCAATCTGTGAAGCACACCGGAACATCTAGATAGGCAATGAACCAATATATCACTAGCGGGGTTTCCCGTACATATGATAATTCTTAGTTTTCCAGATATTGGGCAATTTAAGGCGTGAGGATTTACTGGTGGAAAAGCAAAGGACACATAATAACAGGTCTTTTTTCTAACATAAATATCTTATAGATGGAATGCTCAAATAAGAAACTATTTTACAAACAAAGTTATTTTGGTGTGCTTTACCAAAACCAAAAATTACTTTTTCTTGAAATGTTTGGAGGAAAGAGAAATTTAACCTAAAATATAATCACCTCACCGATGTGATTAGATAAAATAAATGAGTTTTTAAACATGATAGTTTGCCACTAAATGAGCATTTTAAAATAGAATAATAATAATAATAATAATAATAATAATTATTATTATTATTATTATTATTATTATTATTATTATTATTATTATTATTATTATTATTATTATTATTATTATTATTATTATTATTATTATTATTATTATTATTATTATTATTATTATTATAGTGCTGCTTCCTTCGGTCAGAAGGCCACTAGGTCGTATATATTTGAGTTCTTCTATAAATTAACGTTACCTATTTACCGTTCACTCAATCAACTCGTCTAGTCTACATGTGTGCAAATACTAATGTCTAATTCTAAAATGGATGTGAAGCTGAGCAAAATCGTCAGTATCTTTGAAGTACCACAAATCCTGACGCCCACTGATCCTTCCATTCTAACGTTGTCGTTAAATGAGTTCCAAAATAAGTGGTGATGTTAAAAGGATGTTCTGTTAGTCGATTGCAGGAAATCCATATGTTGCATTTGCTCCTTATTCCCCAGACTTATCATTATTCAACGAAGTCATCTGATTATCTTCGGCCGGTCATAGGCCTACCTAAATAAAAAACTGTTCTTGATGAACGAACTTTTTCAGCTGCTGTACCTACTGTTTGGAGCTCTCTCTCCCTGTGTCTGTACGCTCTGGTCAGTAGCTTGTGTCATTTAGTTCTGAACTTTAAACTTACCTCTGTCAGATTGCTCACCCACCATAGGCTGTCTCTCTGTCTTCAGGATATTGACCCGATTACGAATTGGTCTTGGTGTGCCATCGGTTGATACCTTGTTCTTTAGACACCGGCTCAATAGAAGTTACTACTTACAATTACAATTACAAGTGCCTTGTGTAAGGAGCAAAACATATTTGCGGGTCTCCATATTGAGCCCCGCAATTTATTTCCCAATTGCCAGCCACTTGACGACTGTCTAAGTATAGTTTATCTGCAATTATAAGAATAATTTCGGACTCTGTGTCCATCACGAATATGGATTCATGTCTAACTCGTATTTCCGGGGATGCGAGAGAAACCAGCCATCTCTTTAAACAGCTCGCTCATTTTTCATCGTTTCAATACCTTTGCTTCGCGAGGTTTGCACCTTCTCCCGGCTGTAACTCGATGCTATTCTTAGCACCTCTTCTGCTGTTGTTACGATCAGTGCATGAAGCTAGTGTT